>OY723390.1:29246972-29666972 GCA_963210295.1 Ophion ellenae | reverse complement strand
GCTTTTTGATAAAATCTACGGAACTACTGAACCGATCCTTATGAAATTTTAACCACTTATTCTTTGAAAGTATAGCTATAGCGCATATCAAGGATTTTTTTTCAATTTTGATATTTACTATTTTTTTTTGCCAAAAACGGTGACAAAAGCACGTTTTTTTCGAAAAATGTCCGCCATTTTGTTATTTTTGCATATATAAAAAATCGTATGATATGCGCTATAGCTATTAATATACTGAATCCAAAACCGTTAGATTTTTTCGTTTCGGATGATCCATCTCCGAGATTTCATCAAGAGCGTAAACCTACAATTTTTTGAGACTTTTTTATCTACCATCTTCGTCTATAAATAGTGACTTGAATAAATAAATATTTTTTTAAATGTATTTCGATAGTGTATTTATTAAATGTAACGACTTTTATGTCAATATCTACAATATAAACCTACCAAAAAAAATAATGAAAATAGCCTTTTTCAGCGTCTAAGGTGAGAAGACCCCTTAAGGGAGGACATCACTGTGAGAGGCCGAAAAAAGATCGTTTTACCCCATATTTTTGTCTACTAGATTATTTATTTGGGATTTGGTAAAAAGATATGTTGTTAAGCATACATTGAACTTATTTCGCGTAAATTTTTATTAAAAAAAAAATAATACTAAACCCCATTGAAGTGTAATAGAGCCTCTGTATTAAAAATGTGGTCGAACGGCCGGATCGATAACTTGACAATGGTTGGTCTAAAAAATGAAAACAAAAAAGCGTTACAATCTATACATATGTAGTTCTCGTCGTACGTAACCGTATTTCGAATTAATTTTTTTCACAAAATTGCGGGTTTTCCAAAAAAAAGTGTACTTTTGCCGAAATTTTTACTGACATTCGGGGGTTTAAACAATGAAAAATTCTAAACAAAGAACGGCTACCTACAACGATAGCTGCTGCAATTATGGAAATTTTGGTTTTTTAAATTGAATTATAATTTTTAAAAACTATGATTGTCTGATTTTAATGGAAAATCGGAAAATTATAGCAAGAGCAAGTCTCTTGCTCTTGCTATAATTTTCCGATTTTCCATTAAAATCAGACAATTATAGTTTAAAAAAATTATAATTCAATTTAAAAAACCAAAGTTTTCAATGCGCTTGCTATTAGTTAAAAAAAAAAAAATTATAGTAAGAGCAACGAGAAAAGTTTCGAGAAAAACGTGACTGGAAGTTTTAGTAAACGTAAATCATTGCGCTACCTGCTCTCACTCAATCGTCTGTACCTTGGTCAATTTTCAATATTTTAAGGGGGGATTGTCTTTTTTTCGCAAAATTTACCGCTTTTTGGGAGTTTTTTTGTGAAGAAAGTATACAACGGAAAACTTGTGAAACTTGGCATATAGTTTTATTGATCTGTTTACTACATACAAAAAAATTTTTAAACAATTTCATCAAAAAATCCGCCTCCCACCCCCCCCTCGACGCGCGATGGTCCTTTTTTGATGGTGTGCACGATTACAGCCTTCACGTTCATCCTGCAACAAAAACCCAAGAAGCATTTTACTTTAGACACATATAGCTATCGTACGATGAAGGGGAAAAAAAATTGACGATTTGGTGACGTTTTGAACTTGAAGTATCGATTTTTCGAAAGAAATTGATCGATTTTTTGTTATAAATAAAAAAACTATTAAACGTATTGCTTTTTTGCTTCATCAAACGATAAAAGGATGTCAGCTGAGCATTCTGTCCAAATTTGAAGGCAATCGGTTGAATAGTTTTTGAGAAATCGTGCACACCATCAAAAAAGGACCATCGCGCGTCGAGGGGGGTGGGAGGCGGATTTTTTGATGAAATTGTTTGAAAATTTTTTTGTATGTAGTAAACAGATCAATAAAACTATATGCCAAGTTTCACAAGTTTTCCGTTGTATACTTTCTTCACAAAAAAATTCCCAAAAAGCGGTAAATTTTGCGAAAAAAAAGACAATCCCCCCTTAACTCGAATTTTTTTTATCACATATTCTTGAATATGTAAACTTTGAAAAAAAAATGTAGAAAAAATCGATTTTTTTACCCGTCACAGTGGTGTCCCGCCTGAAAGTAAATCACACGATTATCAAATTATTGCAGATAAATATTTTAAAAATCACGCAGCTCATTTTATTCGGCGATTAGTTTTTTTTTCGTTTGTTCTCCGCAATTTGTATTATCGACGAATTATTACAGCGGCATAGTCCGCGGACAGAGACTCGCGTGGAAATATGTCAGAAGTTGACGGTCGTGCTCGCCCATGAGCACGAGGCAATAAAAAGTAATGGAAGACAAAAATCATCCTCTATCGTGGAGATGAAAGAACACTGAGTGAGAGAAAGAAAGAGAGAGAGAGAGAGAGAGAGAGAGAGAGAGAGGCAGAGAGTATTATGCGTGGGCGTGTATTTGTAAATAGGAATGAGACAAATTTGAGCGACCTTTTTCATCCTGTATATATTATGGCGCCATATATCTTATATTGAAATAATAATACCGATAATTGCAATCATAATTACAATAATGATAATAAATAACACCCGCGCTTTGCTATCATAATTAATACTTCCTGCATAATTTTGTTTGTGAATATTCGTGAAAATTCGTCCGTGATCGATGTATCACCCAATTGAAGAGAAAAGTTCTGTACGGTGGGGGCGGTTCGTTAGCCAAAACCATCCTCAAACTGATGATAATCAGTCCGTGATCTTCACCTCCGAAGAAAAATCGTTTCAACTATTCGTACGCATCGTCCGGAAACTCTAGATCGCTGAGTAACGCGACATTGGCGATTTAAGGGGGGGAGGTACATTTAGACGAGGACAAAATTGCTGATTTTCGTGATTTTTTTCAAAAGGATAGTCTTCACGATCTGCGAGACTTAGGATATGTTTTATTACTACTTTTGGCTGTTACATGGTATTTTTTTATATTTAAAAAAATGGCAGAGGTATGGCACGGTTTCCTAAACGGGCTGCGGCGGATGTTGTTCGTGACACGTAGCGTCGGCGGAATTAATCTAACAAAAAAACCAACGAAGATTCTTCTCTCGTTAACACTCATGCGCAGAATATGAACCAAGAAAAAGTGAGAAATGTTGAAAATCGATGAAATGGTACGCTTAGAAACAAAAAGATTCAATTTTCCGAAAAAAACGGCTACGTTTTGCAATTAGGATCATCACAGTGTAACGGGTCGAATGAAGATTTTCGCGTTTTTTTTTCGATGGTTAAAATACGCTGAACACTCCGATTTTTTAAATGTCAAATCAAAACTCTCATGACGAACGGAAAATAATTTTGAACCGTTCATTTTTATTCTTTTAAAACATTTCTTTCAAGGCAATCCTACCGCTTCACACTAGTCATACCATTGATCATACTTGAGACTTGTGAAATTTATATTTTTAGCATATGCAAAAAAATAATTTGCAATCACTAAAATTTTCCATGTGTAAACTGTTCAATGAATGTTCACATTTAATTAGAAAAATGAAAAAATAGTTATTCCAACGATTCGCGCAGTATTTCTAGGTTTGATATTTGGCAACATTGGTTCCATCTCCGTCTCTTTTTGCTCAGCCAGGCGAGTTTGACCTCCGCGCTTTTCAACGTCGATCTGTCGAAACAATGTCCGGCGCGGGAAACATAAAGCATTGTATTCGAGCCACGACTGGTAAAAAGCGTGGAAAATTTGTGTCTGCGAAATATGTCGGTTAAAAATGAAATATGTGTGGAAATTCGAATGAGTGAGATGAGGTTAGGACTACAGTCAGCTGTTGCCTTGCTGTCACGTCTCTTTGCGGTAGCAAGTGGTAGTAAATCCAATACCGGAAGTTCAAACTAAACTTGATATTACATAAAAATTAGGTCAATAAGCATATTTTTTTCCGAGAGTGTTGGATAAGTACAAGTGTTGAGTATGTGAATCTGATTACTTTTACGAATCTGGCGGATTCCCACTATTATATACACTTTTGTAGCGACCGGAAATTGGGTTTTCGTATGTCGTCTCGGAATTCCTTCACAAAAATACGCAATCTTAATATTTCTTTTCTCTGTAATTAGGTCGATAACCGACCCTGAAATTTTACAGAGACCATTATTAATATATTTAGTGAAGCTTAAAAAAAAAATGAAAATCCTATGGATTGAAGCCTGGCGATGGATTACCTTAACGGTTGAACATGTTAAAGAAAAAAAAGAGTTCTCATGGTGTACACGGTTGTGGCCGCGAATATTATCTGAAACAAAATTTGTAGAAAGATTATTAATCAGTATAAAAACCGCTATCTTGCTATGGAGGTTTAAAAAAATGGAAATTGACAAAATGGCGGTGGTTTGAACAAAAAAGTATCGAATTTAGCCCATTTTTTCGAGTTTTCGTCAAAAAAAAATGTGAAGATTTGAGGAAAAAAAAAGCTTTCATAGTGAGATAAGGAATGATAGGAAGAATGTCGTGTCAAAATTTGAGACGGATAGCTCGAAAACTCTTCCTTCGAGAGTGTACACCGTTTTGAAACGCGCCAAGTCTCACGCAGCTGGTCGAATCACTTTTCCTGAGAAATGCTGTAACAACCGGAATAATTCGTATCTCGCCCCAAAAATTTAACAGCATGTTTATAACCGCCTATACTATCGGATAATGCCAGAAAAATTGATTTTTTGAAAATTTTACACTATTTCGATCCTTTTAAAAATACTTCTTTTTTATTTTTAAGAACATTGATGATTATGTTTTAGACAATAAGGTTAGAAATGTTCAACCCAAATTTCATCAGAATCGATCGATTAGTTCCTTAGCTATACATCACGCCAGTTTTGAAAATGCAATTTGAAAGCCTATTTTTTGAGACTAATTTAAAAAATACCATGTAACAGCCAAAAGTAGTAATAAAACATACCCTAAGCTCAGGAAACGGTGAAGAAATCTGTCCTTTTAAGGCGTTACCCTCACTTGTAGCGCAAAAAAGGCCTTTTTCGTGAATTTTTTTAAAGAAAACTACAAAACTTTTTTAATCGATCAATATACCATCTTAAAGAACACATCTTGAAGAACTTTCAGTAATTTTTTTATTGAAAAATATTACATTGTTTAGTGGCAAATGGCCGTCAATGAAATAATGTTTTTATATACACGGTTTGCGGTGACCAACATTACGGCGAAGTGGATCATCTGAAAAAAAAATGCGGATGGATTTAGTCAAATATAAGTATAAACTAGTCTTTAATCGAAGGATTTTAAAAAATATTCATTTTTCACAAAATGGCGGACAGTCAAAGTTAATGGTTCGATTTTAACGAAAAAAAAACGGCCGTTTTTTGGCTATAAAACGGCCATTTTTTTCGAAAAAAAAAATCGTACGATTAAAGACTACATTTTTATGTATTAAATAAGCCTGCAAAATTTCAAGAAGATCGGTTCATTAGTGTTCGAGTAATCTTGGTCACCGACTTCAGAAATGCCATTTTGAGAAAAACGCGTTTAAAGTTTCTCTTTCACCGCTCTTTCAACGCAGATTCTTCTCTTTCAACGCTCATATCTCAGTCAATTTTGTTCGGATCGACTTGAAATTTTCAGGACATATTCTCAGATACTTATACTTCAAAAAAATGCAATAAAAAAAATCGATTTTTTCAAAATCGCAAGTGGGGGTAACCCCTTAAGGGGTTAGGCCACTCTACAGACCGAAAAAATGTGCTTCTTGGGGATTTTTTTTCCGAAAAACTACAAAATAAATCGAGATTATAAAAAAGGGTGTTTATCATACATATCAGTGACTGCATACAATATTTTTTTTGAATCGATTAATTTTCAAAAGAAATTTTTCACATTCCAAAAATTTGCCTAAAAAATCGTCAGATAATTGTTAATAACAAATGAACTATGCAATATGAAAAAAATCCTACATACTTCCATAGACAATGTATTTGTCAAGATATATTCAACATTTCAAGTGAATCGCTTGAAAATTGTCTGAGTTATGTTTCCGGCCAACTTAAAAAATGCAGTTTTGAGATAAACGCTGCACAGCCGCCATTTTAAAAGTAATCCCTTCAAAAAAATTATTGTATACAGTCACTGATATGTATGATAAACACCCTTTTTTGTAATCTCGATTCATTTTGTAGTTTTTCCGAGAAAAAAATCCCCAAAAAGCCTACTTTTTCGGCCTGTACAGCCTAAGGCCTTAAGAAAAAAATAATGAAAATCAGCGAATTTTTTTTTCGTCTAAATATATCTCCCCCCTTAAGTGTAGGCCTTTCGTCGAAACTCATATTCATAACAAAGCATTGAAAACTATTAGACACGTGTTTTTTCTTATCGGTGGAAAAACTGTTTCATGGAAGAAAACCATCCCTTAAAAAAGGCGTGCCGAGGGGGTAATTTTGCAGTTGCAGCTACAAGCAGTTCTGAATGAAACCAAAACCAAAATTCTTCCCGCCTGAAGCGATGAAAAATCCACTATCGAAGTATCGAACGAAAAAAAATTAAATTAAGGCGTGACACGCCTTTCTTTGAGGGGTGGTTCCGCCCTTAAAACCGTTTTCCCCCGATAAATAACAATACGTGTCTGATAGTTTTCCATCCTTTATCACATATATGAGTTTCACCAAAATCGAAGGCGGACACTTGAGTGACGTTACTTGTTGCCGTACGTAATGATTACGGGAACGCAATGTGCATGTATATTTAAGTTACATCATAAGTTGAATGTAGTTATTGCATTTAAGACGGGATATACATTTGGACAGGAAAAAAATAAGCAACATTGAGGGGTTTTTTAAACTAAGCAATAATTATTCTACAATTATGAAACTTTAGGTACACTTTAATAGTATATTTAAGTATACAAAACAATTTTTTTCAATTAATTCATCATCGAAACGACGGAGCTGTGGCAGAGTGTTACAGCAAGGTCGCCGCGGGAGTTGCGAAACGGCGTGCAGTCAGCTTCCCGTAGACTTTCATTTGCAAAAAAGTTCAAACATTTTTTTCAGTTAGAACATGCCTAGTTTCTATGTGACGGTAATTAAAACGAAGAAAATGCAAATTTAAGAAAATGACACGCATTTACAAAAAAAATCAACATTTCACGCAACATTTCTGTAAAATGTGGATGAAAAAAGTCGTTTTTTCCCAATTTTTCAAAAACAATTCTCGTCTAGTAGAAGGTACCAATATTATCAATGTTTCTACCAAGTTTCGACTCCAAGTTTTTCGAAATTCGCTTTGAAACTGGGAAAATATTCTACATAAGTTCTATCGTTTAAGGGGGGATTGTCTTTTTTTTCGCAAAATTTACCGCTTTTTGGGAATTTTTTTGTGAAGAAAGTATACAACGGAAAACTTGTGAAACTTGGCATATAGTTTTATTGATCTGTTTACTACATACAAAATTTTTTAAAAATAATTTCATAAAAAAATCCGCCTCCCACCCCCCTCGACGCGCGATGGTCCTTTTTTGATGATGTGCACGATTACAGCCTTCACGTTCATCCTGCAACAAAAACCCAAAAAGCATTTTACTTTAGACACATATAGCTATCGTTCGATGAAGGGGAAAAAAATAATTGACGATTTGGTGACGTTTTGAACTTGAAGTATCGATTTTTCGAAAAAAATTGATCGATTTTTTGTTATAAATAAAAAACTATTAAACGTATTGCTTTTTTGCTTCATCAAACGATAAAAGGATGTCAGCTGAGCATTCTGTCCAAATTTGAAGGCAATCGGTTGAATAGTTTTTGAGAAATCGTGCACACCATCAAAAAAGGACCATCGCGCGTCGAGGGGGGTGGGAGGCGGATTTTTTGATGAAATTGTTTAAAAATTTTTGTTGTATGTAGTAAACAGATCAATAAAACTATATGCCAAGTTTCACAAGTTTTCCGTTGTATACTTTCTTCACAAAAAAATTCCCAAAAAGCGGTAAATTTTGCGAAAAAACAAGACAATCCCCCCTTGAAGAAAAAAAAAGAAATCGATTTTTCGATCGTTGTAAATGTATATCCCGCCTTGATACGTTGCGGAGGTGAGCGTTTCGTTAATTTTCTCCTCCGAGGGTCGAGCTCTTTGGACGCCACGTGAGTTTGAATTACAGTATTTATGGACTTTCGTAAGTTAAAAATATGAACTGTACACTCATCAGTTTCCCGAAATGAAGAACCAATTGATTTGCCAATTTGTAAATTTTACATCGATTTCCTTTCTCAAATACACGAAAGTATTGATTACAAATAAACGTTTCACGTTTACGCTCGGACGATTTATGAAGTAACAGAAATTCAACAGTTCGAAAGGATAACGAATTCGCGATCTCCCGAGGCTGTAACTACGGTTCGAATCTCTATACATAGACTGTCTTTCCTTTTCAGGACACTCGATTTTTTTTTACCCGCGTGTAAGAATGATCTTTTCATTTGCAACGATTATAGTTCGCCCGCGAACTTATTTCCACGATTGTTGTCAATTTCGATAAGAAAGTGTGAAAAAAAAGAATGTCTAGACGAAAAAAAAACACGAGATTTCTCGGAGCGATTCATGAAGTTCCGAAGTATAAATGTTTCGCGAAGCCACCGCGTGGAGCGTTAGTATCGCAGGTGCTGAGCATCGGAATGTCGAAGAAAATGCATTAATATGCATCTTCACTTCCTGTCCGAATGTCTTCGGAGAACACTGACTAGACCAATTCACCAATCACTATCGACCTTGAAAAAAAAACCGACGAGACTGTATAATCGCGCAGTAAATAAAAGGCAGCCCTGACGTGGCAATTTTTTACCAAAAATATTTAATCGAATGTCGATATTGGGTGGTCCACGATCGTGCACCCTCAAACATGAACTAGTCTCTATTATTGAGAGACAATCTCGATAGTGTCTGCCATAATTCTCATTGTTTTTTACTCAGAGCTGGAAACGTATCGACGCTGCTGAAAAAAAAATTGTAATTTTTATACGAAATCAGATAAAATCTGCAGGAGTGGGAAGTCGGTCATGCAATTCCATCTTCCCGGGCAGAAATTGTCGCAGGGATCCAATTAGATTTCCACACTTGTCCCGACTTCCCGATAGGAATCCAATGAGTCATCGCATTGGATCCCCATACTTAAGGGGTGAGATGCAGTCAGAGGCGTGAAAAAACGAGCATTTTCAATAATTTTTTTTAACAATAATTAAGTTTGTTTTACAAAAGTGGTTACACCGACTTTTTATGTTATATTTCAACTTGACTTGTACAAATTTTCAAAGAAAAATATTGATTATTTATAAAAATATCGTCATCTTTGCCGGACCCTCTTCGGCATGTAGTGCTTTGCGGTGACCATCATACAATTTTACTGGATCATCTGAAGTCAAAAAACCAAAAAAAATCATTACTTTAATAATAAATGTAGTCCTTAATCGGAGCTTTTTTTAATTAACAAAATGGCGGCTTCCGACAGATAACTTTCGATTTTCGACCAAAAAATCGCTCGTTTATTGTTAAAAAAATATATAAACTTTCAAGAAAAATGAAAATCCTTCGATTAAGGACTAGTTTTTAATGCTGTCAATAAACACACCAAATTTCATCAAAATCCATCGAGTTGTTTTTTAATTATAGTGGTCAGCGACTTGAAAAACATAGTTTCGAGAAAAACGCGTTTAAAGTTTTTCGATGTGGATACGGGATCATATGTTCGTAAAATTTTGAGCTCAATCGATGAAGCTAAATTTTTTTTATGTATTTTGATCCGCTGAATCCGAATATCACAATTTTTCGCCGAAAAGTCGAGCATTCAATTGTTTATAGCCAATTGTTAAACCAATTTTTCGAAAAATTATGGTTTTTCGGGATGAATTTTTTTTTTTTCTAAACATTTTGGGCAATTGCAAAACGAAAGTATTCTTTATAAAATTTTGCTAAAGTTCATCGTTTTTGAGTAATAAATTTTTGAAAATTTCTGAAAGAGTTTTCCAATTTTACACTTGATTTATGTATAGAAATATATTTTTTTTAATTACTTACATCGAATCATCAATTCCTGGCCCCTACAATAGGGCTTCTGCCGATGTGGAAGCTTCCAAAATATCATTTTGTTTTTGCCTTTGAAGCATTCTGCCTTCCCGGGTATTACCAGTATTATTCACTAATTGTGGGATATCCGGGAAACTATTCATCGGATTGACTTGAAATTTTCAGGGAATATTTTCGAAACTTCATACTTCAAGAAAATGTAGCTAAAAAAATCGATATTTTGAAAATTCTGACTGCATCCCACCCATTAAACGTCACGCTCGTTCATTGGATTCTAATCGGGATTTCCCATTAGAATCCAATGTACGAATCCAATTTGAATCCTCACGATTCTTGATGGGTCCCATCGCATTATGTATAGTATTTTGAATTTCCTAAACAGAATATATACATGTAAAGGGTGTCTCAAAATGACCTGACATTTTAAATAGCGTGCCATTTATTTTTGTGGCGAACATAGAGTACTAATCGTCAACAACTGGCATCACAAAGTATGGAGGTTTAGTCATGGAGAATTACACGATCGAGCAACGCATAGAAATTGTTATTTGCTGCATAGTTATTGCAGACGAAGTTTTATGGTTATCTCGCGCCGCGGCGAAGTTAATTGGTCACCAAGATCGTGCCGTTTGATGTCATTGGACTTCTTTCTTTGAGGTTTTCTGGGGTGAACTTCCGAAAAGCTGTTGGCCCCGATTTGGCTGAAATTTTGCACAGGTGTTCCATTTAATATACAAAGACATCCCCTAAAGGGATTTTTGGCGCGTTCCAATAGTTTACGAGTTATCGATTTTTTTGGGGTTTTTTTGTTTGTTTGGGTTACCCCTGCAGTATAGATATACTTGCAGGGGCAAGCGCGGCGCGCTAGTCACCAGTGAAGTCGGAGGAGTGGGGATATCGATTCGCCGTGGTGAGCGATACAGATATACTCGTGCGGGCTAAAAAATAAACTTTAAACTTCTATTCCTCGTGAACTATTGGAATGCGCCAAAAATCCCTTCGGGGAAATGTCTTTATAAATTAAATGGAACATCTGTGCAAAATTTCACCCACATCGGGTGTAACAGCTTGACGGAAGTTTATCCCATTAAGGGGAGGTACCTGAGTAAACGGCGAAAAAAACAGGCGAACTTCGGGAATTTTTATCTCAAAAACTAATGTTTCGATTGGATCCGGGTTTTTTTTATTGGAAAAGATGTACATTGAGGTATGTTTAGGAATTTTTTAAAAATAAATTCGTTTACTGGAAGCGATTCGAAGACGATTACCTCGAAACATAGTTTTCAAAGTCGGTGCCAGATTTATCTCGAAAACGGCTTGTCCGATTTTGTCCAAATTTTGATACAATGTTCTTCGATAGTTTTTCTCGTTCGCCACGTAGGATTTTTTTGAAATTTTCATTTTTGACGGAATTGCGACCGTTTTAATTGAACATTCGTTTTTCGTTCGCAATTTCCGACGATTTTGGATTGCATACACATTGCATAAAAAAGCAATGGTTCAATCAAATGAAAAACCCCTACGTGGCGAACGAGAAAAACTATCGAAGAATATTGTATCCAAATTTGGACAAATTCGGACAAGCCGTTTTCGAGATACATCTGGCACCGACTTTGACAACTATGTTTCGAGATAATCGCGTTTGAATCGCTTCCAGTCAACGAATTTATTTTAAAAAATTCCTAAACATACCTCAATGTACATATTTTCCAATAAAAAAATCCGGATCCAATCGAAACATTACTTTTTGAGGTAGAAATTCCCGAAGTTTACCTGTTTTTCTCGCCGTTTACTCAGGTACCTCCCCTTAATGAAATTAGTCCGCAATTATCCCCAAATGTTATCGAAAATTTCGTCAAAGAAGCGAACGTTTGCAAACAGGGACGAGGTGGCCATTTATCGGATATTGTGTTTCACACATAACCTCCGTGTTTGTACCTTACATTAAAATAAAAATATTCGTACTTTTCAAATAAATAATACGTTTTATTAATAAATTTAAATGTCAGATCATTTTGAGACACCCTGTGTATATATATATATATATGGTGTCTCATTTTAATCTTACACCTGATTTATCTCGAAAAATACTACAATCTTTTTTGTTCCAAAATTCAAGATGGCAACGTTAAGATGACCGACATGTTTTTTTTTCATGGGACCATTCATCTTATTCTTCACCAAAACATTTGTCAGGCCAAAACTAACAACGTTTGTAGAAAAACTTTTTTTAATAACGTTCATCATTTGTAGGTTAGAATACCATTTTTTTCACTATTTTAGCGCTATCCAGGATGTGCGGAGAGAAGGTAAAGTCTTCAACATCCCCAGTGTAAGTGTACGTGAGTTTGTTTGGGTTTGTTCGATAACCCAAAGACTTGATATCTCTGCGGCACGTCGCTTCCGTTGAAGAAAAAAAAACAAAAATCTTTTCTTAAAAAGTATAAATCGCTTAACATAGTATATCTCGAAAATGAATTTGAATTACATCACTGAAAATTCATTTTAATTATCGTTGGTTATTTATTTTACTGCACTCTGACATACGAGGGCAATCCCAAAAGTACGGTCTCCTATTTTTTTAATAATAGAAAGAAACTCTTATTTTCAGTAATGTTGAAGTAATTTCAAAGCTTGAACATTTATCTATTTTTCTACATAATCGTCTTTTCGGTCGATGCCTTTTTGTAGGCACTGTGACAGTTTTTTTATGCCCATATCTAAAGTTTGAACTATCGGAGCTCGTTCGCTTACCGGTGTTACTTCGATATCAACAAATTGTAATATCAGTTGCAACAAAAATTTCTGATATTTATCTAAAACCTTGATTAAAAACGTTATAAGGTTGAAAGTGAAGATGGAAGTTGTAGAAATAATAATGTATAGCTAAATGAGTGAAACCACAGTATTTTTTTTAATTCACAGTCTTTTATTGAGATTATCATTTATTATACATTTTTAAACATACTCTGCTATGTCCTTCAATATATCCAGCCCAAGATAAAATAAATAAACGAACAAAAATAGGGACTTTAATGCAAATAAAAAGAGTAGTAAACAAGCAAAATTAAAATTGGGAAATTTTATGCAAGTCAGCTCAGTAGCAGCTACGAGATTGCAAACAAATAGCATAGCTTGTGGTGGGCAGCCAGAAACGTGGTCACTTTAATTAACGAAATTCACATTGTTGAAACAATGACCGCAAAAAACAGAGGGCATCGAAAGTTTCTTTTTTCAGAGACGACCTTACCTTGTTGCAGGTGTAAGCCGCGGAAGAAAAAGCTTTTTATGATTCTCCACTCGTGGATAAATAAGGTGACACTTCGGAAATAGTTAATGCAGGTAATAATATTTCAAGGCTATTAAACGTAATAAAAAAAAATGTAAAAGTTACTTAAATGGAGATAATAATATTTCAAGGCTGTTAAGGGGTTACCCCAACTTGCGATTTTGAAAAAATCGATATTTTTTATTGCATTTTTTTGAAGTATAAGTATCTGAGAATATGTCCTGAAAATTTCAAACCGATCCGAACAAAATTGACTGAGATATGAGCGTTGAAAGAGAAGAATCCGCGTTGAAAGAGCGTTGAAAGAGAAACTTTAAACGCGTTTTTCTCAAAATGGCATTTCTGAAGTCGGTGACCAAGATTACTCGAACACTAATGAACCGATCTTCTTGAAATTTTGCAGGCTTATTTAATACATAAAAATGTGGTCTTTAATCGTTCGATTTTTTTTTCGAAAAAAAATGGCCGTTTTATAGCCAAAGAACGGCCGTTTTTTTTCGTTAAAATCGAACCATTAACTTTGACTGTCCGCCATTTTGTGAAAAATGAATATTGTTTAAAATCCTTCGATTAAAAACTAGTTTATACTTATATTTGACTAAATCCATCCGCATTTTTTTTTCGGATGATCCACTTCGCCGCAATGTTGGTCACCGCAAACCGTGTATATAAAAACATTATTTCATTGACGGCCATTTGCCACTAAACAATGTAATATTTTTCAATAAAAAAATTACTGAAAGTTCTTCAAGATGTGTTCTTTGAGATGGTATATTGATCGATTAAAAAAGTTTTGCAGTTTTCTTTTAAAAAATTCATGAAAAAGGCCTTTTTTGCGCTATAAGTGGGGGTAACGCCTTAAACGTAATAAAAAAGACATACAAAAGTAATTAAAATGAAGTAACTTCAGAAATTATAATGATATTTCAATGTGGTCAACTCTGGTATCGAAATATCGGTATTATTCGAGTCTAATATAGGATTTTTGGTCCGCTATTCCGGTTTTTTGCGATTTATCGAAAACCGGTATGGATGCTCTAGTTGATTCTTGCTTCGTCGTGAATTTCGGTACGACCAACTGCAAACTTCCTTGCGGACGTTTTTGACATCTATGCACGACTTGCCACTTCCGTCAATTGGCGATGAATTTTTATCGGCTTAAGAGGTTATATACAGTTAAAATTTTCGAAAAATCGATTAAATTTTTTCTTCTTCGTATTGTACATACATTTAAGTACCCACACAGAAAATGTCTTGTCAATCCGGCGAATATTCTCGAAGTTACACGCACATTTGTAATGACGTGTCAGACCGTTCGAAAGTGCTTTTGAAACTTTAAACGCGTTTTTCTCAAAACTGCGTTTTTAAAGTCGGCGAGCAAGATTTCCCGGAAACGGCTGAACCGATCAGTTTCAAATTTAAACACAATCTTTTCAAGTATATTTTTTAGTAATTATTCCAAGGTTTTTTCTCACCGATAAATATTTTCCATTTTATAAACAATTCAAGGCCTGAATTTTTGTCAAAAATCGATTTTTTGTAGAAGCCGCCGTTTTGTAAAAAAATATTTGGCTTATTCCTTCGATCGATTACAAGATAATCCATTATATTAACGAAATATTTTTGGTTTTTTCATTTTAGATGATTCAGTCCAGAGATATCGTGCTCACCGCAAGACGCCTTTTTTCAGAGGTGCTCCCGGAGATCAGCTATAGCAGCTTTTAAAATAATTATTTTTACAAATAAACAATGTTAAAATACAGTTAAAAGTTACCATAATATGTGTACAAATGTTTACGTTAATAGATTTGAAGATCTTCTCAAGAAAAATTCTTGAAAAATCGATCTTTTTGGGCCTCCTGACTGTGTATAACCCCATATCGCGTTTTTTTTTGCACGATCCAACAAATTCCGGTTGGGAATGTAAAATAAAAAATGCTCAGATTACGTAAATAATAAAAAAAAACGTCGAATCCCTCAGATTCCAATGGGGCGTCGCTGTCAAGTCCCTATAGGGATATGACAGGATCTGCAGACTCCAACAAATTTCTGCACGGGACAACACGTTCCGGCAGTGGATGCAAGCGAGACACGCATGTCGGTGATTCTCCCGAAAGTATCATTCTGCATGTGATCTGTAAAACTATTCGATCACTTTCTATGAGATTGAAGTTTGCAGCGATGGAATGCAACGAAAATGATTTTTTTTTTCACTTTTTCAAATTTCTTCAAGCAGGTTTTAGCTACCGAAATCTCTCAACCATTTTTGAGAATGCTCATTGGGAAATCTGCCATCCAAAATTGCAAAAAAGATTTCGTACTATATTAAAAGTAAGGAAATAAAAATATGAATATGATTTTCCGTTGCATCCTAATTATGCAAACTTCAATACAACCACTTTATAGGTTTTTTTTTAAGGGGCCAGTCCACTTTGGAGCCACAAAAAAAAGGCTATTTCGCGATGTTTTTTTTGAGGATTTTATAAAAGATGTGAATATAAAAGTTGTTGGGCTTGATAAATAAAGTCTTGAAATACATTTAAAAAAATTTAATTCATTTTTATTCATTTTTAAGTACAAAAACTATAGTTTAACGTAACGCTTCAAAAATAGGTGGGCTAGGTAGCTCCATCACAGCTCGGCAACGGCTTGTCTGAAACAAAAAAATTAAAGTCCATTAGATTCGGTATGACACCAGCTACAAAATGACCCTCGGATATGAAGTTTCATAAAAAAAATAAAGAAATGGCAGATGAAAAACGAAAAAAGTAAAATAAACGCGTTTTTTCGCAGTTTTTCGCAAAAAAAAGAGTAAAAATCAAAATTTCAAAACCATCGAGGGTCATCTTGTTGGGAATCATGTTTACAATATGTGGTTCAAATTTCAAGAGAATCGGTTTATTAGTTTTAGAGATACGATGGAGCTAGGTTTTGAAAACGTTGTTTCGAGAAAAACACGTTTGAAGTTTATACTATGAAAAACTCTTACCTAAACTCAATCGGCAATTCCTGCACCGTACAAAATCCCTTCTGATTGCTCATCATCGTCGATTTCTTCAAGTCTTGCTTGCTTTCGATTTTTTGAAATTTTCAAAGTGGACTGACCCCTTAAAATACAATAGCTTGAAATATTTCGAAATCTTTCTACAAAACAGATTTGGCAAAAAATCGTCGTTGCCCTTTTTTTTCTATTTTAAGTATGAAAATCATTCCTCTGAAGTGTAACTATCCAGATTTCAAATACACTAGCAAGGTGAACAGGTACTAAATTTCGAAAACATAAGAAAAAAAACATTCCCTGAAACCATTGGACATTTATTGAATTCCCCCTTGAAAAAAAAAAAAAAAATAATGAGCACAGGTAAGCCACAATAAATAACGAAATTTTGTAACCGTTTTTCTCAATCATTCTTCCGAAGAGCTGCAAATCAGTTCATATATTGTGTGACGGGTGGTGCCAGCTGATTATGCTTGCCAGAGCAGTGCCTTCCACATCTACTTTTCCGAAGAGACGGATTATGTGGTATCATTTTGGTAGCTTATGTTCTTTTCTCTATTATTGCCATGCCGCTATCGAAAAAAGGAAAAGCTCCGTAGAAAAAGAGAAGCTGATAACGGAAATATGAAAGGCTTAAGGTAGTACCTCCACAGAAGAGTTGAATTAAGAAATGGTTGAAATTTGACATATACGTTATTTAATAAATTATCCAAACATCTGTGCAACTTGAATAAATTTGACCACCCCAAACCTGAGATATTTACACTTAAAGTTGGCTTGGTTTACACGTAACAAATGCGTTATGATGGGCAAACAGAGCATCATTAATTCTACCGTCAAAACTAAAATTAAGAAATTGATAAAAAAACGAGGATAAGCTACAGTAAGATATCACGAATAATGTGAAAAAAAATGAGAATGATTCACCATCTAGTTTCCAAGATATAACCATGAGAAGCCTTCACAATTTTGGTGCAAAGCCTGGCAAAGCCTGGAAAAAAAACAATTGGGGCAAAGTCTGGACTGTCCCGGCAAAAAGTTTACTGGCGATGGTCGATCAAAAACACAATAAAAAATATATTTTACGGCAATAAATGATATCCATCGTATTATCTACTAGTACCGAGTCAATATTGCGTAGTTTTTAATTTTATTCATCACTAATTAAACCAATTATCAATCGTTTAAACATGAACATGGTATGTAAACTTTTGGTTGAGATTTTCGCAGAGGAACTACCTTAAGGCGGGAGCCTGAATTAGAAGCTCTAAAAACAGCGTTTTTTTCGGGAATTTTTTTAGAAGGGAAAAAAACAAGCGAGCCCACCTAACATTGAGGTATTTTTTCATGTAAATTTGAAATGTATTGAAAAAATGCTTTAACATGAAACAATAAATGACCCATTTATCAGCCTATTCCATTCCTATTCCAGCCTATTCCATTCCAAATAAACCAACAAAATTTTCAATTGTCTTATATTTTTCGTCTGGGTGAATTAAGAAAAAGCTGAAAAAATCGTAAAATTAGAACTTTTCTCAGGCTAAAAAAAAATTTAACACTAAAACGTGCAATAAAAATTATTCAAAAATACTTTTTCAACGACTTTTATAATTCACTTAGAAGGGTTTTCATACTGAAGAAAATAAACTTCGGTTTGATGCAATAGGTCGTTTAGTTTTTTTTGCTATCACGTCCGCCAATTTGGAACAATCGTGAAAATGAAAACTACAGGAAACGCGCTTTAAAGTTTTCAATAGGAGGAAATATCAATCGCTTCTCTGCTTTTGGCTGTGTATCTTCGAAAATATTTACAATTGGCCTCTAACTTTGTAAATATATTCTTGGATAGTTTATCTATCGATTTACGCAATAAAAAAACGATTTTTCGGATTTTCTAATCCAGGCTCCCGCCTTAAGCAGGATCCTGTAGGAAGAGAGAAGTTGAAACCAAAAGAGCCGTCATCAATATTCAAAGAAAAAGGAGATGACATTAATAAACCAATAACAAAAACTTGCTAGGAAAAGGTTTGTATCATTCCTCTGGCCCTACTATTTCTTACGATCATAACAAATCTCTCAAAACTAAAATATCAGTGTGATCCATAGTGAATTATATACGGCGTCTCAAAATGACCTGACATTTCAATTTATTAATAAAACGTATTATTTATTTGAAAAATACGAATATTTTTATTTCAATGTAAGGTACAAACATGGAGGTTATGTGTGGAGCACAATATCCGATAAATGGCATAAACGGCATGGACTTGGGAGACATATTCTTTCAACAAGATGGCGGAACCTGCCACACTGCGCCATCTATTTATATATACTTATATACATATTTCCCAACAGCTTGATATTCATACTAAATAGAAGGGTAATTAATTTTATGAGTGAATCACTTTTCATTGGAAAAAAAATTGTTAAATGCGCACATGATTTTATACCCGTTACTGTAGCCTACCCCCTTTGAAGCATACATTTTTCGTTACGTGCACGTTTTTTTGCACTTTCGTTATTGATAACATCCGCAACGTGAAAAATAAAAACTTAATATGTACGTTTCAGTAGTTATTGAAGTCCTAGGTACCTTGAAACGCATTTACAACCGCCACATTTAATCAAAAACCACTCTTAAATCGTCAAAATCCGAATTGAATTAGGTGTAACACCAGTGTCACACTATGCCGCAAAGGGTTAAATTTCAGGTCATTTTTAGACACCCTCTATCATATCCCTTAGAACTGAAGTCAACCGCAATTTTGAAGTGAAAAAATGCTATATTTTCATCTACAAATTTCGTTGTCCTGCAGCGTTGAGCATTTCTCGAGAGCCACCCATGTAGCTAAATCGTGTTTTGCAAAGCGAGAGTTTCGCCGCGAGCAAAGATAAACACGTATCTCGCGCGTTTCGCCATCAATAACCTCATAGCACAGCGAACCTAGCGGTCGTTCGAGGCAGCCGTACATTTCGGCTGGATTATTCTCGCTGCTCTCCGAAGGCCTAAAAACTGGAGAGGCATTTTCGACGTGGGCGTGTGTGTATCACGGTCAAAGTGTGTACGTGCCGTCGCGAGAGGCCCCGAGATGCTACGGGCACGTGCACGAAAGAAGCGAAGCTGTTCGAGCACCGAGGGGAATCGCAAAGGGTACGGCGTGGGGGGGGGGGGGGGGGGATTGCGGCAGGAAGCACGAAAGCGGCGCTCGAGGGGAGGAAGTCTGGCGTAAATTTTATGGGCGGAGCTTAAGCCAGCTGGCAGATGTTTCCCGCGCGGACCGTACAATTCCTCTAGCGTAAACGTACGCGGGACGAAAGTAGTTCGCGCGAAAAATGCCTCGTCTTCCATGCCCATACGCGACGATAACTTCGCCAATTCTATTGCGTCATTGAAGCAAACGTGTGAAAAAAAACAATTCAACGGCTTGAAAACACGTCACGAGATTTGAAACAAACGCGAAAGCGGATCAATCGGACGAGCGTAAACGGTGTGAATTGTGACTCGTACGAGGCACAACCGCCAGGGAAGAATCAACCGCGAGTAGTTCCCCACTCCGCCGTCTCGGTCGCCCCCCCCTCCCTGCCGCTGCTGATTGTCGCGAGACGCTCAGGAAGGAGTCGACAATCTCGTCGCGCGGACTGCTCGCACCATCGTACACCGCTGGTACGGACAGGCAACGTGTGCGTATCCGGTGTTATCGCTCTTACATTCTGTACCAATGCCCACTGCCAATTTGTCGTTCGAACGCTCGTATTTATCCGACGATACTCCGTAGTGCTTTACGCGCGGCTTTTTTCTTTCTCCCCGCGTCGTATCAGCCAGTTTCTGCAAGTCGCGCGGTGATTTTTTTTTTCAGTCCGACGCTCTGACCACCTGCCCCCTCTTTGCCCTCCTGAGAACGACTCGTAGTGTCGAGAGCAACGACGTACCTTCGTACGTACAGTGCATCGATAAATCGTGACACACGTGCTCTCTTTCTCGTGAAGTGTGAACAAATAAAGCGAAAAAAATAGCCCTACTCGATTCGGCCGGGCTCTAAATTTCGTAATTTCCGCACGATGATGCTGGAGACGTGCGCGAAGCGTGTCGAGCTGAAAATTCGCACATTCGAGCGATTTCTCGAGCGGCATCGTGATCATTGAAGAAAAAATAAAGATCTGACAGGAGTGACAGGAGACGTCGGTGAACGTTATTTCAGGATCCGTTACGAGGAATTTCGTTGTCCGTCTAGTTTGACTATTCGCAAGACTAAATGTAAACCGACGAGTACCGCCGTGCGCGCGTTGAGCGGCATTTACCGTCGGGTCTTTTCGTCGCTTTTTTGTTGTTGTTTTGTTGATTCCGATTAGTCAAGAAAAACGTGTACCTTTGGATACGCACGTGGAGGCGGGGTGGGAGCATCAAAAGACGTGAGAAAATTGTCGCCCGTTGAGCGGGGCACCCGCCAAGTGTACGGCACTGGTACCGGGGGGGCGCAGCGATCCCCCATTTTCTCTCTTTCTCTTGCGCGCGTCGACGTTCGGGCCCTCAGCTGTTTCCCGCCAAAGAATATCGCCATTACGAAAACGCGTTCGGGGCGTTGTGTGTGTCCTCGTCGGCTCAGGAAAGTCGCGCCCAGGCTCTCCCCGTATCGACGAATTATAAACTCTCCAACAGCTGAAAGACGCCCGGCGTGCAACACCGTGACCCAAACAAAGCCCAAACAAATTCGGGACAAGTGCGAAAAGACGAGTCAGGTCCGATCGAATTTGACGGGGAAAAAAGTAATTCCGCCGCAGAGGGCGGGGGAGCCGGGCTTTTTATTTCGCAAGCCGCAAATCTGCGTGTGTGTAGCGCTGTCGGTACTCGAAGCGCAGCGCGCTGCTTTCACGTGAAAGCGCCGCTGCCCCCCCCCCTCCCTGCCGTAGTCGAAGATTCTTCGAGGACAACTTCGCGATAGGAAAAAAAAAGTGGAATTATCACGATCGTGTCTGTGCTTCGTGTCAGTGATATCGAAGTATTTTTTTGTTGTCGAGCGAACGAAATTTTAGCCTCGTACGTGTCGACGTCGCGTATTTGCGAGGGGAAAAGAAGAAAAAAGGGAACGACGGCGCGTTTGGTGATCGGAAGTGCGGCTGTGTCGTTTCGGGTGCGAGAATAAAACAATTGTGCCGTAGGCATGTCAGTGTTTGGTAATTGTGACGAAAGTATTCGGATCGAGGAAATCATCGGAGCCGAGTGCGAGGAACAGGACGCCGAATTTTGCAGGTGAACCATCGTCGTCCATTTGCCCTTACGTTGGCTTTCTGCATGCCGATTATTCTCGTCGCACGTTTCTGTCCTACATTATCGTCACGGAATTTCGGCCCCAGAGAGTCGCAGACACTTTTTTTGCTACGCTATCCTTCGGGATCGACAAAATACGCGCGACTTTTGTTTTTTTTTTGTTTGCCGCCGCGCTCGCGGGCGAAAAAGAGTGAAAAAGTGAGGTGGGAAAAAAAGAAACGGAGGGAGAAGAACCGCGCTGGCGAAATCTTACGTTTCGCGAGGAGCGAAAGCGACGGCTGGTCGAAACCGGCCGCCATGCGAATGTGTGCGTATGTGCGCTCCGAGCGATTCGTGGAAGCCGGTTTTCTGCCTCTCTCGCTCTGCCGCCACCCCCCCCCCCCCCCCGCCGAACGTCGCGCGGTCTCCCCCTACTCGGGCGCTACATCGTCCTACGGACGCGCTCAGCCGGCTACGAATATACGCACATTATCGTTTCCTACGAGATAAAACTCGGAAAGCTTTAGTCATTTTTTTTTACAAACTGAGTGACGAATCGCAATAATGCTGCCGAAAATAATTTCATTTGGCACGGTGGAATTGCTGTTATTACTGTGGCGTGTACTGGCTTGCTGAGACCACGTTTGGCGTCGCTTTGAAGTTTGCATCGGAATGCGACGAAAATTCTTTTCTATCTTTTTATTGTGTTCTTTTTTATCGTGATTTTTTTTGTGTAGATTTAGGTCGAGGATGGTGAAGTTTGCATCGTTGGAATGCAATGAAAGCTTTTTACATTTTATTTTTATTATTATAAAAGACCTTGTTTTTTATTAATTTTCTTGTAGATCGCTAAATAATAATAATAATATATAATAATAATGGAGTTTTATTGGCAGAACTGGCTTTACGAGTTTTTTTACAAAAATAAATAGCTAAGTAAATATTTTTGAAAATGGTTGAGCGATTTTTGTAAGCGAACGAAATTGAAGGAATTTGAACATAATAATTTTGATTGCATTGGAACGATGCAAACTTCAACCTCGTGAAGTTTGCATAGTTGGAATGTAAGAGAGTTGAAATTATGGGGTTGAACTTTGCATCGTTGGAGTGCAACGAAAATTCTTTTCAATTTCTTTTTCTTTTTTCATCGATATCCAAATATGTCGCGAATTTGTTGTAGATCGCTAAATAAGAATGCGAAAAAAATGTTTGCGCGATTATCGTAGCTTAAGTC
Source organism: Ophion ellenae (assembly GCA_963210295.1). Taxonomy (NCBI): domain Eukaryota; kingdom Metazoa; phylum Arthropoda; class Insecta; order Hymenoptera; family Ichneumonidae; genus Ophion; species Ophion ellenae. The sequence continues at coordinate 29,644,171 of OY723390.1, read as the reverse complement.
TGCGAGGAAATTTGGAAAGTTGAAAAAACAATTGTTTTCGTTGCAAACTTCAACGTCATTTGGAGGATGCATAGTTGGAATGCGATGGTGTTGAGGTATAGGATCGAAGTTTGCATCGTTGGAATGCAAGAATTCTTTTTAATTTTTTATTTTCATTACTACCCAAAATACTGTTTGACGATGTGTTGCAGATCGCTAAATAAGAATCTTAAAAAACGTTTTTGTAATTTTCGTAGCTTAATCTGCTAAAGGCAATGTGTGAAATTAAAAAAAATCGGTTTCGTTGCATTCCAACGGTGCAAACTTCAACGTCATAAGTTTGCATGGTTGGAACGCAACGAAAATTCATTTTTAAATTTCATTTTCCATATACTATTATTATAAAAGATCTTTATTTCATAGATTTATATTGTAGAAGTTGGTAAATAAATATCTTGAAAGATAGTTCGAGGATTTTTGTAGGAAAAATCTACCTAAATTAATTAGAGGAATTAAGAAAAAAAATTTTTTTTGTTAAATTCCAACGATGCAAACTTCAACCTCATGGAATGCAACGATTTATTTTCCTTCAAGGCTTTGAAGGTTGCATCGTTGGAATGCAACGAAAATTCTTTTCAATGTCTTCTTTTCATTATTATCCAAAATCATATTTAGCAAATTTGTCGTAGATCGCTAAATAAAAATGCTACAAAATATTTGCGTGATTTACGTAGCCGAAATCTGCAAAAGAAAGTAATTTTTGTTGCATTCCAACGATGCAAACTTCAACGTCATTATCCAACATTTTTTATTTCTCTTTTTTAATCATTATTAAAAACCGTTTTTTGCAAATTGATGTAAATTTCTAATGAGAATACGTAAAAACGTATGAGTGATTTTCACAGCCTCAAGGAGCAAAAAAAATATGAGCAATTGAAAATAATTATTTTTTGTTGCGTTCCAACACTGGAAGTTTGCATCGTTGGAATGCATCGATGTTTTTGTTCATTTTTCATTTCTTTATTCTCATTCGAAGCATTCTTTTCTTCAATTGAATTCAAATTGAGGTCGTAAATCTTTAAGGGGTTACGTGGGTTTCGGAGCAAAAAAAGCATTTTTTCTTAATTAAAAAAAAAATATAATGTATAAATTATTTTATTCAAAATGCACATAAAAGAGCAACATTTCAACGATATGAAAAAAAATCCACCAAAAATTTGAGAAATTCAGCCAGTGGGACCTGGTTTCCGGAGACCCCTAAAAAACTGTCCTCATGGTGGTCATGATAACTCATCATAGCTTTATCTGAAATGAAAAGACCAATTTTTTTCTGTTAGTAGATAAGCATAGCTCGTGATTGGACGAAGGATTTTCAAACAAATTGAAATTTGAATTTTTGGCAGAGTTGTATGCAAAATAGTTCAATTTTTGGTACAATTTACTTTGTAAAATTAGTTGTAATCGAAAAAAACCTTCGTTCAATCACCAGTCAATGCTATTTTGAAGAAGTGTGCAAAATTTCAATAAGATCGGTGCATTAGTTTTTTAAAAATCGTGTCCACCGACATAAAAAATAGTGTTTTGAGAAAAACGCGATATACCTGCGTCGCTCCCGGCCGATCTTTCCCAACGGGGAGAATTCCGAAAGGCGCTCTCTCCTATACTTTTACTCCGATTCACTTAAAACTTTGGGAAAATATTCTAGACATATTGTACTGTTAGATAATAAAATTTAAAAAAAATGGTTTTTTTGAAATTTTCAGACCCACGTAACCCCTTAATGAAAATACGTTTTCTTACAAATTACTTACAAATTACAAATTACTTTTGTTGCGTTCCAACAAGGAAAACTTCGCGGTGTTGAAGTTTGCATCGTTGGAACGCAACGAAAATTTTGTTTTACATTTTATTTTCCTTTTTTTAAATTATCACAGTCAATTTTTTTGATAGATTTATCATGTAGATCGCTAAATAAATATTTTTAAAAAAATGGTCGAAGGACTTTGTAGGCGAACTGTGTCGGAATAAATTAAATTCATTGCAGTCCATCGATGCAAACTTCAGCATCGTTGAAGTTTCTTCTTTTCATTACTTTCAAAACTCTTTTTTTCGCAGATTTAGTTAACACATGCCTGGAAAGGATCTTCAAAAATATTAGTCATTTTTGTCGGCTAAACGTGCCAAAAAAATTGGGGACTAAGGGAAAAAATATTTTCGTTGCGTTCCAACGATGCAAACTTCAATACAATCATACTTCAACATCATCTTTTGAGATAGAGTTACCGATAATTCCTGTTATCGTTGAAAAAATGAAAAAACGAACACAAACCCCCGAGTCTGAATCGTGGAAATGTCTCCACGGAATATATATTCGACGAGCAACATTGTTCCAGTCACCGTATCTCTGTCGCGAAAACGTGAATAGCGCTGAAGACACTCGGCTGGATATATTACGTTACGCTTACGTTTTTGCTTACCTCGAAATATCGCTGAATCCGCGCTGGCTCATCCCTCGTGACCTTGAAAGTTTTTGTCCGCTACACGACGCGAAAAGCTTGAGCGAACGAGAACAGAAGAATGTCCTTTGAGCAGCGACCACGTTTCGCAGTTATTTCACGATTCTTTTGTTTGGACAAAAATCAAGGAATGTCAAAAGTTCGAGTTTACATTGGATATTAGACACCAAAACGTAAACACGAGGTTGAAGTTTGCATCGTTGAAGTCCAACGAAAATTAATATTTCTGAATTCCTGTGATTTCTTTTGGCAGATTCGCCTGCAAAAATCCTTCAAACATTTTTTAAGATATTCATTCAGGGATCGACAATGAAAATCTATTTTAAAGCGGTATATACATTTAGACAGGAAAAAAATAAGCAATATTGAGGGATTTTTTAAACTAAGAAATCATTATTCTACAATTATCAAACTTTAGGTATACTTTAATAGTATATTTAAGTATACAAAATAATTTTTTTTCTGTGGTTTAAAGAGAAAAAAAGAAATCGATTTTTTAATCGTTGTAAATGTATATCCCGCCATAAAAAGACATGCCATAATAATACAAATATTGAAATTAAAATGTAAAAAAGAACTTTCGTTGCGTTCCAACGATGCAAACTTCAACACCATAGCGTAACAGACTCGTCATTTTGACGATGCATAGTGTTGAAGTTTGCTTCGTTGGAGTACAATGATAATTCTTATTTATATTTTCATTCGTTTTATTATTATACCGAATAATTTTTTCGACGATTTTCGTTGTGGATCTTCGATCAAGCATTTTTTTTAAACGATCAAGGGTTTTTTATTGCTAGGATCTGCATGACGTCGAAGGTTGCATCTTTGGAATGCAACGTTTTATTTGTTCATTTTATATTTATTTTTGCGCTTATCCAAAGTCTTCTTTTTCTTTGCAAATTGAGGTCGCGAAGCTCTGATAAGAATACGTGAAAACGTTTGGATGATTATGACCGTAAAAAAAAATCGTACAATTGAAAAGAATCAAGTTTGCATCGTTGGAATCCAACGTTTTTTTTGTTCTTTTTCATTTCTTTATGTCGATGCAAACCAAAAATCTCTATTTCCTGAAAATTGAGGTCCCAAATCTCTAACAAGAACACGTAAAAATGTTTGAGTGATTTTCAGAGACGAAAAACCATTTGAACAATTCAAAAGAATGAATTTTCGTTGCTTTTCTACGATGCAAACTTCAACATTATACGGAAGATGAGTTTTCTCCAATTTCTCGCATTTTCTTTCGCTGACTTTGGGTACGGAAATCACTCAAACGTTTTTTCCTATCTTTGGTGGAGATCTAAGATCTCGAAGAAAGAAAAAAAAATTGGATTTTTAATAAAAATGAAGAAAGGAGATCGAAAATTCGTTGCTTTATAACAATGCAAACTTCACCGCCATAAAAAAGAATTTATTTGCGTTGCATTCCATGACGTTGGAAATTGCATCGTTGGATTGCGACCATTTTTTAATTTTTTTAAATTTGTATTATTATTCGAAGCCTTTATTGCAACTTGAGGTATAAATACTCACCTAAGGATACGTACAAAAATTTAAGTTATTTTTATAGCCAAAATTGGCCAAATACATTTGAGGAAATTAAAAAGAATGCATTTTCGTTGCATTGCAGCGATTTTTTTTTATTTTCCAACTTCCTTTGGCAAATTTCAGCTGCGAAAATCACGCAAACATTTCTTCGTATTGTTATTTAGCGATCTACAACAAATTCGCAACATACGATTTTTGATAATAATGAAAATAAGAAGTTGGAAAGAATTTTCGTTGCATTCCGACAATGCAAACTTCAACATCATAAATCCGTGAAGAACATGAGCAGTTAATGAAAAATTATTGCATTCCAACGGTGGAAACTTCAATCTCATGAATCTGTGTGAAGGCCACGGAAAATACGATGATGAAATTTGCATCGTTGGAATGCAACTAAAGATCATTTTTCTTCTATTGCGTAGCCTTTTTTGTCGCTGAATTATAGTACGAAACTCACTGGAACAGTTTTTGCCGTCCTCGTTATGAAGCCAATTTTTAATTTATGAGAAAAAAGTATAAATAACAATAAAAATTGAAATTAATTGACAAGAACATTCGGCCGTAAAAAAATTGTGCAGCGTCCACCGCAACATTTCTTCCCTTTCTCCCCTCTGTCGTTTTCCTCTCAATGATCATTTCGTTTCTGTGGGATTATCGTAACACGACTGACAATCGTTCACGAATCACGAATAACCTCGAGCTAATCGCTCGCTTTGCATAGTATCGATGAAAGCAAAAAAATCGTTGCATTCCAACGTTGCAAACTTCAACGTCATCGAAACACGAGGTTGAAGTTCGCATCATTGGAATGCAACGAAAAAATATATTTCCGAATTTCTTTTTTTTTTTCGTAAATTTGGATAAAGTTCCGAAAAGCTCATACCACCGACTAACTTGGAATTTCGCGTATCCATGTATTTTGGATCGCTGATCACGAATATGATAACGAAAATACCCGAAAATTTGATTTTCAAAGTTAAAACTCACAAAAACAGATTTTTAAAAAAGTTTTTCGATTTTATTTTAATAAATGTTGATCTTAGAGAAAAATGTTGTTTACGAAAGTTGTAGCCTATAAAAACATGGATCTTTTATGTTCTATACTGGTTTTGTTTCAGACCATTTTGTTTCGAGAAAAATGGGATAATGCTCCAATAAGTACATTTAGCTAAACTTCATTAGTTTCGATATTATCTACTAACGCACTTTACCGCGGGAAGGTTGGAGTTTAGTCTTTAAAGTGCAGTTTAGTCTAAACCCAAACAAACCCAAACAAAAAAGAAAAAATTAAAATACGAAAAAAGCGAAAATTAAACGTGCACTTTAAAGACTAAACTCCGACCTTCCCGCGGTAAAGTGCGTAAGTAGATAATATCAAAACTAATGGAGTTTAGCAAAATGTACTTATTCGAGCATTATCCCATTTTCCTCGAAACAAAATGGTTCTAGACAAAAACTGTATGGAACATAAAAGATCAATCTTTTTATAGGCTACAACTTTTGAAGGAAACATTCTTCTCTAAGATCAACATTTATCAAAATAAAATAGAAAAACATTTTAAAAACCAGTTTTTGTGAGTTTTGACCTTGAAAATCAAATTTTCGGGTATTTCCACTATCATATTCGTGATCAGCGAGTCAAAATACATGAGTACACGAAATTTCAAATTAATCCTCAGTATGAGATCTTCCATAATAATAAAAGTATGGAAAATAAAATGCGAAAAAGAATTTTCGTTGCGTCCCAACGATGCAAACTTCAGCACCATAGTCAAACGTAAAAAGGGTCGACTTACCTATTTGCATAGTCGATCCGTTGACACTTTTATTTTTGACACAGCGATGTTCTGCAAACGAGCGATGGCGAGAAAAAAAAAGTCTACCAACATGAAAATAATGTGGAAAGTCGTTACGCCGTATGCAAAGCGAGCAGTGTAAAACGAGGACTGTTCGAGCGCGCGTCGTTCTTTTTCTGTTTTCGTCTAGCTCGCGGGCGCCCTCTCGCTCTCGCTTACGATTCGAAGGAAATATATCTCTCGTAGTAAAGTTTACGCTTGGCTCAGCTGTTTCGAAGCCGGCCGGTGACTCTCCCCAGACCTCCCGACCAACACAGCGAGCTCCTCCCTCTCTTCCACCTCTCTCGCGCTCTCCTCTTTCCCACTCTGTCTTTACGCCCGCGGTGCATTTGGATGTATCGAACTGGTACACACGCAATTACGGTTTTTACGCGTACGTTCACATTTTATGGGGCTAGCGTATAGTCGGCGGTGGCAAGACTCGATCGCTCTTCGTAATTTGACGTTTCCTGTCCATCCAATTGCCGCGAGCGTTTTGTCACCTAGCCGCGACGCGATACTCCTCTACGCACTTTGAAACTACGAGTGAATTCCTTCTTTTACAAGCTTTTATTCAAGGGGTTAGGCCACAGTAACGGGTATAAAATCGTGTGCGAATTCAACAATTTTTTTTCGTATGAAAATGTGATTCACTCATAAAATTAATTACACATCTATTGAGTACGAATATCGAGCTGTTAGAAAATATACATATATTTTTTTTTTCGACGTACAAAATCGCCGACTACTAATATTTTCTTTTATCTTTTTTTGTACATCGAGAAAAAGAAAATATTTCCTAACAGCTTGATATTCATACTAAATGGATGTGTAATTAATTTTATGAGTGAATCACTTTTTCATACGGAAAAAAAATTGTTAATTTCGCACATGATTTTATACCCGTTACTGTGGCCTAACCCCTTAACTCGACTTTCGGTGAGATGCAAAATGGAAAATCGATACTTCACCCATTTCCCGAATACTTAGAGCTCTGAAATTTTGCAAACATGCATCTAAAAGGTGACAATTCAAATTGAGGGGTTATATACAGTCGGGAGGCCCAAGAAGATCGATATTTCACCCACTTCCCGAGTACTTAGAGCTCTGAAATTTTGCAAACATGCATCTAAAAGGTGACAATTCAACTTAAGGGGTTATATACAGTCAGAAGGCCCGAAAAGATCGATTTTTCAAGAATTTTTCTTGAGACGACCTTTAAATATATCAACGCAAAAATTTATACACATATTATGGTTACTTTTAACTGTATTTTAACATTTTTTATTTGTAAAAATAATTATTTTGAAAGTTGCTATAACTGATCTCCGGGAGCACCTCTACAAAAAGGCGTCTTGGGGTGAGCCCGATATCTCTGGACTGGATCATCTAAAATGAAAAAAACCAAAAATATTTCGTTCATATAATGGATTATCTTGTAATTGATCGAAGGAATAAGCAAAATAATAATTTTCGACAAAATGGCGGCGTCTCAAAGAAAAAAATCGATATTTGACAAAAATTTAAGCCTTAAATTGTTTATAAAATGGAAAATATTTATCGGTGAGAAAAAAACCTTCGATTAATTACTAAAAAATATACTTGAAAAGATTGTTTCAAAATATGAGACTGATCGGTCCAGCCGTTTGCGAGAAATCTTGCTCACCGACTTTAAAACACACAGTTTTGAAAAAAAACGCGTTTAAAGTTTCAAAAGCACTTTCGAACGCTCTGACACGTCATGACAATTGTGCGTGTAACTTGGAGAATATTCGCCGGATTGTCAAGACATTTTCTGTGTGTGCACTTAAATATATGTAAATTACGAAAAAAAAATTTTATCGATTTTTCGAAAATTTTAACTGTATATAACTTCTTAAGAAAAAATGGATTTCGAGAATCGACTTGCACCGTTTTATTAAATATCATTTCCAAAAAATGCAAACAGAAGGCTAGTGGGGCGACCCTCCACAAAAAATGTTCGCAACTCGAATTTTTCAAATTTTTACGATGTTTTTATTGCAAGTTGAAGTTATGACCCAATACTATAAAACTCGTGATATTGAAGTTTGCATAGCTGCAACGCAACGGAAGTTTTGTAGCTCAATTCTTTTTTGCACATGTTACTGTTCAAAATCACTTAAATACTTTTGGGAATCCTCATTAGAGATCTTCAGCCGAAATCTGTAAGAAAAGATTCTGGATGATAATAAAAGGAGGGAACAAAAAATTAAATAAGTCTGAAAGCCTTCCAACGATGCAAACTTCGGCATCGTTAAAATCTGCAATAAAAAAATCGTATTTTTTTGTACTTCGAGCTAATGCAGACCCCCTAAATGGATATTGTATGAGTTTCTATTTTTTGTTCAATGATATAATCTCAACTCAAAACTTCAGCTTTAATTCGTCATTCTTCGAATGAGAGAACAAAACTCCAAAATCATTAGGAAAGAGTATTTTTTTGGAAAGAATATAGAAGCTGGCTTAGTTGGGATGCAATAACAATTAACTTCTTCGAATTGCTGAATTTTCTTTTCGCAAATATTCGCTATGCACATCCACAAACCATTTTTTAAGATGCTTATTTCGAGATAACTGAAATCTGCAGAAACATATTTGGTATATCAACAACCTCGTGAAGTTGATGTTTGCATCGTTGGAAGGCAACGGAAGAAAACTTTCTTTTTAATGCCCACATTTTATTTCAATGGATTGGAAAATTTGATTTTTTAAATTATTAATATCACTCAAATTAGTCAAAATTAGGAATTAAATTAGGAAAATCACTCAAGTGATTTTGCCTATCCTTATGACGTTGCAGTTCGCATCGTTGCAACGCAAAGAAAATTAATTATTTTCCAATATTTATTTTATATTGTCGATTTACGTTGTAAAAATTGCTTAAAGGGTCCTCCGTATTCTTATTAGAAACTCACGACCTCATTTTGCAAAAAAAGCTTTGGGTAATGATAAAAATGAAGATTCCGTTGAAGTTTGCATTGTCAGAGTGCAAGGAAAAATAAATTTGGTTTACTTGTTAAAAATTTGTTTGGCCGATTGATGCTGTGAAAGTAAGTCAAACGTTTTTACGAATTCTTATTAGGGATTTACGACACGATGTTGAAGTTTGCATGGGAATGGAATGCAACGGAAAATGATTTTTTTTCGTCAATTTCCCAAATTTTCTTTGGCAGTTTTGGGCTACGAAAATCACGCAAACATTTTTCAGAACTCTTATTTAGTGATCTGGGACAAATTCGCAAAGTATAATTTTGGATAATAATGAAAATAAGAATGGAGGAAAAATTTCGTTGCGTCCCAACGATGCAAACTTCAACTTCATTTTACGACTTCAATTTTCAGAAAAAGGCTTTGGATAATGAAAAAAAATAATGAATGAAAAATGAACAAAAAAAATAATGAATGAAAAATGAACAAAAAAAAACTCGTTGCACTCCAACGATGAAAACTTCAACGTCATCTGTCCTTAGTAGAAATCTACGTTCTAAATGAATGGATATAAATTAATATTGTAATAAAGATGAAAAAATATTTAAAAAAAATAAAGAAATATTTTCCCGGCATTCCAACGATGGAAACTTCGACACCGTCTTTCGTAAATATATTCACATTTTCCCAAATTTTCAATCAGCTGCCGTGAGAGTTTACACGCACCAGCGGTTTTTCCTTTCTTTTTTTTTCAATTGACGTTCAAGACCACACAACGTTAAAAACGTACACATAGGAGTGCATGTATGTGTAAACGTAAGATTGTTCAAAGCGACAGCGACGTGTACAGAGTTACGTAAAGCCGGCGTTTTGTTGCACAATAATCGACGTCTATAAATAACTCGTGCAGGCTCACGTCGCAGCTACGTTATAGCACATAAACGACGACGACGACGACCACCGATACTCCGAGAGAGAGAAAGAGAGACCCGACGTATTATCCCTTTCTCGCTCGGCTTTCTCCCTCCCCCTGTTTCTATCTCGCTCTCAATCTCGTCTACATCTTTCCATGACTGTACGTCCACGTACATTGTGCATTATACCCTCGTACTCCTCGGCACCGAGTCCCGTGTGCATAGTGCCAATGAATTTAGCGCGAATCCTGACCAATCGAATACCAAACACTCGGAAACTCGACACTCCTCCATCAACATGACTGTTGCGCACATGGAAAGCAGGGAAAACCGGCAACACTCGGGAAATTTATTTCCTCCTGGAATAATCAGGGAAAATTCACGGATTTTTTTTTATTCTTTTGACTTTTTCTAGACTTTACTTTTTTTTTAATTACGAAAAATGAAAGCGACTTGGAAAAAAAATGAAAAGTATGAAAATAAATGTTTTTACATATTTTTAAATTTATGTTATTCTTTATTATATACAAAAAAGTCCCGCAGTGCTAAACATTTAAAATTTAAAAAACTAATTTACTCTGAAGCTCTAATGGTGTTGACATTTGCCTCGCTGGAATGCAACGAAAATCCTTGTTATTTGTTTCATTTATTTATTTTGATCACCATCTAAATTCTTAATTTGCAGAAATAGGTTGTGGATCCACAATAAGGATCTTCAAAAATATTTCAGCAAGTTTGGTAGCCTAAATGTGTCGAGAAAGGATTGGCAATTTGAAAAAAAAAAAATATATATATATATATATATATATATATATATATATATTTTCGTTGCATTCCAACTATGCGAACTTCAATATTATAAAGGGTTCTACATTTGCATTCGATTTCTCGATACACGACCACAATTATAATGGTGCTAAAGTTTGCATCGTTGGAACGCAACGAAAGTTCTTTTCTTACATTTTAATTTTCTTATTCTTATTGTTATTATGCAAGATCTTCTTTGTGGATTTATATAGTAGATCGCTGCATAAGTATATTGAAAAATAATTGCGGGATTTGTGTAGAAAAAATATGTCAAAATAAATACAAGGAATTTAGAAATATCAATTTTGCCTTTAACCTAATCAATTATCATTGTAGATAAGTGTTTATATTTATTTTTTATTTATTGTCACCGACATAAAAATTTATGTTCATGATAAAGAGCACGTTCTGTATTTGCTTTCAATATATGCTTTTTTACTTTACAGTGTTTATATTATTTTTAAGTTTCATTTTTTTTGTTTTAATATTTACCATTTCCAAATATTTTATCTTTAAAAAATAGTTTTTATTTCAGCACGTTCGGTCTGGAATATTTGCAAGGCCTGGAAAAGTTAGGGAATTCTGCATCAATAATTCGTAACAACCACGAATTAATTATAATAATAATAATTCCTAACTGCGAACTCTGTCGGATGTTTTGATTTTTCTTGGCACTCTTGCAAAATGCAAATTCCGTTTTATTTCGTCAAGCAATTATTATTCATTACTATTTGAAAAATGTGGAAAAAAAAAACAAATAATTTCTTCTCAAACTCTTAAGGCCCCTTAAGGTAGCCTGAATCAGTGGGTCCAAAAAAGCGTTTTTTCGGGAATTTTGCCACTGCCGTCCCCAATCGGCGAAAAAGATGCAGCTCGTAATTCTTGACTGGAACAAAAAAACCAATAACATTTTCAATTGTCATATATTTTTCTTCTGGGTGAATTAATGAAAGGCTGAAAAAATTGTGAGATTATAGTTTTTCTCAGGTTTGAAAAAAAATGTCTTTAAAAAGAACAACACTTTAAGGAGTTATAAAAATTATTTAAAAATACTTTTTCAATGACTTTTTTAGTTCACTTAGGAGAAATTTTCGTACCGAAAAAAATAAACATTGGTTTGATCCAATAGGTCGTTTAGTTTTTTTGCTATCACGCCCGCCAATTTGGAAAATCGTGAAAATGAAAACTGGAGAAAACGCGCTTCAAAGTTTTCGATAGGAGGAAATATAAATATCAAATATCAATCGCTTCTCTGCTTTTGGCCTTGTATCTTCGACAATATTTACAATTGGCCTCTGTCACTTTGTAAATATATTCTTGGATAGTTTATCGATTTAATCAATAAAAAAAAACAATTTTCTGACCTTCTAATTCAGGCTCCGGCCTTAAGCAACCCATTTTTTTTCTATATAGGCTCCGGTAAATTTCCATCTGTCAAAACGGTTCGCTGACTTTTCCAGTCTCTCTACGGTACGACTCGGTTTTTGTCTTTTGTTTCTTCAATATTATTTGTAAACCGTATGCCGAAAACATCAGTCCTGTTTATCGACGTATTTTGCGTGATCAGTCTTTTTTTCCCCATTTTTCAGACTAACGGAGAGTACGTTGGAAAACAAAAACATCGAGATTCTATACTGGAAATGTTTGTTCTTCGATCGATCCCACGTGCTTGTTAAACTATACTTCTTCTATCGTTTTGTTTGTATTCTCCTTCGCATGAATTATTGTACTTTGGAGCACGTAGACTGTTCTTTGATACGCGGCCCAAAGGCATTGCATTCGCGGTTTTAGGCGTATTTTTGAAATTTCGTAATTGGCGCATTTTCGGAGACGGCAATACGTTACTTTGGGCATCGTGATCGTTATGAAATATTTCATGGATGTACGTATAATCGTACGCATTGAGAAAATTCTTATATGTATGTATACATGTATTTATTCTTCGGGCAAAGGGTATCGAGCAGTTTGTCCTTGGTTGAGTATGAAGCGTAAATAAAATTATCGATGTACGCTACATACCTCTGTGTGTGTGTGTGTGTGTGTGTGTGTGTGTGTGTATGTGTATATGTGTATATATATATACGAAGTTGGTGCAAATGTTCGTTTCGTATTATATATATATATATATATATATATATATATATATATATATATATATATATATATATATATATATATATATATATATATATATATATATATATATATATATATATATATATATATATATATATATATATATATATATTATACGAAACGAACATTTGCACCAACTTCGTTTTCAGCTCTCATCAAATGCCCTATTTAGTTACGATGTAGATCTATTTTTGAACAACGGAATTATTATTACTCGTTGAACAATTATTTCAGTATATTCTATTTTTTCAACTCCATCATTGTGTTGAAAATAAAGCTTTTATTCTGAACCAGTTAGTAAAAGTTACTGAATATTATTATTATTTTCACTAAAATTTAAAAAAATAAAAGGAGCACTTACTGTCCAAGCAGTATCTCAAGATGGGACACACGTGTTTCGTTAAAGAATTTGTTTAGTCTATCGCCAGTATGAAAAAAATTGAATGATATTAATGTTTGCTTCGTTGGAACGCAACAATTTTTTTTTTCGTTCGCTGAAATATTAATCTAGCGGCTTAGTTGGGCTACGAAAATCAGTCAAATGTCCTTTAGGATGTCTGCTAGAAATCTCCGAAAGCAAGTGCCAAGAAAATATTTTTGATTGTAAAAGAAATAAATAAATAAAGGCATAAAAAAGGATTTTAGTTGCGTTCCAACGATGCAAACTTGAACACCATGAATCTGGAAGGTCCTGGGGTTTCAAGGTAGAATTGGTAATTGATATGTGGCGTTGGAGTGCGACGATTTTTTTTTCGTCTTTTTTTTATTTCTGTATTTTTATCAGTATCCAAAGATTATTTTGCGAATTGAGATGTTAAATATCTCACGAGGATGCGTGAAATCACATGAGTAATTTTCGCAGCCAAAATAGAGGGAAAAAAACTTGAACAATAAGAAAGAATTAATTTTGCGTTGCATTCCAACGATGCAAACTTCAACGTCACATTGGTTTTCCTGTCTGGAACATTCTTTAATTGTGCATTTGATATCATAAGATTCGTATTATACTCATTTATCTATGATTTGTCAATTTCATGTAGCATGTTTGCTTGACTATTATTTTTAGACATTTGTATTCAATGCACAAATAATGTTCTGCGTATGCATTGAATGGAAGAGGGCAAGGTTCTCAACGGAGATTGGATTCTATAACGCATTAAAGTTTGCATAGTTGGAGCACAACTATTTTATTTCCCATTCCTTTATTTTTATCAATTTACAAAAAAAATCGTATATCGAGATCGTCAATCTCTATTAAGAATACGTCAAAACGTTTGGGAGTGATTTTCACATCCTGGCTTGACAACAAAAGATGTTTCAGCAATGAAAAAAAACATTTCTGTTACATTCCAACGATGCAAACTTCAACGCCATGATTCATGAGGTTTAGACTCGCTGATAAATGAACCAACCGTTTCCGGTATTTGTCGACATTTGTTTGTCAATTTTCACATCGTCAAATTTCGTTTTGCAAATTCAGATATAAAATACCCTCAATTATTTTTTAAGGTGCTTATTTGTAGGCCTACAATCGAAATATGAAAAACCATATTTGGTATAATGACAAAAGTAAGGAAATATAAACATAAATGAGAGTTTGTTTAACGTACCAAAGATGCTAACAAATAAGTATCTGTTAAATAGGTTACCTATTTTTTCTAAAGCAACAAGTGAACATTTTCCGTCGAGTATGCGAGATGAAACTATAGGACGAATGATCATGTCTAATGATTGTTAAGTTTGCATCGTAGGAATGCAGTCATTTTTTCTCGTTTTTTTTTTGTAATTTCATTATTTTTATCATTATTCAAAGTGTTTTTGGTACATTAAGGTCGAACATTTCTAATAAGAGTATGCGAAAACGTTCGACAGCCAAAATTGGCCAAAAAAAATCGAGCAATTTAAAAGAACGAATTTTCATTGCACTTCACCGACCCAAACGTCAACGTCATCACATCTATACATTTATTATTTTCCCTATAAGATTGGAGTTTACATAGTTGGAATGCAACGAAAATCATTCTCTTCAAATTGCTCAAATTTCTTTTGGCATATCTTAGCCACGAAAAACCCTCAACATTTTTCTAAAATGCTCATTTAGATATCTATGATCTAAATCGGCAAAAAAAGATTTTGCAGAATTATGAAAATGAGAAAATAAAAATATATAAACAATTTTCGTTGCATTTCAACGTTGCAAACTTCGTTAGCAGTTTTTTCTTTCAGTATCTTTCAGTATATTTAATTAATTTTATATTTCCATTTTACTTTAAATTTTAATTCATTTTATATTCTTCTATGCAAAAAAACCATCATTCAAATATGGTAATAAAGAAACTCGAATACGTACTCCTACTGAGGGCAAAGTGGTAATTCTTTAGATAAGTGACTTTTCCAAAAATGAGCCTAAATGCTTTTTTCTATTTTCTCATTTATTGGGTTATAAATGATGATATTCAGTCGGGGGAAGCGGAAATTCAACCCCCCCCCCCCCCCCCCATAAAAAGTTATGAGGTTTTGAAGTTCGCTGAAACACGTGATAAAATAGGGAATTTTAGGAAAATTTGGACGGCTATATTAGGTTTGTTTGGGCTTTTGAAAAAATTGAAATATTTTAAATGATTTTTTGCTCTCGTAAAAAATTGCTTAGTGAAAAATGTCAGCTTTCCCCGACTGATAATTTATAACCCGATAAATTAGAAAATAGCAAAAAAAAACTTTTTGGAAAAGTCTTTATCTAACCCGCAAAGTACCAAGATAATTAAAAAAAGAGATATAAAAATGAGCAATACAAATACGCGATAGATGCGAAGAACAAAAAAAGCAGTATATAGAATCGGCGATAGTATGTCTTAATTATTAATTCAGATCTCTCGATTGCTTGCCTCCGTAATCGTAGACAAAGTACACAAAACGTTTGTGCGTACGTGTACCTCAGAGGGGTATGCATAGACTAGATCGTCGCGCATGCGAGGCAGCTCTACGAGGTAGTTTTATCTATATGCGAAAAAAGGCCATCTTATCAGTGGACTCAATTTCAATCGACTGTGTGCCTACGAACGTCACGCAGACCTTTTTTCTTGCTGCTTAAATTTCTCATTCGTGTTGCGCAACGTTCGAACCTACTGATTTTCGAAAAACGACCAGCGCTCGATTTTTTTTTCTTCTCCGAAAACTCCTTTATGTTATATGATTTTTTTTTCTTCGTGAAAAGGAGAAACTGATTTTTAGCGAGCGATAGAACGTGATCTAAATTCGTGAAAATTGAACGAACTCGATCCATGACCACGCTCAACATAATTGCGTCGTGTCGTTGAGTCATGTGTGTAACATATATGTATGCGCGCAGTTGCATTTGTTTACATCGTAGAGCATTTTCGCCGAGCCGTCGTACCCCTGACCTGACTAGAATTTTTCTTTTCTTCTCCACTGATACATACTCGCGCATGACTAATGTAAACAAATTTATGCCGTTTAGCGACGAAGCATTTTTTTCGATCGCGTTAAGGGGTTAGGCCACAGTAACGGGTGTAAAATCATGTGCGAATTTAACAATTTTTTTTTTCGTATGAAAAAGTGATTCACTCGCAAAATTAACTGCACTTCTATTTAGTATGAATATCAAGCTGTTAGAATTTTTTTTATGTTGAAAATGACCGACTAATAACATTTTATTTTGTTATCTTTTTTTTAGGCGCTCCGCGGCGTGACATTTAGCATCTACAATATTTTACATAGAACAAAAAACAAAAATTCTCGGCAATCTACATTAGAATACCTAGAGAAGTACGTACGGAATTTAAAAAATATTGTTTTATTCAAAAGTTGTAGGTATTTGAACTTAAGAAATGAATTTTCAGTGAAAAATTTCGTTATAACTGCTCATAAAATGAAAAGTTTTCGATTAATCAGAAATTCCGTACGTACTTCGCTGCAAAATGCAATTAGAAACATAACTTTTAAATTTGAAGTAAATGGCGTGAAAATTGTTGAAGTTATTTGTCACGCCAATTGGAGAAAAGCTGTTTCGAGAAGTTTCGAGTAGTTGGCCATTTAAAAAAAAAATTTAACAGCTTGAGATTCATACTAAATAGATGTGTAATTAATTTTATGAGTGAATCACTTTTTCATGCGAATAAAATTTGTTAAATTCGCACATGATTTTATACCCGTTACTGTGGCCTAACCCCTTAAAGTTTGCATCGTTGGAATGCAACGGAAGTTTGTTTGGGCCATTTACATTTCGTGTTAATTATCTTTCCTCGTTATTTTCTACGTTTCTTTTCTTCTTTTTGTTTATTCACTCTGGAATAACTTGTCCACAGATATTACTATACTATCCATCCTCCATATATCTGTAATAAGTTATTTTCGCAAATTACCGTGCGCATACTTCTTTCACTTGCTGCGCACGCACGCACGCACGCGCACACACACACACACACACACACACACACACACACACACACACACACACAATTAGTGCTATAAATATGTTCAGGTACGACGGAATAGCTGACGCGTAAAGTATGCGTACAAGACCAGCAGGGCGGCGGAAAAGGCGCAGAGCGGAAGGGAAGAGAAAAAAAAGAAAAAGAGTTAGATCTGCGGCAGCAAAAAGAAAAGCAGGGAGAGGGTGAAAGAGCGAAAGAGATAGAAGCGAGGATGAAAAAAAATGTTGCAACCGCTATAGTTCTCGCAATGCTTTTCACACTGCCAAAAAAAAAAATTAATTTAAATCGGATCTATTCAAATCAAATAGGTTTTTTCCTTGTCTCACGGCCTACTACGGTCTTATTTGTTTCAAATATATTTTTTCATTTGTTTCAGCTATTTTTAAATATTAAATATATTCAAATTGAATAAATAAAGATTCGATTCAAATAAATCTTCATCTTCATAAAATATTTCATAAATTCAAAATGAAATGTAACACTTAGTTGAGAGTTTTACCACAACGATTTTGTATTGTAATTCGTCATCCCCTGACCCTCTGAAATGATTTTTGTCGAAGAAAATATTTCACCTATATGGAATCGAACCTAGAACCTACCTACTCATAGCTACGCACGCTGCCCCTGTGCTACCGAGTGCTTGTAACATCTTGGTCGTAGATATATCATAAAAGACCGAATAAATTCCTATAATTATTTGTTGTATCACATAAACTATATCAATTAGTTAATATCATTGTGGTTATTAGAGAATTTATCGAATAACATGCCATAGATTTTTCAAACATAACCTATACATTAGGGTGGTCCAAATTTGAGCTCTATTTTTTTTCCTTTTTCTCACCATCCAATTAGCTTCTTTAAAGAAAAAAAAAATTGTCGCGAAATCTGCAAGCGGTCCAAAAATATCGCTGAAGCCTCCCAAAAATGCGTTTTCGTTAAAAAAAAATGATTTTTTCTTTTCGTTTACTTCTCACCTATGAATTTTACGATTTATAATTTTTAAATTAAGCTTGCAAAGGCTCTAGCCGGCCAATGAATATTTAGTGGTCGCTCAAGAGCTTCGAAATTTTCAATTGTCGCAATTTTTTCTCTTCTCACTCATAAATTTAACAGTTTGTAAAATTTTCAAAACAATTTATCCTTTTTTTTTCTTAAGAAACGGATTTTTTTAATTTACCTCACACTTTTAACCCGATAAATCGGGGAACGTATCATTTTGTTTGCGGACAAGAGCTTTAAAGAATTATTTTATGAGAACAAAGATTATAATTCTTGGGTTAGTAGTGTGAGGTAACTTCGAAAAATCTGTTTCTAAAAAAAAACGATTAATTGTTTTTATAATTTTACAAAGCAACAAAATTATGAGTTAGATGAATAAAAAAAAATTGGCGAGAATTGGAAATTTCGAAGTTCTTGAGCGACCACTAAATATTCATTGACCGGCTGGAGTTTTCGCGAGGTTAATTTAAAAATTATAAAGCGTGAAATTCATGGGTGAGAAGTAAATGAAAAAAATCGATTTTTTAATGGAAATTCCACTTTTTGAGAGGCTTGAGCGACCTCTAAATATTTTTTGACCGCTCGCAGATTTCGTGACAAATTTTTGTTCTCTTTAAAGAAGATAATTGGATGGAGAGAAAAAGGAAAAAAAATAAAGCTCAAATTTGGGCGACTCTACTATACATAATGGGGTTGAAGTTTGCATCGTTGGAATGCAACGAAAATTCTTAACAATTTCTTATTTTCGTTATTATCGAAAATCACATTTTTCAAATTTGATGTAGATCGCTAAAGAAGAATCCTAAAAAAGGTTGGCGTCATTTTCGTAGCTCAAATCTGCCAAAAGAAATTTGGGAAATTAAACAAAAATCGTTTTCGTTGCTTTCCAACGATGCAAACTTCAACGACATCTATACATACACACATATATACATATATAACTCCTCTCTATCCACCCTCTCTACCACACCCCTTTGATATGTGTGTTGCAATAAAGACATTTCAATCAAACAGAAAAACAGTTGACTCTATGAAAATGCGATTTAATTGAAATTAAAAAAAAATCAAATAGATCCATTCAGTGGATTCAACTAAATTGTTTTTTTTAACAGATGAAACCGAATCACAGATTTATTAGAATTAAATAAAATATTTAGTTATTAGACGATATTGAATAGATTTTGATTTGAATAAATAAATATATTGAAAATAAATAACTCCAATAATGGAATGCAATAGGAAAAATTTAATTCCACAAAAAATCGAATGAATCCAAATTAAAAAAAATCAAATAAACGCGGTTAGTTAAGGCCAATAGAATTTTTCTGTCAGTGCAACGTGTGCAACGGCGATGTGGTCGACATTGCGTATTCGCAAAATCTTATGCACTTTTCCGGCCTCGTCTAGGAATGGGCTTAAAACACCTGCTGCCGCCTGCTGCTTCGCATTTAATAATCCTGTTACGTGGTGCATTTTGCTTTACCGATTCTACATCAGTGTCTCGCTCTTTTCTCCTTATTTATGGGAACACTCGTGCACACACGTTCACCGTGTAAACGTCCCTTCTGACTATCCAATCGATTTTTTTGTACACGGCATTCTTTGATGCACCGAATCGTCACGGCCTGATTCAATGATGTTGGAGTTTGCATGCGTTGGAATGCGGCGGAAATTCTTCGTCTTTTGTTCCCCTACTTTTATCGATAATCTCTATGGGGTTAAAGTTTGCGTCGTTTGAATGTAACGAAAATTCTTTTCAATCTCTTATACGTAAGCGGGGAAAAAAATTGCTGATTTTCATGATTTTTTTTTCGAAGATTTTTCATTCGTTAACACTTATACGCAGAATATGAACCAAGAAAAAGTGAGAAATGTTGAAAATCGATGAAATAGCACGCTACGAAACAAAAAGATTGAATTTTCCGGAAAAATGGCCAAAAACAATACTTTTTAAAAATTATTTTCGAATACATTTAGGTTCGTGTTTTAGACAATAAGGTGAGAATGATATATTCCAAATTTCATCAGAATCGGCCGAGTGGTTGCTTAGCTACACGTCACGCCAGTTTTTTAAATGCAGTTTAGACCGTCTCATACCTCCGCCATTTTTGAAGATTGATAAAAATAGCATGTAAGAGCCAAAAGGAGTAATAAAACATACCCGGCGTTTAGAAAATGATGAAGAAATCTTTCTTTTAGAAAAAAAATCACGAAAATCAGCATATTTTGTCTTCGCCTAAACGTATCTCCTCCCTTAATTATTTAAAAAAATCATATGTTGCTAATTTGTTGTAAATCGCTAAATAAGGATCCGAGAAAATGTTTACTAGATCTTTGTAGCTTAAATTTGTCAAAGGAAATTTGGAAAAAAATCATATTCGTTGCATCCCAACGATGCAAACGCCAACGTCATATTATTCGCAACTTTTTGTTGTTGTTGCAGATTTGCATTGTGGCTCTCCAATGAGTATTTTGAAGAAAAAAAAATTTGCGTAACTTTGATACGCGGAAAGAAAATTTGCAAATTGGAAAATGGCAATTGCGTTGCGTTTCAATAATGCAAACTGTAACATAATCTGAAATAACCGTAATTTGATCGGGAAACGTTTTGTTGCTCAAGAATGGATAAATAATAGAAATTCTAATTTGTGAAACAATACAGAATAAGCACCGTTATTCTATAGTTCAATCTTTCATATTCTTTTGACTAAACGACGAGAAGCAATGAGTCCGAAAGCGGATGGAACAAATATTTGTTGCCGGCAAGTCATGGTATGGAAGTTTGCATCGTTGGTATGCAACGAAGCTATTTTTTTTCTTTCTTATTCCAATATTTTTTCTGGTTCATTTGGGCTACAAAAGGCACTGAAGCATTTTTGACAAACCTTGTTAAAAATGTATAAACAAAAGCTGCAAAGAGAATTTTAGCTAACAATAAAAATAAAGGAATAAAAACATCAATAATCTTTGCCGTTGCTTCCCAACGATGCAAACACCATCGCGAGTAAATATGTTTATTCGAAAACCTTTATTGAACACATTTAAAAACCATTGCTAAACATCCTTCCTCGTGATTTTAAAAGAAGTAAGCTCGATAAAAAAAAAATTTTGTTCCTCACGCACGTACGATGCGTTTTATTATAAATTGATCATTTTTTTTAAATTCAATGGTTTTAGGTTTGGTAAAAAACGTAGGTGTGGAAGTTTAATAGTAGTAGCTTCGAGTCAATATTTGTTGAAATCTTCAATTGAAAGTTGGTAAATGTATAGCTATAGATATTTTAAACGCGGAACGCAGCTTGAATGAAAATCCAACGTTTCCGTTTTCGTCATAGTTTGAGGTTCCCGTGGCCGGATGCATCACATCTGGTAATTCCTGGTCCTCTTATCGTCTTTACACATATGCGCGCGTGCACGCATGCACGCACGCCCATTCGGTAATCCTTCGACTTATTTTTATTCAACATTTTTCCTTTTCGATTAATTTTGTAATTATTTTTCTGTCTTCAGAAAAAAATCACTTGGAACAATGAAATTGTTAATTCACAAGTGGCCAAGGAAATGTTGGGCTGAATCGCTAAAATATTTAATTATTTGAAATATTCGTAGGTTCGGTGGAAAAAATAATTCTCAAAATACCCTAATATTCATTTTTTCTAATAATTGAATAAATTTGAAAAATTAAATTAGAATTTAAATTTAAATTAAATTTAAAAAATAAATAATTTTCTAATAATTCGTTGGCATCCCCCAATGACGGATTTAGTCAATCAGACCAATTTTTCTTTTCAGTGTATACAATATTATTATACGATGTTGAAGTTTGCATCGTTGGAATGCAACGAAACATTAAAAAAAAGTAATTTCTTCATTTTCTTCATCATTAAAAATCTTATCCAGAAAATGTGGGCTTCAGATTTTTTATGAGGATGTTGAAAAAACATTTCAGTGTTTTTCGTAGCCCAAACTTATGGTCTTGAAGTTTGCATCGTTGTAACGCAACGATTGTCCTTTTTCTTTCTTGTCACCCAAAATATTTCGTTGCAAATTTGGGTTGCAGAAATCAGAAAAAATCCTGTCAACTGTTTTACTCATTCTCGTAGCCTAAAACTGCAAAAAATGAGATCGGAACGAGTTAACGACAAAAAAATCATTTCCGCTGCATTCAAACGATGCAAACTTCAATATCTTATTATTTATTTATTTATACTGATACATTTTTTGCTAAATTTTGTTTTGTAAAAATACATCCACGTCTTCATTTCGGTGGATTTCTACCGCAGAGGGACTTTGAAAAATAAAGTTTTGCTGCTTTCTGCGGTCTTTAAATGGACCATTTATTAACTAAACTCCGATGAACTTCCTCCAAAATCATTCTCTTCCGTATTAAAGCACGGAAAAATTAATCTTCCATTCAAGCCTCTCAATCTCTGTGGGAACGATTTTACGAAGCAGAAAGGCGTTGGTCGCATATTTATCGCATGGCTTGTGAGATATGCGCTTGATTTGTAGATAATAGCAACGAGGCAAAAATCCGATAAAAAGTTCGCAAATACCTCCTACATGAATACGAAAAAAAAAACAATTAAACGTTCTCGGCTTTGTTCGAAAGCGAAATTTCCTTCCGTTCACGCGTTCGTGACTCAACGTGAATGCAACGAAAATCATTACTTTTTAATTGTTTGATTTTTTTTGCCTGTCAATATAACCAAAACGTTTTCACGTATTCTTATCAGCGATTTGCGCGCTTAATTCGCAAAAAAGAATGCTTTGTATAAGCATAAAAATAAAGAAACGAAAAATGAACGAAAAAATCGTTGCATTCCAAAGATGCAATCTTGAACGTCACGAGCACGGAAAAGTTGACTCATTTTGTCGTCAGATGTTGCATCTGCTTGTCGTGGAAAAAAATGCGATATTTTTTCACCGCGTTAAAGCGTTATCTTGATCAGAGATGGACGAGATACCGCGAAATTTCGATTTACCGTGTGCTTTGTTTTCTTATTTTTTTTCTACTTCCTCGTCGTTCGATAAGTTGGTATAGAAAATAGTACGATTAAGGCCAGCTGTTCAATCGCGCTTCCTCCCCCGTCCCTTTTGATCGTATTAACGCGCGAATGAGGCGTGGATGAGGCGAAAATCTATACGGGGAATTCAGATTGATGAAGTTTATTTTTGCTCCCTGTTTCTTACTCTTCAATCTCACTTTATTTCGCTTTCACGCTTCAACCCCTCTCTCTCTCTCTCTCTCTCTCTTCCTATTTTACCGTACGTGCTCCTCCGCACATGGTCGTTTCCCGGCGTCGCTTCCTCTTCGAGCCAGACAGCAGACAACAATGCACTCTTTTATGACCCGTCCTCCTGCGGCTGATAGCCGAGTTCACGCTCCAAAAACTCCATTGCAATTTTAACCCCGAATCTTACATCCGCGGTTTACTCCTTTTTTCATTTAATTTTTTATTTATTTAATTTTTAATTTAATTTAATTTAATTTAATTTTTTTAATTTAGTTTACGTTTTTTTAACCAATGGTGTATATTTTACAGCTTACCTTTAACTGTGCACAGTGCAGTTATATGGCATTGAAGTTTGCATCGTTGGAATCCAATAAAAATATTTTTTTGGCACATGTAGCCTACAAACATCACTGTAACATTTTTTTTTAGAAAAGCACTAAAATTGAAGAAATGAGTAAATTCTTTTCATTTTTATTAATTGCTGAACTTTTTTGGCAAATTCGGTGTATGAATCGCTAGTAAGGCTCTTTGGTAATGCTACAGTGATTTTTGCAGGCTAAATGTACCAAAATAAAATCAGGCAATGAGGAAAAATATTTTCGGTAAATATTTACAAGTGGGGCTCCAGCTAGAAAAGGGGTTTAGAAATGTTGTACCGAGTCGATGTATTTCAGGGCATTTTGTTTATAATATTTAAGTCGGGGGAAGACAATTTCAACCCTTATTTCAACCCCGAAACGATTTTTTAAACTTTTTTAAAGGTATGGAGGAAAGGGGTTTAAAAAAATATTTTCGCAAAATATTCGATTTTTTAAATACGTTTGTTTGGGTTTGTTTAGTGACCCACTTGATGTCACCAAACAAAACCAAACAAACGTATTTAAAAAATCGAATATTTTCCGGAAATATTTTTTTTCTTAATAAAATACCCCTCCTCATAATAAAAAACATATTTTCATACTGCAGAATAGCCTCGAACACGTGAACATTTTTTTGAAGCCGATTAGGGATGGAGCCGCAGTTGTAAATATTTACCATATTTCCGTTGCATTCCAACAATGCACACTTCAACACCATTGAATTTGCTGTTTGCAAGTCAAAATACTTTTGATATCCGCACATCTTTCATACGGAATAACGATATATTTTTATCAAAGACACATTAAGACACATTAAGATATTTTACACATAAAGATATTTTAGAATAAGAAGTATATAAATCACGTGAATTTATTGAACTTAACTGTTCAGAAAATAGGCGACACAGATGTCCAAAATGTCCGACATGTCCAAAATAAATAAAGTCCGAGTAGGTCGCCAGACAGAAAAAAATTACTAATATTTCAAAAATATATATTGTAGGTTTATTTCTGCTGTTAACAATCTGCGACGGTGAATGATTATCAAAAATATGTTACAATATATTTTCAAAATGTTACGGCAAGTTTGGTAGGCTACATGTGCCAAAAGCAATTGGGCAACAAGAAACAAAATATTTGCATTGCATTCCAACGATGCAAACTTCAATACCATCAAATTCATCGTATTTCAAAAATATATTACGTAAATTTATTTCTGCTGTTAAGAATCTGCGATGGTGAAAAATTATCAAAAAATATATTGTTTATCGTCTTATGAGACGATAAAACATATTGTAATATATTTTTGATAATTTTAGACGATATTCCTTGCATGGGTATCGTGAGATATGAAATTCCTGAGTCTTTCGGAGGGCGCTTTGGCGTCCATGAGCAACGGTCCGCAAAATTCAAGGTATGTCAATACGTCTCGCAGACGAGGTTGTATACTCACTCAGTGTACACACAGCTTGCGGCCGAGAATCCTGCATTATACGTCGACCGAGCGTACTACTTGTGCACTGGATAGGCAGGCACCTTTCACGTGGCAAGGGCCTGACTACCCAGCCCACGGGTAGTACGCTCGGGGGCCGATGTATGGCGCGTGGTTTCGAGCCTCGCTCACAAATGTTTCGGACTCCGAGCGTTGAAGTTTGCATCGTTGGAACGCAACGGAAGTTCCGTTTTACATTTTGTTCTTCATATCTTTATTATTGTAGGAATTTAAAAAAAAAACATTTATAATGTACATCGCTAAAGAAATATCTTAAAAATGGTTGAGGTCCTTGTGCAGGCGAAATCTGCCAAAAGAAATTGAATTCGTAGCAACCCGACGATGCAAACTTCAGCGTCGTATATTTATGGTGCTGAAGTTTGCATCGTTGGAATGCAACGAAAATTCTTCTTTATTTTCTTCATTTCTTCATTTTTATGGTTATCTAAAATCTTTTCTTGCAAATTTCCGTTGTAGATTTTTAATAAAGATCCACGAAAATGTTGCACTTATTATTGTGGTCTAAATGTACGAAAAAAAAATCGGCAATACGACGAAAATATATTTTTGTTGCACTTCAACGACGCAACCTCCAATACCATGCAAATAATACCAAATATCAGAATTGTTCGGGACGAATAAATTCCTTGTTAATCAAAGATGTTAAATAGATGTTGATTTAAACACACAAATATCTCTGGGAGTTGGATTAAATCGAGAGTTTTATTTTACGAACATTTGAGTCAATTTAAATAAAAAATGATCAAAAGAATCTAATTGACTTGAATATTTAAATATTTTTCACGAGTGTGGTAAATTGATGTTGGAGTACTTGTGTAATTTATTATTTGCAAGGTGTATTCGTTAATTACTGTTTCTTTATTTATAATTATTACAATAATGATTGCTTCGTCTATTGGTACATGAGAACACTACCTATTTTTTTTCCGAACATTCGGTTTGCAACTGATGATTCAGAACGCTGATGCTTTTGGGACGCGTTCTCGTGTTCCTTTTTTTTTCCACCGGAGCAGAATTTACACGAGAGAATCTTTACGGCCGTTCGAGCTCTTCCTCTCGTACATCTGTGACCTTAACCGGTCGGAAGTTTCGCTCAGCTAGTATATTCGACCTTGTGTCCCTCGTGCCTGCGACAAAAGTCTTCGAACAATGGGGAAGATTGCCTGTCTACTGAACAGACGGCTCTTTGCACCCAAAGATAGCGGATACAGAGTTTACTTACACAAGTTAACATCGAGAATTTCTCGTTTCGTACTTTTCTTTTTTTTAAATCCTTCTCTTTATTCTTCTCTATACCATTATTCTTCTCTTTATTCGTAATATTCTTCTTCTCTTCATTCTTCTTTATACCATTCTCAAAGAAGAGAGAGCTGGGAGAGGGGGACGTCGGAAGAAACGGAAAACACTGAAGAAGTTGAAGGAAAACTAAGGTTTTGGGAAACAAGAAAATGACGAAAGAAAGGTAGATAGGGAAATATACTTGACGTTGAAGTTTGCAACGCTCGAGCGCAACGAGAAATTATGGGGCCAGTCCACTTTTGAGCCACGAACAAAAGGCTATCTTCGCGATTTTTTTTAAGGACTTTATAAATGATAAATAAAGTCTTGAAATACATTTTTTTAAATCTTAATTAATTTTTATTCATTTTTAAGTACAAAAACTATAGTTTAACGTAACGCCTCAAAAATAGGTGGGCTAGGTAGCTCCATCACAACACGGCAACGGCTTGTCTGAAACAAAAAAATCAAAGTCCATTAGATTCAGTATGACACCAGCTACAAAATGACCCTCGGATATAAAATTTTATAAAAAAATAAAAAAATGGCAGATGAAATTCGAAAAAAGTATTAAAAAACGCGTTTTTTTCGCAGTTTTTCGCAAAAAAAGAGCAAAACTCAAAATTTTAAAACCATCAAGGGTCATCTTGTTGCGAATCATGTTTACAATATGTGGTTCAAATTTCAAGAGAATCGGTTTATTAGTTTTAGAGATACGATGGAGCTAGATTTTGAAAACGTTATTTCGAGAAAAACGCGTTTGAAGTTTATACTATGAAAAACTCTTACCTAAACTCAATCGGCAATTCCTGCACCGTACAAAATCTCTTCTGATTGCTCATCATCGTCGGTTTCTTGAAGTCTTGCTTGCTTTCGATTTTTTGAAATTTTCAAAGTGGACTGGCCCCTTATATATTTTTATTTTTTTTCTTGCATACATATTTTTTTCTGCCATTTTTAGTTATGAAAATCACTCCCACCTCTTGTTACGTATCCTTATTAGAGACTTACGATGTCAATGTACAAAAAGAGTTATGGAGAATAATGAAAATGAGGAAATGGAAAATACAATCGTGACGCTTCAAAGATGCAAACTTCAATGCGATAAATATACGTAGTTTTCCCATTTTTTAAGAATTTTTTGGGTTTTTTGTTGTCGGTTTTCCTTCCTATTACCTTCTTTTCTTCTTTCATGTCCGCAACGGTTTTGTATGCCGAGCTAAATAACTGCCCAATTTTATAGCCGGTTCGATTAATTCAATGAGATTGACGTTTGTATCATTGGAATGCAATTAAAATGATTTTTCTTCTTCAAATTTCACAAATTTCTTTCGGCAAATTTCAGTTTCGCGAAGTAGTCAAACATTTTTTTAAATGTTCATTTCGAAACCTACGACCGAATTCTGCGAAAAAAAAAAGATTTTATATAGTACCTAATGCAAAAAAAGAACAAATAACAAAATAAACACATTCAAAAGAATTTTCGTTGTATTCCAATGCGGCTAACTTCAATACCATTGCATTCGAAAGAACTTCGCGTTGAATTCCAAAAATCCCATTTACTAAATTGCTCTGCACTGAACTCTCGATCTTCTCATATGAACATTTCCTCCCGTTGTCTCATTATACTAATAGAAGCGAGACAAACATCGCACATAGAGTTTTGAACGTTTAAAATTATCCTAATGAAAATAAGGGCGTCTGAATAATTATTCAATTTTACAATTTCACTGTTGGAGTATAACGCTGTTGACATTTGCATGGTTGGAATGCAAGGGAAAAAATTCTTTATTTTCTTTTTTTTCCATTTTTATTGCTATCCAAAATCATTTTCCATTTAGGTTGTAGGTCTCCAATAAAAATCTTTAAAAAAAATTGCCGTAGCTTTGAACGGTAAAAAGAAGTTGTAATGAGAAATAAATGATTTTCGTTGCATCCCAACGGCGCAAACTTTTATATCATAAAGTGGAAAAGTGTACCTCGCATGCCCTGTTTTGCAATATATATTCTCCCTTCTGCGATCACGTTGAAGTTCGCATAGTTGGAACGCACTGAAAGTATGATATTGAAGTTTGCATCACGTTGCATGCATTGCAAACTTCTTCGGCAAATGTAGGCTACAATTATCGTTCAAAGGTTTTTACAGATTCTCATGAAAAATCTACGACCTAACATTGCAGGATAAGAAGTCAGGTGACGAAAAAACTCAAGAAATAAATTTAAAAAAAAGCATTTTCGTTGCATTCAAACTAGGTCGTGGATACCGGTTTTCGATATTATCGAAAAACCGCACTATCGGAGCAAAAATCCGATATTGAAAAACCGATATTGGACTCGAATAATACCGATATTTCGATATATGAGCTGAAAACATTAAAATATCATTATGATTGTTATTGTTTATATTTAAGTTACTTTCACTTGTTTTTTTTTTAATTACGTTTAACAGCCTTAAAATATTATTACCTACGTTAAATATTTCCGACGTTTCAACTTATTTATCCACGGGTGTGGAATCGAAAAAGGCCCTTTTTCCGTGGCTTACACCTGCCACGGTAGGTAGGTCATCTCTGGAAGACGAAACTTCAGATGCCCTCTGATTTTTGCGGTAATTGTTGCAACAATCTCAATCTCGTTAATTAAAGTGACCGTGCCTGCCTGCTACAAGCTATGCCATTTGTTTGTATTCTGGTAGCTACTACTACGTTGATTTGCATAAGAGTTCCGATTTTTTGTTTATTTATTTTATGGTGGATTGGATATATTTAAGAACATAGCAGAGTACGTTTAGAAATGTATACTAAATGAAGATCACAATAAAAGATTGTGATTTTTAATAAATACTGTTCTTTCATTTACAAGAAACGTCACCTAGTATCCGCTGTCGATTTAGTTGAATCCCATAAATTTGATAAAGTATCGAAAACTACTAGAGACGTATTTTTTTTATCTGCGGAAAATCGGTTTCCATAGGAAAAACCAACCCTCAAAGAAAGGCGTGTGGAGGGGTGGTTTTGCAGTTTCACCCACAAGCAGTCCTCCGATCTGAATGAAAGAAAAACCAACATTCTTCTAATATAAAGCGATAAAAAAAACCATTATAAAATCATTGAAAAAAGATCAATTAAGGGATGACACGCCTTTCTTTGAGAGGTCGTTTCCCTCCTTAAAAAGGTTTTTCCGTAGATAAAAAAAATACGTGTCTAATAGTTTTCAATGATTTATCACATACAGTAGAGCGTCGATTATCCGAAACGTCAATTATTCGGATGGCAATTTGTTTTATCCGAAACGTCAATAATCCGAATAGTGATTTGGGTTATCCAAAATATCGATTATCTAAACAATAATTTTGTTCATCCGAATGCTCAGTTATTCGAACGATTACGCCTTATATATTGTTGCACGATGTATAGATTGTTGTACGTCCCCTCAACTTTCTCGGTCTACGCTCGCGCGCACTATGCTTTCCGCTAGCAGTCGAGATTTGGCAGCAAAAAAACGAGCTTCCGTTGTGACGCAGAAGAAAATCGTCGTTTTTTTAAAATAAATAGATAAGAACTTAAAGATGTACGATTGTTCATTATTTTTAAAGACACTTAACTTCGTTCTATATCATTAAGGCATTAGGCCACTCTAGAGGCTGAAAAATAGGCTTTTTGGGTTTTTTTTTCTTCAGAAAAACTACAAAATAAATCGAGATTACAAAAAAGGGTGTTTATCATACATATCAGTGATTGCATACAATAATTTTTTTTAAGCGATTAATTTCAAATCGGCGTCTGTGCAGCGTTTATCTCAAACCTGCATTTTTTAAGTTGGCCGGAAACATAACTCAGACAATTTTCAACCGATTCACTTGAAATGTTGAATATATCTTGAAAAATACATTGTCTATGGAAGTACGTAGGATTTTTTTTTATATTGCCTAGTTCATTTGTTATTAACAATTATCTGACGATTTTCAGGCAAATTTTTGGAAAGTGAAAAATGTTCCCTAAAAAATCGTCAGATAATTGTTAATAACATCACTCGGGGATGGCATTTGAAATTACCGATATGAGTATTGTCCATTTTTGCGCGTTCAATTTCTTCATTGCCGCATATGGCCACGAAAAATAATATTTCTGAATTCCTTTAATTTCTTTCGGCATATTTCCGCCTCCAAAAATCCTTCAACCATTTTTTAAGCTATTAATTTACTGATCTACAATATAAATCTATAAAAAAAAGATTTTCAACAATAACGAATACATGAAAAGTAAAATATTAAAAAAGAACTCGTTGCGTTCCAATGAAGCGAACTTGAGCAGCATGCTGTTCCAATTTTTGGACTTCTCCATACAGATTATGTCTATGTGGGTGCGTGCACGAGTGTATGGGCATGCCTTTGTTATTCGACAATAATTACGAGGAGCAACCAATCGCGTAGTATTATTGGGGACGGATGCCCGTGGGGTGAGGGGAAAACAGAGAAGACTGGCGACAATTGCCGTCAGACGAACCTGAACTTGGAAGCTCGCGAACGACCACACGACTTTCATGCGAGCGTAAGAGTCGGCGGGAGAAAGAGATGCTCTGCGGTCTATAGTGGCCTTCGGACCTTCATCATGTTTGATATATATATATATATATATATATATATATATATATATATATATATATATATATATATATATATATATATATATATATATATATATATATATATATATATATAGGTCCTGAAAGATTATGGTCTTCCACGGCTCTTTCGTTCCCTCGCTCTTCTTCGAGCACTTTTCAAAGCCCCAAGTCCTGCTTGAGTCTACACATATTAGGTGTTTGCAAAAGTTTCAAACCTTTTTTCTGTCGTCCTGATTCGGACATTGAGCGAACACAAGTCCTTTTATAGGTTTGGAGGATCGACGCTGATCTTTTTAATCGCTATAATAAATTACGGGGAGGGTAGGGGTTTCAGCGTGAAAAAAAAACACTTTTTTGCGAATTTTTTTCATCTATATGGATAGAATAAATTTATCGAAACCTTTTGTACATTGTTAAGTGTCATTTCAAGAACATTCCGTGAAATTTGTACGTGAAAATATCCACAAACAAGCCGGTGACAAAGCTTTTCCAAGAACGCCTTTGGAAAAACACGATTTGCGGTGTTCACTGTATCTCAGCTAGAAATTATCTGAAATCAAGTACCATTAAAATTTAGTCAAAGTATCATCAAATCCTCCCCCCAACGGTCTTTGATCATTTTTTTTTTAATTTCTAAATTTTTGGTGGTCATGTAAAGTGAAAAGTGCTGTTTTTCACGGAAAATTCCGCCATTTTGGGGGTGGAAAACCACCTCAATGTAAAAAAAATCTCAAACTAACCGTTGGGGGGAGGTATTTTATATGTCGAAAGTGTGTACCAAGTTTGAAATAAATCGGTCATGTAGTTTTCAAATGGCGGTGAACACGGACTTTGAAAAAGTGGTTTCGAGAAAAACGCGTTTGAAGTTTAGAGAAGTCGGAGCTACAGTGTTAGAGGAGCGGGACTAAATAGTCAATAACTTCGAGAGTTTTGCTCTGATTGACTTGAAATTTTGGGATTATATTCTTGAAATGTTTGACTATAAGAAAAGACAAAAAAATCGATTTTTAAAAAGTGCAAACCCCTACCCTCCCGTTAATGGCAGCCATATTCATAGGAAAAAGTGATGGACACGCTCAATTGGATGGTGTTGGAGTTTGCAACGTTGCAATGCAACGATTTTTTATTCATTTTTCGTTTCTTTATTTCGACGCTCATCCATAGCCTTGTTTTTTTACAAATTGAGGTAATAAATGTTTAAAAAGAATATGTGAAATGATGGGATGATTTTCACAGCCAACAAAAAATCGAACGACTAAAAAGAATTGATTTTCGTTGCGTTCCAACGATGCAAACTCCAACATCATAAAGTTTGCATCGTTGGAATGCAACGAGAATTCTTTACATTTTTATTTCCTCATTTTCATCATGCCCCAAAATCTTTTTTGCAGATTTGGATCATACATTTCTGAGTGGGGGACATTGGAGAGGGAATTTTCTAATCGCTATAATGAGTCGAATTAATGACAGACAAATTCATAGAAAGAAGTGATGAACACTTCACTAATGACGTTGAAGTTTGCATCGTTGGGATGCAACGATTTTTTGTTCATTTTTCAATTCTTCATTTTCGTGCTTATCCAAAGCCTTCTTTTTTTTGCAAATTGAGGTAGTAAATATTTAATAACAATACGTAAAAAGGTGAGAGATCTGCGCAGCGAAAAAAAAAATCGAGTGATCAAAATTATTTGATTTTCGTTGCGTTCCAACTATGCAAACTTCACGATGTTGAAGTTTGCATCGTTGGACGGCAAGGAAAATTCTTGTTTATATTTTTATTTCCTCATTTCCATTATTCTACGAAATTGCACATTTCGATCAAACATTTCTAAATGAGCAATTGAAAGGAATTCTCGAGGGACTTTTGTCGCTAAAATCCGCCAAAAGGAATTGGACTAATTAAAAAAACAAATCGTTGCGTTCCAACGATGCAAACTTCAATCTCAACAGCAAAACATACAATTTTGTGGACGAGCAAGTGAATGGTTTACATTCTAGTTGCACATCGAGTGCAACGAAAATCCTTTATTTTTTCATTTCTTTATTTTGATTTCTACCTAAACTCTCCTTGTGCAATTTTAGGTTGAGGATTCCTCTTGAGGATCGTCAACATCATTTCAGTTATATTTGTAGCCTAAATGTGTCAGGAGAGGTTGGACAACACAAAAAAAAATTCGTTGCAACGATGCAAACTTCAATGCCATCAAGTAGAACCATGTGGGACGCGAACTAAAAATTTCTGCCGCATTTATTTTCCATTTATTTCCTTCGGATCACCAGTTACTCCAGTTGATTCGCAGCCCCTAGCCATGACAGCCGGACAGCTGGACTTTCGAAATGTGGCGGAAGTACAAAAATAGATCGAGGCTTATATGGCCCCCAAACCTACGCCCTCTTTCGGCAATGGAATTCCACATCTTCCTGAAAGACGGAATTCGGTCACACCAAAGAGAGGAAATATATTGTGATAATCAAAATGTATTCCATGGTTGAGAAAACAAACATCGAAATACGAAGAAATTTATTTTTTAACCTTTTGCATACATTTAATATATATATATATATATATATATATATATATATATATATATATATATATATATATATATATATATATATATATATATATATATATATATATATATATATTCTTATGCCTTTGGAACGCAATGAAAGTTTCGTAGTTCAGTTTCTTTGGTCAACTTTGGGCTACGAAAGTCACTCGAACGTTTTTCAGGATTTTCATCAGAGATTACATCAGAGATGTGCAGTTTAAATTTGCTAAAAAATACTTTAGATGATGAAGAAAATGAGAAATGAGTAGAAAAAAAAATGTTCGTTGCCTTCCAACGATACGAACTTTAACATCGTATAAGCTTGGGGCCCAATGAACACGTGGATTTTCAATATTTCTTTGTGACGAGAGTATTGGACGGTGCTGAAGTTTACATCTTTGGACTGCACCGAATTTAATTTATTTTGATAGATTTCGCTTACAAAAGTCTTGCACCATTTTTAAAGATATTTATTTAGCGACCTACATTATAAATCAATAAAAAAGATCGCCTATCATAATAAGAATATGGAAAATAAAATGTAAAACTGAACTTTCGTTGCGTTCCAACGATGCAAATTTCAACACCGTAGTATTGAGATAACGAGGTCGGGATTTTACGCACATTTAATACATACTCTTGCCAAATTTGAGTTTTTTTTTCTAATAATAAACATTGATAATCGTTATCATTTTTCGAACTTCCGATTCTTATGGTGATCTGAAATGAAACATAAACAAATGTTCTTTTACGAAAATGATAAAACTATCGTATGACCGGATACTTTTTCGTAATTTTCAAAATTACGAAAATGGCAAGGTGCAAAAAAGTTCGATTTTCGGTAAAAAAAAACAACATTAACCATTTGTTATATACAAATGAAAAAACATATGAATCAGTTAAACGGTAGATATTTATGTTATAAACTATGCTATAAAAAATTGTTATAAAAAATAGTATATTTGGAATTTTAAGTTTACGTACACCTTTTGAAGACATGAAAATATATATAATGATGTACGTTATTACTATTTTTTATTATTTGACATAATAAAACATATTTCGGCAGATGCAAGCAATAAATCATTGCTGAAGTCGAAACTTGGCTCGGAATGCTGCATAACAAATTAACAAAAAAAAACATTGTTTCTTACTTTGTATCTTTAATCAACTACACGCCCACCCACGCAGGTTTTTTTTGTTCTTCCATTACGCGCCAAAAGTGACGTTTCGTCGCAAAGATCGCCCAGCCAAAGTTTAAGCGTGGGCGAGGAGTTAACAAAAAGACCGTACCGAACGCCGGGACACGCATAAGCTTGAGTCAGGTCATAGACAAAATTAGGAGAGGCGCCTGTGCCTCAAACTAGATGCTCCGGTAGAAAGATCGTAACGAAACACGCTGCCAAGGCAATATAAAACAGAAAGGGAAAAAAAAATGGAAATAAGAAGCCCGGCTCGTCTCGTCTCGTTAGGAATTCCTAAGTGGGCGACTCGTGTTCTTTCCCCTTTTGCTCTGTTCCTCTCTTCCGCGCATTTCAGCTCGTGTCTCTATGCCGAGTCGAGGGCCAAAAAATTGGCCTTCTCGTCACTTGGTTTTTTTTTCACGCTCTTTGTGAATGCTCCGAACATCATATGGACCGGTGGGTTCTCTCGTAACTTTTTAGCTTCCTCGTTGTAAAGCATGTACTCAGAATTCCGGACCTTTTGGGGCCCAAGGTGAGAAAAAACAGTTTTGACGGTGGCAGGAAGTAAATTGTCTCGTTTCCTCATTTTTTTGTATTTTTTTTTTTACATTTCGCTACCATCAGAAACGGCTAATCGCATTTGTCACCGTCGCTGGCACAGTGTTGAAGTTTTTATCGGTAAATGTAGCGGAATTTTTTAAGAAATTTTCTTATTTTCTTCGGCATCCAAAATTTTATCCAGCAAATTTGGGCTTCAGATTTCTCATAAGGATCCTGACGAAACATTTCAATACTTTACGTAGCCCAAATTTGGTGAAAAAAAATTTTGCTCATCGATGCAAACTTCAACACCATTAGTTGAAGTGCAACGATTTTTTTTTCTTTCGAATTTCCACCGCAACATTTTTGAGAATCCCTATTAAAAATTTCATAGACAAAAGAAGTAAAAATTCTAGATAATAGAAATAAAGAAATTAACAAATCAAGAATAATTTTTGCTCCATTCCAATGATGCAAGCTTCAACACCATGGCCATTTCTTTTATTTCAATTATTAGTAAAAATTGAGAACCAAAAGTAGTTTAAAAAATTCTAGATGAAAATAAAGAAGTGAACAAATTAAGAAGAATTTTCGTTGCATTTGAATCGTTGTATTTTTTTCGCATATCGGGCTGCGAAAGTCGCCGCAATATTTTTGAGAATCCCTTTTAAAAATTCACAACCAAAAATAGTAAAAAAATCTAGATAATAGAAATAAAAAAATTAAAAAATCAAAAATAATTGTCGCTTTATTCCAACGATGCAAGGCCAGCACCATGGCCATTTATTTTATTTTAATTTTTCGAACTCATTTTGTCAAATTTTGGCTGCGAAAATTCCTTGACCACTCATACTGATGCTCATATGGAGATCTACAATCCAAATCCGAAAGAAAGATCATGTTCAATAATTAATGCAAGGAAATGGGAGTATAAATAAGAATTTTCGTTCAACTGCGGCGAAAATATATTTATATTTTTTCACATTTAGCGTAAGTCACTGCAATATTTTTGGGAATCCTTATTAAAAATTTAGAAAAAATTATTTTACATAATAGTAAAAATAGTGTAATGCAAAAATCGAGAAGAGTTTTCGTTGCATTCCAACGAGGCGAACGCCATGGCCATTTCCAAATATTGTTTTTAGTCAACGCACTTGGCGACTTCAGACCTTAGGCCACAGTAAAGGGTATAAAATCATGTGCGAATTTAACAATTTTTTTTCGTATGAAAAAGTGATTCACTCATGAAATTAATGACTCATCTATTTAGTATGAATATCAAGCTGTTAGAAAATAGATATATATTTTTTTCCATGTACAAAATGGCTGACTACTCGAAACTTCTCGGAAAGGCTTTTTTTCCAATTGGCGTGACAAATAACTTTACTAATTTTCACTCGTTTTACTTCAAATTTGAAAGTTATGTTCCTAATTGCATTTCGCAGAGAAGTACGTACGGAATTTCTGATTAATCGAAAACTTTTCATTTTATGAGCAGTTATAACGAAATTTTTCACTGAAAATTCATTTCTTAAGTTCAAATACCTACAACTTATGAATAAAACAATATTATTTTAATTCCGTACGTACTTCTCTAGGTGTTCTAATGTAGATTGCCGAGAATTTTTGTTTTTCCTTTTAGGTAAAAAATTGTGGATGCTAAATGTCACGCCGCGGAGCGCCTAAAAAAAAAGATAACAAAAAAAATATTAGTAGTCGGCCATTTTGTACATCGAAAAAAAATATATATATTTTTTCTAACAGCTTGATATTCATACTAAATAGATGTGTAATTAATTTTATGAGTAAATCACTCTTTTATACGAAAAAAAATTGTTAAATTCGCACATGATTTTATATCCGTTACTGTGGCCTAAGGCCTTCAGCGTAAAATATAAAGATGAAAACAATTGAATCACAAATAATTGGATAACTATATCTATCGCTATCCAACGCATCCATCGCCTCACTAGGCTTCATCGTCCAATTTTGGGACACCCAGTACATTTATATTTCTATATATATATATAGACCGAATTTTTTTTCAAGTAGTTGGCGTCGAAACGCTACGTCTCTTGATATAGATAAACTAGAAGCAAAAGAGAGTGGGAGAGAGAGAGGGGGGGGAATGTCTGGAACCAAGGGAGTGCCCGACACATCAGCTGATACGCTGACAAAGATAGCGTGCTCCCCCGCGGACCGTATGGCGCGGTCGCAAACTCTACTCGGAGCTGTATAGAGCCCGCGAACTCACCGGTAACAACCAGCTGAGTGGCGCCAGCCATCAGCTGTTGGTGACTCACGCGACTGAGAGCTCGCGCGTGCTGTAACTTTCGTTACGTTTGTGTGTGCACTGCTACACCCACACACTCGCAAACATACGAACGCATGTAAAAATACATAGACATCATTTTTAATACGCACACCCTTGTATACAGGGTGGCCCATTTTCATTTTCAAGGCTAAATAACTCGAAAATTATTTTAATAAAAAAATCATTTTTAAACCTCGTTTTTAAAACGGATTGAAAAGTATCAAATAATTTCTCCCAGCCGCGTACAGATTTATAATTCAATGCAGATTACTAACCCCGTACAGAGTTTAGAATTAATGCTATGTTTCTAAAAAAAATATCATAAAATATCAAAAAGTATTGAATGGAAGATAAAAATAGTAAATATGGTATAGTAATAATGAAGAAATTTAAATTTAATCTACGATATGGGGACGTAAACTGATACAAATAATACATTTTATTCGGCATATTGTGATTTTTTGTAGTATTCAAAAAGTATTTTGCCCACGTGATTGGAACAATTAGTTTCCAGTATTCTACTAAAAGTACGGTATGAAGAGTCACATTTTACTAATAACTTTGTAATATTTTTCGCCATACCCCAGGTAGGGAATCGAAAGGCTGACGATGGAAACAAACTTGTGCGAGCCTTGTTTCACCGAGCCTGAGTGAGACAGACCTGGGCCAGGTGTCATTGCATCGTTTGGAGCAGCCTGGAACCAAGACTGGCTGCTTAGCCTAAACTCAGGGTTATTTCAAGCTTTATTCAGCCAGTGAATTTTAAGGCTAAAAAATCAAGGCTGGATGCAGGCTTGTTTCAGGCTGTGATAAAATAAAATAAATTTTAAATAATATTTTTCCTGTACTTTTATGAAAAAAAAAATTAGCAATAAATTTGTCGGGTGCGAAGACACGAAAAACGAAAGCGAAGGAGGCAGCTCAGAACATTTAAACATATTCTCTTATCGATATTTATGAGGTACATAAAAAAGTTTTTTTCTCGTCACATACACATTTCGTATATACTCACTCTCTGGGGTTTGCGTACACTCTGTGTATTACGT
Source organism: Ophion ellenae (assembly GCA_963210295.1). Lineage (NCBI taxonomy): Eukaryota > Metazoa > Arthropoda > Insecta > Hymenoptera > Ichneumonidae > Ophion > Ophion ellenae. The sequence continues at coordinate 29,605,379 of OY723390.1, read as the reverse complement.
GTGCCATAAACAATAAATAAAATAAAGTATTGTGTTTAAAATATTTTATATATATTTTATAACAAATAATATAATGAATAATAAACATATATAATAAATAAAATGAATTCTTTACAAATTTATTAAATTTATCCCAATGTAAAATATAGAAAAACGAAAAACAGGCCTCATATAGCCTCGAGAAGAGTTTGAGATAAGCCTGGTCATAAATGCTCGTGAAGGCTTCATTAAGGCTCGTTTTGAACCTTGTTTTTTCGTCGTTTCAGGCTTAGTACAGGCTTTTCTACCAGCCTTTGGTCAAGCCTGTGTGCAACAGCCTGAAAAGACGTTATCATTCAGGGGTTCAGCTAGGCCTGAAATCAGGCAGGTGCTCAGCCTGAATAAAAAAATGTGAGCCTTGTTTCAGAGCTTGGCGAGCCCTTTTTTCATCGTCAATTCCTACCTGGGTAGGGGTGGGAAAAATCATTTGGGTGATTTTCGTACCCTAACACAGGGCACCTCGGTGACGGACCGCAATCGGTCGTTCTGTGCGGTTTTTTTTTGTCTACAAAATTATTTATTCGGGATTTGGAAAAAAAGGTATGTTATTAAGCATAGGGGATATTACCGATGTCTGTGGCCCCTAATTCTGTCCACGCAGCCTTCATATTTGACCCGAAATAAGACTTTTTTCAAGAGTGGTAAAAATTGAAATTCGACCCTTAAGGTAGAACGAGTGCGCAATCTTGATTTCTATAGCTTTTGTTCAAATTTTAACCAGAAATACTTTCGGCAAGAGGGAGAATGAAACATAAACTTTTTGAATAAAAATCTTATCGGTGCGCCCCGATTAATTTTTAGATTGATAAGATTTTTTCTTGATTAATTTCCCTCTTCTTTGCGTCCGTTTTCCTCTCGTTCTTATGCCCGAAAAACTTCTTTTTTTTCTTTCGACGAAACTTTTTCTCCCTCTTTTTCCGCTTGGTTGTTGAGTCAGGATGGTTAGGATTGGTCGCCAGCGTTTTCCATGGTCTTCGACCTATCGAATATTCCAACTGCTTGCTCGCCTCTCGCTAATAAGAAGAATAGGCGTAATATTGCCAAACGATAAGTCGCATAACGAATCCAGCGATGAAATCGTAGAGAGTACATATCTCCAATCAACAAAACGAGCTATCGCTCCGCATGATCGGATTAATATAGCAGATTAGTCTGTGCAAAAAGAAATAAAACAATTATAGACTTTGTCTTATATTGATATAGGTGTATCAATCGGGTCCATTTTCATCTCGTGAAAGTAACTTCCGCGTATATTGTTCGCGTTTAGAGTGGTGCCGTTTTATTTTCAAGAAAAGCCCTTTAGACGCCCGAAAATGAGTCACTCTTCATGATTTCTTTTTAAGTTGATAAAATTATCGCATAACTTTAAAATGTTGACATTGCCTTATTACAACTTTCAAGTGTTGAAAAAAAAAATGTTTACGAAACATAATGGCGGCGTTATAGGGTAAACCATTAGGCGTCTTTTGAAAACTGCTCATGGTATAGCTCAGAAAGTTATTGGTCGATCTGGCTAAAAGTTTCGGAGATTTCCCACTATAACAGTATCGGAAGGATATACCTATAAAAATATTTAAAAAGTATAAAATCAAAAATTAAGTAGACTTTGTAATCACATTTTCATATTTTTGACCATTTTCTCGACAATTTTAACTCAAAAAACGTAATTTATTTACGCGATAACCTTTAGGTAACCTTAAAACTTTAGGTATATCCTTCCAATAATGTTATAGTGAGAAACCTCCCAAAATTTCAGCCAGATCGATGAATAACTTTTTGAGCTATAACATGAGCAGTTTTTCAAAAGACTCTTAAATGAATACTTTATAACGCCGCCATTTTGTTTTGTTTGAAAAATCATTTTTTTCCAACACTTGAAAGTTGTAATAAGATTATGTCAAAATTTGAAAATGATGCGATTATTTTATCACCGTTAAAAAAATTCTTTCAAATTAAAAACCTTCAAATTAAAAATTGACTCATTTTCGGGCGTCCAAAGGGATTAACCCCCTCTTAATAGTAAAAACCTAATAATATTGAAGTTTGCACCGTTGGAACGCAACGAAAGTTTTTAGCCCATTTTTATTTGTCAAATTTGGGTTACCCAAATCACTCGAATATTCTTCAGGATTCTTATAGCAGATCTACAGTTCATATCAGCAAGAAAAGATTTTGCATGATAAAGAAAACGAAGAAATAAAAAATAAAAAAAGAATGTTCGTTGCATTTCAACGATGCAAACTTCCACATCGTAAAAACTATGATGTTGCAGTTTGCATCGTTGGAATGCCACGAAAGATAACTTTTCCTCAATTGCTCACATTTTCTTTTGCCGACTTAGGGTACGATAATCACTGAAATGATTTTTCCTATCTTTAGTAGAGATCCACGACCTCCGTCAATGAAACAATGTTCGGATTATAATAAAAATGGAGAAATAAAAAATAAATAAAAAAAAACTTCCGTTGCATTCCAACGATGCAAACTTCAACCTCATAGAAAAATCTAATCTGTGGCAAATTTTCAAAATATGATGATAATGATAATAACAAATAGTACGATGATAATAATAAGCTTTTTTTTAAATAAAAAATAGTTATATTTAAAAAACCACATTCATTTTTATTATTATTCATGAATAAAAAACAGCATAAACTGGTAGTCAATATCAATAATTCATTTTAATAAAAAAAAGCTTAATTTTTTCAAATAAAATGAAGGTTTCTATATCTATACTACGTAGTTCGGAATATAATTCTCTCTTGGGTACGCCTGTGTACCCACCGTCCTAGGGTGTATACCAAGTGCACGTGTACTCAGCTATAATCGAAATACATCGCAGACTCCGGGCAGCCGATCGCCCGCCCTCGTCCCTTCTCGCGGCCTCTCTCCCCCTTCTTTTCTCTTTCCCTCCCCCCGCTCGTCCATCTCTCCTCTCTCTTCCACCTCTGATCGTAACGTTGCACATGCTTGCGCAATAAAAATATTGGTGAAGGAAAAAATGTATCGGACAATAGATTAACAATTTATGTATTTTTCCTTTTTGCCTTTCACGAAAACTTCTCAATTTCCATAGCAAATTACCGAAGAGGTACAACTAAAAAAACTGGAGCTATTTTTATAGTTTATTTACTTTTTTTTTCTACATACTCATGAAATTTATCTATTTATCTTGCCCTACGGCCTGTGCCTCAATCCGTTAAAAAATCCCGATTCATCACTGTGGTATGATGTGGAAGTTGCATCGTTGGAATGCAACGAAAATAATTCATTTCTCATAGCAATTATTCTTTCAACATATCAAAAGTTACGAAATTTTGTTTAACCCTTCGTGGTCACACTTCCCATTTCGATCACGGTGGTCACACTGGGTTGATTCTACCCAGTCAATTTTCAAACCAGTATTGTGACCGAGCTATCTATCCAAAAAGGTTTAAAAAAATACTGAACGTACTTTGAACATTGTAGATTACGTATGAAAAAATTATTTATAAAAAATGAAATGGCAAAATAGTTTTTTAAATTCATAACGAGATAAAAACGAAAAACATGCACTTTTTTACTAAAAAAATCATAACTCCGCGAATTTTCAATATTATTACCTAAAATTTGAATCTGAAACTCCTTAGATATAGTCCTTTTGGTAAAAAAATAGCCTAGTGCGCGTTCTAAAAAGGTAGTAACGCTTTATTCGAATTTCTAACGGTCCTCCAATACGACGGATACTTTAATCTTCAGATAGATGGCGACACAAGTCCCATTCAAAGCCGGGAGCTATCGTGTATTAGGGCCCAAAGTTGATCGACGGGTCGATTTTACCCACGGCGACCACGAAGGGTTAAAGATCCTCATTGGAGACCTACAACGTGAATCTATACAAAAAAGTTTTTCGATAGCAGAGAAAATGGAGAAGAAAGAAAATAAAATAGTATTTCCGTTGCATTGCAACGATGCAAACTTCAACGGCATCACTGTGGTGATTTTACATCGCGAACCTGAAAATCCTCCCGTAAGAAACCGCAAAACATTAGGCAATGAGGTGTTTTTTCTGTCACCCTTGATTTAAAAAAAAACTCACAAAATGCAATCGCATTTTGTTATTGGGTCCTAAATGAGCTGCCATCATCAGCTGAAAGCTGTTTCGGCGGCTCGACTAGACTCAACTTGGTGCCCAGTTTCTCAAAGGCCTCATTAACACACGCAAAAGTAGGACGTTGACGTTTGCATAATTAAAGACAAAAAAAAATGTATTTTTCTTCATTACCCCAAAACGGGGTTGAATTGACATTCAAAGTAACTTCGACAGTTTTTGGGGTTACTTCATTAGAGCGCCGAAAGACTTTTTCTATTGTTGCTCAAATTTGTTTTTAAAGTTTATTATAATGTTGCTGAAGTTGATTTTGATCTGAATGACAATTATAAGACTGTTTAAGTGCCTATAATATTACCCTAGGTACTTGATATTTTTATACAAAATGTTTCCTCAAATAAAGATGACAATTCGATTGTAAAAAATCGTTGTTTTTCATTTAATGAATAATGCATAGAATATTAATTTTTTTAAATCAAAATTATGTCAAAGTAACCCTTAATCTTTGACATAATTCGAATTTCAATGCCTTGTCAAAGAAACCCTACACTCGAGGTTACTTTGACAGTTTAAAAAACATATGAAATTGAGGGGGGGAAGTTCGGTTGGGAAATTTGGAATTTGGGATGTTAAAAAAAAGTTACCTAAAAAAACTTCCAAAACCTGTTCAAAGGGTGGCTTGACTTTCTCATACATTTGATAGCTAAACGGCACATTGTTCTATTGGAGCAAAAAAAGTTGGAATTTCGGATGTTAAAAAAAAGTTACCTAAAAAAAACTTCCAAAACCTGTTCAAAGTAACCCTATTTTACGGTACTCAATTTTTTTGGCCAATATGGGCTGTGAAAATCTCTCAAACATTCCTACGTTTTCTTATTAGAAATTCATGACCTCAATTTGCAAAAAAACTTTGCGCAATGATAGAAATAAAATTTAAAAAAATATAGTCTTGCATACCAACGATGGCAACTTCAACGTCATGCGAAAGTTACAGACGCCGGTTGTTTGGGTTTGTGTCGATCTCAGGTTTGCAAGACGAAGATAGGAATGAAGAGAGAGAGAGAGAGAGAGAGAGAGAGAGAGAGAGAGAGAGAGAGAGAGAGAGAGAGAATTTCGACAGCTTTTGGGATTTTCACCCAAACGAAACATCCCCTAAATTTTCATGAGGTTGAAATCCGCATAGTTGGAATGCAACGAAAATTAATATTTCTGAATTCCCTTAATTTCTTTCGGCAGATTTCGCCTACAATAATCTTTCGACCATTTTTTAAGCTACTTTTTAGCGATCTACCATATTTATCTATAAAAAAAAGAAGTTCTATGATAATTAAAATACGGAAAAATTGTAAAACAGAACTTTCGTTGCGTTCCAACGACGCGAACTTCTTTGCTTTGCTTTACATCCCTTCGTGCCTTCGAACGATAGACGGAAGGCGAGACCCCCGACCAATGCTCCAGCAGCCAAAGCCCCAGTCGAGCTCGTTGGGGTTATCCGATGAGTATATTTCTCTGACGTAACACGAACTCGGGAGTCGCGGCTCGGCCGACTGACCGACAAGCTCTGCAGCACGTTAAGCTCGAACCTCGTTGCACGGAGTCCAGCTGTTGACGCGTGAGCTTCCCGTTCGCGTACACACTGCGTGTGCAACACTCACGTGTAGCGCGATGGTATTGAAGTTTGCAACGTTGGAACGCAACGAATTTTTTTCTTTCTCCTTTTTCCCGTATTTTTTCTGGCACACTCAGGCCACGAAAGTCGCCAAACTATCTTTGAGAATTCTTATTGTATGTATAACCGAAGACTGCAAAAAAATATTTTAAATAATAATAAAAAATATTGGTGGTGAGTTTTGCATCGTTGGACTGCGACGAAAGTTCTTTTTTACATTTTTTTATTATCATTTTTATTGTGATAGAAGATATTTTTTCACTGGTTTACATTGCAGTTTGCTGAATAAGTATCTTGAAAAATGGTTGAGCCATTTTTGTAGGCAGAATTTGCCAAAAGATTTAAAGACATTGAGAAAGATAAGTTTCCCTTGCATAGCAATGATGCAAATTTCAACCTCATTGAAAATAAAGAAATAAAAAAATCAAATATAGTTTCCGTTGCTTCAACACCATTGTAGGACGCACATAGGTATGGGTCCTTCCAGACTAAATCCACGGGACTCAGTCCCTCATCTCCTTGTTTTTAAAATTTTTTTCTCGAGTTGAATATCTTCCAACATGCGCCCCCCTGTTTGTACAGCACGGAACATCACTTTGGAGTCCGCCTTCGATTTTGTTGAAACTCGTGTATATAATAGTTGGAATACAATGAAAATTCTTTTTTCTTTTTCCATTTCCATTTTTTCTTTATTATGCAGAGTCTTTTCTTACATACTTAGACTGAAGATCTTTAAAAAGTATCTCGATAAACGTTTGAGGAATTTTGGAGAGATGTGTCAAGAAAACTGGGCTACGAAACTTTCGTTGCGTTCCAACGATGCAAAGTTCAATATCATGGTTGAAGATGCATGGTGACGGATCCTCGGGAGTCCCTCGCGCCATTTTCCATCACGTTACGCAAGCAATAAGCTGTACGTAGCTACATGCTCGCAATATGCTTTATTCTCGAACAATGAGGATACGAAGCACCGTATTACACGCACATATACATATATACACAGGGTGTCCTGTTATGAATGGATAATTCTGCAACTGTCGATAGGTCAGATCATGTCTTATTATATGCTGGAATTTCGGTTTAGTAAAAGTGCCACGGTTTTCGAGATAAAAATGATCTGCTTTTGGTTTTTCGCATGCCATTTCTACAAAGATAACTTTTTTTTACCCGATTTGAAAAAAAAATATTCTGGGTTATTTATTTTATCTAGAAAAGTCTTCTTTTGAACCTTCAATGTTAAGGGGCTATACCAGTGTGAACGCTGAAAATTTGGGTGACTTTCGGGAATTTTTTGGAAGAAGAGTACTGAATTAAATGTTTCGGAAAATTAAGAATATATTTGGGTATATTTGACCTTTATTACATAATTTTTTCATAGAAAAATATTGTGATCCAAGCGACTTATTCGCGACCTTCGGACGCGCCAAAAAAAAGTTCCTCCACTGCTGACATGATTCCGGCCGATTAAGTAGCTGAAACCGAAAAAGGAAAAAAGGTCGTTGAACTGGAAGGTATTTCCAGCACAATGACGTAGGATTTTCGAAAAATATCAAAATCTAACAAAATGCCGTAGTTAGGAAAAAAAAGTCTGTTTTCTTGCCTATAAAATAGTCGTTTTTTCAATGCCAAATCGTCAATTTTCATCCAATCAAAAATATCCTACGTCATTGTAGAGTAAATATATTCAAGAGTACTCAGTTCAAATTTCAAGTCAATCGGATAACTGCTCTTTGAGTTACAATGTCAGCAAATTTGAAAAATCTCATTTCGAGAGAAACGCGTTTAAAGATTTAACTATCGATTTATGCAAGATAAAATAATATTTACGATAAAAAGTGCTAATTACAGGATATTCTTGAAAGTATAAACTGTCGAAAAAGGCAAAAAAAATCGATTTTTTGAAAGTCTCACACTGGTATAGCCCCTTAAGGAAACTTTATGAATAAAGATCTTATGCCGAATTTTCATACAAACCAATTCGAACATCTGTCTTTGATAGCCTGCGGTGAAGAAAAAATGTACTACGCATATCGTGCCAATTACTTAGAAAAGTTGCTTAGTTATTGTCGATTCATATCATTTGTAGAAATGGCATGCGAGAAACCAAAAGCAGATGATATCATTCAAAAAATAACAAAGCCCAAAAAATCGAAAGTCGTGGTTCTTTCGCAAAACTAAAATTCCAGCATATAGTAGGGCATGATCTGACTTATCCACAGTTGCAGGATTATCCATTCATAACAGGACGCCCTGTATACAAAGTGTCCCTCTTATCTCTGCCACCCGAAATAACTCAATAATTATCGATGTCACAAAAAAATGTTCCAGACAAAAGTTGTACGGTGTAAACGGGGCCGTCAAATGCGACAATCTTTTTTTAAATTTCGGTGGAGGCTCTGACGCACAGTGAAGGTCACCTCCATTTTTTTAAATCGAATGGGACATTTTTTTTAGCCATCTTGTGGAGCACCTCAAGCTGCATAAAAAACATTAGGGGGTCAAAGTCGCTCAAGGTCATTCAAGGTCACCTATTACAATGAAATATAACCCTCAAAGTGTGAAGGGGGGTCGAATGTGTCCGGGCCCAAATTACTGTTATAGTGTTTTTTCCGCGCATTGCTTTATATTTGTTTAAAAAAACATATTAAAAATAACAATATTCGAAAAATTCTTGTTCGTACTTCGAAAGGACATCGTAAGGATGAACCATGAATTTTTAAAGATTTTTTCATCAACAATTGTGTGCTTGGTAGCGCGCCGCCGAAAACGACCCCCCTTCACACTTTGAAGGTGCCAAAAACCCCTTCACACTTTGAGGAATAAATCTAAATATCTCGGACCACTACCAAATATTTGCTACTGATCCGAGGTATTTAGATTTGTATAATCGATACTGACCTTGAACGATCTTGCGTTATTTCGGGTGGCAGAGATAAGAGGGACACCCTGTATATACGTATGTATATTATGGATGCCTGAACGGTGGAATTATGCGCGTGATTGTGATATCGTCGGCTCGTACTCGCCTGCAGCCATCATCGAGGTTAACATGAACCGGAATGATGCAATTTTGGATGTAAAGGGTCGATTTATTTTTCCAACTTTTCTATTGTTTCAAGAGGTGGGAGAAACAAAGAGAGCTAAATAGGGGGAAAGGGAGAAGAGAGAGCATAACGCAAAAGCTTATGCAGCAGAAATCCATAGAGATGTAATGTTGTGACAGGAAAATAGGGACATATTCGTAGTATTTGATTGCAATTGCATTAATTGTTCAGGACACTGCAGGAGGTTACAGAAATGGTGAAAGAGTTTGAAGCAGCAAATAATTTCAAACAAGGTTATTATATTTATCTGCCATGTGCGTAACAGTTCTTTTTACATTACGGATCAATTTATATGGTATTGAAGCTTGCATCGTTGGAACGCAATGAAATTTTTTTTATCTTCCAATATTCACCTATAGCTGAGAAAGAGTTGAATTTTCGGGCTCGGCTTATAAGACTTTTTTGTAGAAAATTACTTTCTCTACAAAGTTCTCATCTGAATTTTTTTCGATATATCTAATAGCTTAGGCGTTACAGCCGTTTGAATAGATATTTTGTACTGTATTCACTTGAAATAATGATGCCGCTGAAACGGTTGAATTTACGGCCATGGCTCAATGAACTTTATTGTGGAGTATCATGTTTCCTATGAGAACCCACTTGGAAAATATCGCGATGTCAAAATTCGCGGAATGGTAACACTACTAATGAGAAAAACATTTTTTTCAATGTTAATCAAATGGGAAACCTTCAATTTTGATTCGCGACCTCTAAATATTTATTGACAACACCCCCCTTTCACGAAACTTCGTTTTTGGGTACCAACTAAAAGTTTTCGGGCACGATGGGTCAAAAAAAAAAGTTGCCCTGAAACGAACCACCCTAATAAACATATTATATAATGTTATATAATATCTATATTAGATATTATATATCTACAATATCGAATATCTTCACCCTTTCGGCCTTAAATCGGTAATGAAGTTAGCATCGTTGGAACGCAACGAAAATTCTTGTCAATTTCTTATTTCCATTGGTATTCAAAATCATATTTGCAAATTTTCTCGCTAAATAAAAATCCTAAGAATATTTGCGTCATTTTCGTAGCTCAAATCTGCCCAAGAAAATTTGGGAAATTAAAAGAAAAACACCAAGGTTGCATTCCAACGAAGCAAACTTCAACGTCATGAATCCTGATTGATTGAAATTAATTTGCTGAGTTGAAACACTCAATGCAATAGAAACGAAAATGGGAATGTAGGGGACCAAGTATTCCTATGGGGTTAAAGTTTGCATCGTTGGAATTGCATACGAAAATTCTTTTCCATTTCTTATTTTCATTATCATCCAAAATAATAATTTTCAAATTTATCGTAGATCGCTGAATCAAAATGTTAAAATGTGTTTGCGTGATTTTCGCTGCTGAAAATTTTCCAAAGGAAATTTGGAGAAAAAAATTCATTTCCGTAGCAGTCCAACGATGCAAACTTCAACGTCATGTAATCCTTCGTCAATGTTTTTAATCCTGTCTACGTCATGTCTCAATATCATTATCCTTTCGACCTTCTGGTAATTGCCGATTTCGGAGCGCTAGGCTGCAAGTTCGATTGGGGCAGCGTGCGAATAACACGCGCTTTTTTCCTTCTTCATATGCACGTTCGCACGCCCGCGCAAAGTCCACTGCGTTACGTCACGTCATTCTCGTAATTCCTCGACGAGTACGCACCGAGTTTAATCCCCCTCTCCCTCTCTCCCTCATATCGTGTTTTTCTCCTACGAGCCACGTACATTCACACGTAACCCATGCTCTTCTCTGTGTAGTCGTTCCCACCCCCGCGGCGTTCACCGCGATGCTAAAGGGAAGTTTTCATGAATGAGAATCGGGCGCGCGTTTTCCGCCACCGCACTCCGTTCACGTGAGACGCCTACGATATGCCTCTTCCGCTCGTGATCGCGTTCGTCCAACTTCAGACGATAAACAAATATAACCTCACGTTTATTACTATTTTATCGACTTATTTTTTTAATTATGCTTACACTGAGAAAAAAAACGGATTGAATTAAAAAATATATTGGTTGATCCAAATAAATGTGCTGCTGCCGAGTGCCCCTTATATATGAGATTTTTACAATACTATAAAATATTGGAAAATGTGATTGATTTAAATAACATATTACTTTATTTGAGAAAGCTCTTCTGTTCTCTAAACATCTACATTATCCTTCAAATAAAATTATATTCTATTGGTTTCATTCTATATACAATCCGTAGATGTATGGATGAAATAATTAAGCAGTTGCTACAACATTTTTTTATTGCGTACAAAAATATAATCAATAGATAAGATATAATATACAATACAATAGAAAAATATAACAATTGATAAGAACAGATACTACACTTTGATCTTAGCCACAGGCCAAGAAGCGATACTCTTTAGAGTTTCTCCGGCGTTTGAGTAGATTTGCGGTTCGCGCTACGCTTACGAGAAACGAGCGCGCGTACGGCTTCTAGCGGTTACTCCGAGAACTACGGGTTTCCTCACACCTATAATTTCGGTGGCGCTCGGCAATGATTTGGTTGAATTTTTTCATCCAAATGCGCAAGAAACAAATGTTATTTTCGCATAATTTTTTAACCAATTCAGACATTTGCTTAATATTTTCCAATCAAAATTAAATATTGATATTTTAACGACTAATGTACTTGGAAATCAATATCAGATACAGTGAAAGAAATCAAATAACATATTTACTCAATAAAAATTTCATCTGAATCAAACGAGCGAAATTCAATTTTTCTTGTGTACTCGAATCAACAATATTCATGTTATGAGTTGAAACGCTTTTTTGTTCGTTGCAGAAAATGCATTCAAAACTATATAATTTGTTCGCGATCTTTTTTTAGATAGTTTCAATAATATATTGTTCTCGGCTAACAATATATCTTTTGAATGAAAAAAAACTCTTTATTTTATCATGTTATTAAAGTCAATAGCGTTTTGTTTGGACTAATAAATCCGATTATTTACACCAACAATTTTACAATTGAATCAACGAAATTTCATTCAATAACACCAATAATATTGGATCAATGATTTTTTTTCTCAATGTACATCTATCGATTTTTTAAAAATCATTCAATTAACGCGGATGGCCAATTTCTCGCTTTTTTCCAACTTTACTTTAGTCGTATATTATTTCCTTTATTTTTAGCGTTTTATTTATACGCAATTTTGAAAAAAGTCAAATCACATCACGTTGGGCGCTTCGCTGTGGCGTTGAACCAGAAAAAAACGAAAGTTCTTTTTCAGATTTTCATTTCCTTATTTTTATTATCATCCAAAATATTTTTTGCATATTTTTATGGTAAATCGACAAATGAGTATGTTGAAAAAGTGGCCGAGAAATTTTTTCGTCAAAATTTTCCGAGAGAAATCGAGGTAATGCAGCAATAATAACTTTCGTTCCATTCCACCGAACCAAATTTCAATCTTATGATTCGATAGTGTTGAAGTTTGTTTGGGTTATTTGCATAGTTGAAATGCAACGAAAATCATTTTTTATGCATGATCTTGAACCTCGCAACGTTTCAATACAACGAAAACTCTTTTTTATATATTTTTTTCTCGTGATTTTTATTACGTTACAAAACCTTTTTCTGCAGATTAAAATTCTACAACTCTAAACAAGTGACTTAAACAATGATCGAGGGTATTTCGTAGCGAAGATTTGCCAAAAGAAATTCGAGCAATTGAAAAATAGTAATTTTCGTTGCATTCCAACGAAACGTTGCAAGCAAACTCCAATTTCATTTTTATGCTCTTATTTCTGCATTTCTATTATTATCCAAGATGACTTGAGTTACAATGTCAGCAAATTTGAAAAATCTCACGCCGAGAAAAACGCGTTTTAAGATTTAACTATCGATTTTTGCAAGATAAAATTATTAGAGATACGGCCTTGAAATGTTTACAGGATATTCTTGAAAGTATAAACTGTCGAAAAAGGCAAAAAAAATCGATTTTTTGCGAGTGTCACACTGGTATAGCCCCTTAAGGCAGTAGTCTGGTCTAGAGCGAGATTTTTTACGTCATTTTTGGGTTGGTATAACTCTTAAACTGTTGAAGTTGTCTTGATGAAATTTTACATATGTATTTATTGTTCCTTTGAAAATGTAACTACATTAAAAAAAAATTAGTTTCAATATTTTCATGTAGTTTTTTATTTTTTTACAACATGGTTCACCGAAAACCGCCTCAATCGGCGCCCACTCTGGGTGATGTATGCATCTGAAAAAAAAATTCTCAATCTGTATGAGGATTCTGAGCACTGGTAGCAGAATTAGTACTTAAAAAAAATTTTGTTACAAAATGGCGGCCTGATAAACTTTGATTAACGATATTCCATACATTTTCGGGTATTCGACGAGTTATAAAATGTGGGCAAAGTTATTGTTCGACTCAATTCTGCTACCAGTCCTCAGAAAGAGGCTACCGAAGGTATGTGCAAAATTTGAGCTCGATCGGTCAATTAGTTATCGAGATATCGTGGGCGCCGATTTGAAAAACATAGTTCTGAGATAAACGCGTTCAAAGTTTTGATACCGTTAGATGAGGTTTGCGCGCGGCTTCCTTATAATTTCTATTACTCTGCTAATTCGTGAAATATCAATAAACGGTTTTCACGAGCGTATTAAGAACGGTCTAAGGAATAATAAAACGAAAAAAAATCGAGTTTTTCAAATTTCCAGTCTAGACTACTGCCTTAAGGTCAACCTTACCTTAGATCAACAGCTCACAATTTTTATTTTCTTCTGCCAAAACAAGTGCGTCGCTCATACCGCCATCACGAATCATTGACTAACGCACCCCATGGAAATTTATATACGCAAAAGTATACTGCAAATTTATTTGATTAATAATTGTAATATATGTGAAATGTATGCCATATATTGAAAATATATGTTGCATATATGTGCCAAATTCTAATTTTCGCAACGTTTTTATATATGAGATGTATATGCGTGGTATTACTGTATATCAATGTATCATATATCAATGATATATGTAGCATTTACCCTGCATATATACCACATATATTTAGCATATATGTTGCATACAAACTGCGTACATACCACATATATACTGCATAAATGGTACATATATGCCACATATATACAGATATGCGTAGCATATCTATATATAGTGTTTATATGTAATAGCGTACTTTAACTGTAAGTTAAGTTTTTTTAAGTTTAAGTTTTATTAAGTTGAACTGTAATAGTGTTTATACACAGCATATATTTTTTGTCAGGAATATGTATCAAAAATGTATGCGTCATATATGACGCATAAATGACACATATATGAGTCATATATGACGCATACATTTTTGATATACTTTTCTGACAAAAAAATAGATTGAAAATATATCGAAAATATATGCGTCGTATATGCCTCATATATGCATCATATATAGTGTTTATACGTAGCATATATGTTTTGGTCAGAAAAATATATCGAAAATATATGGGTCTTATATGCGTCATATATTTGGTGCATATATACTGAATATATACGTATTATTCTATTTTTCGTCACTATATCCCGTGCGGAAATTGAGTTGGGGCTGTGATCGGGCCCCGATAATATCCCCCTAACTTTATTCGGGCCCTAATCCGGAAGCCACATGAGGGCCGTTAGCGGCCGGTCACACTTTGTCAACAAGGGCCATTAAAGGCGCAACGACCGGGGCCTTATAAGTTGCCTCAATGGCGCCTCATCAAAACCATTTTAGCGCCCTGAAAATGCCTCAACGGCGCCTTATCATAACCATTTCAGCGCCATAAAATATCCGTATCAGTGGATATACGTGTATGTTAAATGCCTCAGGGTATATCTGTATTTGTTTTTATGTAATTGTTCATATGCATATGTGTGGGTGTGAGTACATGTGTATGTATGTGTGCGCGCGTAGAAATGTGATTGTGTATTTGCATGTAAGCCTTTATGACAAACTGCCATGACAAAATTAATACAAAAAATAATCCATTCTAAGGAATAGATGTGTAGTAGAAATAAAAAAATATATGGGTCTACTGAATCACTAGAATCTATTTCCATCGAGGGAAAGATCTGGAAAACAAAGACCAATTTATTTACTTTTCCTACACAGTCAAATAAAGTTTATGAATGGGAAATATCAGCGAAGTCTTAAGAAGAAATAATTTTCCCTATGATGAGTATTGAGCGGAAATTAGTTGCTATAAAAATGTCGAGAAAACCGGTTGGGACTGTTCACACTTATGCGCTAGCATCACTCCATGTATGAGTGAATCCACGAGTAATTGTTTGTATCTATGTAAAAGGTTTCTTTAATTTGATAAATAAATACTGTCTGATGTTTGTCTGCATATTTGTGTTCATCGTTGATTTTTTATTTGCTAATGCCCTTACGCTTTTTCCCAATTTGCGTTCGATAATATTATTCGATCGATGTATATAATCGATTTGAATAATTGAAATACCATCAACCATGTAGCCTAAGCTATCTATACTGGTTTATCGCTATAATAGTCAGATCTGGGCCTATTGTGGAGATCCCTACTTATTTATCCCTATACTGGCCAAGTCTGGGCCTATTGTGGAAATCCCTACAGGTTTATCCCTGTAATGGCCAAGTCGGGTCCTTCTGTGGAAATCCCTACAAGTTTATCCCGATAATGGCCAAGTCTGGGCCCATTGTGGAAATCCCTACTAGGGAAAGCACTAGGAAAGCCCTGAAAGGCCCTTATTTTTATTAGGGATGCCCTATCAGTTTTCCGCACGGGATATGCGACCGATATACATATATGTAGCATATATTTTCTGCATATATTTTACACACATAAATTTCCATTGGGGGCGTGAGGGTGCTGGGCGCTGTTTCACCAAAGAATACGACCAGATAGCGTTGATAGTTTCGTCGCAATTGAAAATGATCATCTCACCTCAGGGATCAACTCGTACACCTTTCCCCCAATGATCATAAGAAACGGAAGAAAATTTACGTTGCATTCCAAAGATGCAAACGTCAACTTCGTTTTTTCTTCTTCGTCCTCCTATACGGTACACATCTCCACTGATTTCCTACGTTATTCAGCTCGATACAGTTGATATACTAGAATAGATGAAAATAAGAATCACGCGGCTATAAATAGGAAGAGAAACTCGATGGAATCCGTTCGGCGGCTCTCGAGTTAGAAGCGCCCGAACCTGTACGCCAATTCCATACATACACACACGTGTGCGTATGTGTGCATGTCACATGCATAAATGCTTTCCAATGCAGACCGAAGGTAGATGAACCTTAGCATACGTATGAGGTAGCCATTCATATAAGTAAAAGCTTTAACTCGTGATACTCGTTACCACACGGCGTCGCGTCGAGTTCATTGGGATACCCCAGCGCGAAAACTAGCAGTCGTTTTATATTGCACGTATCCTCTCGATTTGCCACTGGAATTCCGGCGTTTCCTGTCACCTTGTCTCTATATGTAGACTGCAAACTACACATCGCGAAACTCATTGCACATTCCCCGTTCCCTGTTGCACACGCATGTACAAATTGGTGCTATACCTTTCGTACCGTTTTTACCGGACTGCGTTTTCCCTATGATGAGATGGATGCACGATTATTATAACCGCGGTTTGAGACTGTTCATTTATTACGATGTTTGCAGCGGTGGAATACAACGAAAATTCTTTTCTTTTTTTTAATCAATTTGTTATCAATTTTGCGCGGTTAAGGGGTTAGGCCACTCTGGAGCCCGAAAAAACAGGCTTTTTGGGGATTTTTTCTTAAAAAAAAAACTACAAAATAAATCGAGATTACGAAAAAGGGTGTTTATCATACATATCAGTGACTTGAAACAATTATCTGACGATTTTTTAGGCAAATTTTTCACTTTTTAGAAATTTGCCTAAAAATCGCCAGATAATTGTCAATAACAAATTAACTATGCAATAAAAAAAAAAATCTTACGTACTTCCATAGGCAATGTATTTTTCAAGATATATACAACATTTCAAGCGAATCGGCTGAAAATTGTCTGAGTTATGTGACGGGCTAACTTAAAAAATGCAGTTTTGAGATAAACGCTGCACCGCCGCCATTTTGAAATTAATTGCTGCAAAAAAATTATTGTATACAGTCACTGATATGTATGATAAACACCCTTTTTTTGTAATCTCGATTTATTTTGTGGTTTTTCTGGAAAAAAAATCGCCAAAAGGACTATTTTTTCGGCCTCTAGAGTGGCCTAAGGCTTCAAGGCTGCGAGAATGACTCAAAGGTTTTTTTTTTTAGGATTTATTCTTTGACGTTCGACAACCAAAATTTGCGAGGCATTTTAGGGGATGAGGAGACAAAAATGTTCGTTGCGCTCCAATGATGCAAACTTCAAGAACATGTTAGGTTTTTTTTATTGTCGTTGTACCGATGACTTTGAAGTTTGCAACGTTGGAATTCAACGATTTTTTTTTCATTTCTTCATTTGTTTTGTTATTCGGAACATTTGCAACTTGAGGTAGTAAATCGGTGATAGAAATACGTGAAAATGTTCGAATGACTTTTATAGTTTTAATCGGCGAAAAAGAAATGTTGCCAATGAAAAAGAATTAAGGGGGGATTGTCTTTTTTTTCGCAAAATTTACCGCTTTTTGGCAATTTTTTTGTGAAGAAAGTATACAACGGAAAACTTGTGAAACTTGGCATATAGTTTTATTGATCTGTTTACTACATACAAATTTTTTTTTTAACAATTTCATCAAAAAATCCGCCTCCCACCCCCCTCGACGCGCGATGGTCCTTTTTTGATGGTGTGCACGATTACAGCCTTCACGTTCATCCTGCAACAAAAACCCAAAAAGCATTTTACTTTAGACACATATAGCTATCGTTCGATGAAGGGGAAAAAAAAAATTGACGATTTGGTGACGTTTTGAACTTGAAGTATCGATTTTTCGAAAAAAATTGACCGATTTTTTGTTATAAATAAAAAACTATTAAACGTATTGCTTTTTTGCTTCATCAAACGATAAAAGGATGTCAGCTGAGCATTCTGTCCAAATTTGAAGGCAATCGGTTGAATAGTTTTTGAGAAATCGTGCACACCAGTTGTGAAAAAGCTGTTTCGAGAAAAACGCGTTTAAGGGGGGATTTTTTGATGAAATTGTTTAAAAAATTTTTTGTATGTAGTAAACAGATCAATAAAACTATATGCCAAGTTTCACAAGTTTTCCGTTGTATACTTTCTTCACAAAAAAATTCCCAAAAAGCGGTAAATTTTGCGAAAAAAAAAGACAATCCCCCTTAATTTTCGTATGATGTTGAAGTTTGCATAGGAACGCGAGGAAATCAACTCTTTTTAATTTCTCGATATTTTTTTTTGGCTGTGGAAATCAACCATACGTTTTCCGTATTCTTATTGAAGATGTGCGACCTCAATTTGCAAAAAAAAGGCTTCGCATAAGCATAGAAATAAATAATCGAAAAATTTGTTGCATTCCAACGATGCAAACTTCAACGCCATATTGTCGTTGCGTTCCAACGATGCAAACTTCAAGATCATTTCATTCAATATTTATGGTATCTCGTGAATAGTCTCGTGAAAACTTCGGTTTTAGTCGATTTAGAATCAAACAGTCTCACTGTTCAATATATAAGTGAACATTTTTTAAAATACATTTTTGTATCTGACTTTTTAAATTTGAAGATACTATTTTGTGCGTTCCACTCGAAACTGTAACTATTTTCTTTGATTGTGAACAAGCTGAAGAATAGTTATTTAAAAATACCTCGTTTGGGTTTTTTTTTGGTTGTAGAAAACAATTGAGACTTCACAAGAATATCATTTCCCGAATATCAAATATAGAAACAAGAATATCAAATACAGAAACAAGATCTATATTTTTTTGACAATCGTGGATTAATTGGACTCGACGATTCGTGGAATTTTTATTTCCACGATCAAGAGAATCGAATATAGAATTCTAAAATATCAAATACGATGGGCAAAGAAAATCCTGCTTGAAAGACATCGCTATCGGCATTAAGGGGACCCTTAGGCGATGAAAAAATGGCAGATTTTCATGATTTTTTAGGAGGAAATATGTCCACCATTTTTGAGACTTGGGGTATATTTTATTACTACTTTTGGTTTTCACAAATGGCGAAGGTATGGCACGGTCTTCTAAACGGGTTGCGGTGGATGTCATTAGACATCGTCACACTTAGCGTCGGTGCGATAGATCTGAAAAAAAAAACAACGAATGCTTTTCTTTCATTAACACTCATACGCAGAGTATGAACCAAGAAAAAGTGAAAAATGTTGAAAATCGATAAATTGGTACGCTTCAAAACAAAAAGATTGAATTTTTCGAAAAAAAGACTACATTTAAAAAAAATACTTTTTTTTATTTGCAAGGATATTTAGGATCATGTTTTAGACAATAAGGTTCGAAAGATTTATATCAAATTTCACCAGAATCGGTCGGTTGGTTTACTAGCTATACGTCACGCCAGTTTTAAAAATGCAGTTTAGAGAACCATGCATACCGCCTCCACCATTTTTCAAGATGAATAAAAAATGCAACAATAAAAATTATTTAAACAAAAATACCGTGCAACAACCAGAAGTAGAAATAAAACACACCAAGCCTTAAAAAAGGCGATGAAATCTTTCCTTTAAAAAAAAAAATCATGAAAATCAGCCAATTTTTTCCTCGCCGGAAAGTATCTCGCCCCTCAATTCATGAAAAAAATGTACTCAATTTAACTATCAGCTATGAACATCTCTGCAATAATGTTGTCATATCGCATTTGCGTCTCATTTGGTCAATCGGTTTATTCGGTCATAAAATAATAATAATACGGAGTAGTGGTGATCGAGAGGAATTTTTTTCCCCAGTGTCCGATAAGGTGACAGTTAACCAGACGAATTCTTTTGTTCCTTTTTCTTTCCTATCTCCTTTTTTTTTTAATTCCTTTCGTGCTCTCTTTTTTTTTCTTCGGGCTCGCGTTTATCCGTTGCTCCCAGCTGTCTCTTTATTTCTCGACGCTCTTTGTGCATCCTTCGCACGACTTGCAATTTCCTTAAAAGCTTCGCGTGCCCTCGTGGATCTCGCGATAAGGTGGTCATGTATCGGTGGTCATCTATGCTTCGTTTTCTTCCGTTCTCCGTGTCTTTTTCTCTATCAGCACCACGACACCACCAATGTTTTCCTTTACCAGCGTCCTTGCAAGCTGTTCCCCTTATCCTTTGATAAATCAAATATCCGCACCTTTTACACTTCCTGCACGGTTTCTTCTCGTGGAAAATCTCATTCCTCATACCTTCGCCTTCATTTCCCTTTATACTTAAGGGGTAAGGCCACAGGAGAATTTTGAAAAAATCGATGTTTTCTCGCTAAAACGGTGCTTTATCATCATAAGAATAAGTTACTATTCGATTTATAGCAAGAACATTTTTTTTCACCGACTTTGAGCGTACAACGTAAGCCCATCTCGGGCACGGCCATAGAGTACCTAAAACTTTGAACGCATTTTTCTCAAAACAGCTTTTTTCCAATGGCGAGACAAATAACTTCAACAATTTTCACTCGATTTGCTTCAAATTTAAAAGTTATGTTCCTAATTGCATTTCGCAGATAACTACATACGGAATTTCTGATTAATCGAAAACTTCTTATTTTATGAGCAGTTTTATACGAAATTTTTCACTGAAAATTCATTTAAATACCTACAACTCAATTTAAATACCTACAACTTTTGAATAAAACAACATTTTTCAAATTCCGTACGTACTTCTCCCGTGCGGAAATTGAGTTGGGGCTGTGATCGGGCCCCAATAATATTCCCCTAACTTCATTCGGGCCCTAATCTGGAAGCCACATGAGGGCCGTTAGCGGCCGATCACACTTTGTCAACAAGGGCCATTAAAGGCGCAACGACCGGGGCCTTATAAGTTGCCTCAATGGCGCCTCATCAAAACCATTTTAGCGCCCTGAAAATGCCTCAACGGCGCCTCATCATAACCATTTCAGCGCCATAAAATATCCGTATCAGTGGGTATGTGTATGTTAAATGCGTGCGTCAAGGTATATCTGTATTTGTTTTTGTGTAATTGTTCATGTGCATAGGTGTGGGAGTGAGTACATGTGTGTGTATGTGTGCGCGCGTAGAAATGTGATTGCGTATTTGCATGTGAGCCTTTATGACGAACTACCATGACAAAATTAATACAAAAAATAATCCATTCTAAGGAATGGATGTGTAGTAGAAATAAAAAACATATATGGGTCTACTGAATCACTAGAATCTATTTCCATTGAGGGAAAGATCTGGAAAAAAGACCAATTTATTTACTTATCCTACACAGTCAGATAAAGTTTATGAATGAGAAATATCAGCGAAGTCTTCCGAAGAAATAATTTTCCCTGTGATGAGTATTGAGCGGAAATTAGTTGCTATAAAAATGTCGAGAAAACCGGTTGGGACTGTTCACACTTATGCGCTAGCATTACCCCATGTATGAGTGAAACCATGAGTGATTGTTTGTATCTATGTAAAAGGTTTCTTTAATTTGACAAATAAATACTGTCTGATGTTTGTCTGCATATTTGTGTTCATCGTTGATTTTTTGTTTGTTAATGCCCTTACGCTTTTTCCCAATTTGCGTTCGATAATATTATTCGATCGGTGTATATAATCGATTTGAATAATTGAAATACCATCAACCATGTAGCCTAAGCTATTTATACTGGTTTATCGCTATAATAGTCAGATCTGGGCCTATTGTGGAGATCCCTACTTGTTTATCCCCATACTGTCCAAGTCTGGGCCTATTGTGGAAATTCCTACAGGTTTATCCCTATAATGGCCAAGTCGGGTCCTTTTGTGGAAATCCCTACAGGTTTATCCCCATAATGGCCAAGTCGGGGCCTATTGTGGAAATCCCTACAAGTTTGTCCCGATAATGGCCAAGTCTGGGCCCATTGTGGAAATCCCTACTAGGGAAAGCACTAGGAAAGCCCTGAAAGGCCCTGATTTTGATTAGGGATGCCCTATCAGTTTTCCGCACGGGCTAATGTAGATTGACGAGAATTTTTGCTTTTTGTTCTAGGTAAAAAAATGTGGATGCTAAATGTCACGCCGCGGAGCGCCTAAAAAAACATATCAAAAGAAAATATTAGTAGTCGACCATTTTATACATTGAAAAAAAAAAAATATATATATATATATATTTTTTTTCTTACAGCTTGATATTCATACTAAATAGATGTGTAATTCATTTTATGAGTGAATCGCTTTATTATACGAAAAGAAGTTATTAAATTCGCACATGATTTTATACCCGTTACTGTGGCCTAATCCCTTAAGTGCAATTCGTTGCTTTGCAAGACTCTAATTTCTGGGGGGGGGGGGGGGTATACAGGTAAATGCATTCTCAAACAGAAATGTTTCTTCTTTCAACTATGACACGTTGATACATTTTGGTTCAAAATGATTTTACAAGTCTTGTAGGTTCGGCAAAGAAAGATAGTGTTGTTGAATGACTCACAAGGAACATCCCTCAGGGGACACTCTTCGATTTTGTTGAAATTTGGATACGTTATAAAGCACCAAAAAGTAAGCGATACGTATTTTTTTTATCGGCGGAAAAACGGTTTCAAGGGGTAAAACCACCCCTCCAAAAAAGGCATCTCTAGGGGTAATATAGCAGTTTCACACACAAGGAGTCCACCGATTTTAATGAAACAAAAACGAATATTCTTCTAATCCGAAGCAATGAAAAATCCACTATAGTGACATTGCAAAAAAAATTAAGGGGTGAACCACCCCTATATTTGCTTTTTCGAGGGGTGTTTTCACCCCTTAAAACCGTTTTTCCGCCGATAAAAAAAAAATACGTATCGCTTACTTTTCGGTGCTTTATAACATATCCAAATTTCAACAAAATCGAAGGGTGTCACCTGAGGTATGTTCCTTGTCAGTGCGATGGTATTGAAGTTTGCATCGTTGGAATGTAACGAAAATATTTTTTTTTCCGTATGTTTCTTTTTCCACATTCGGGCTACGAAAGTCAGTAAAACATTTTTTGGAATGCTTTTTTAAAATGTATAACTAAAAGTTGCAAAAAAATTTCGGATAGTGATAAAAATAGAGAAATGCAAAAATCGAGAAGAATTTTCGTTACGTTCCAACGATGCGATCTTCTCGGCCGCTGGAGTGGTGTTACCCCTTAAACTAGGAAAAACTTATGAAATAAGATAACGGAGAAGAAAGATAAGGCATCTGCATAGAAATGCTACTTTTGGAGCGCATCGTTACAAATTTTCGGCATTTTTTTGGCTTGTTTTCAGCGGGGGCGAGGGTATCGACGAGAACTCGGTAGCTGGGAGTATCGTTCTCGCCGGAGTAACCGATACACAAGAATTACTCGTTTCCGAGCTCATTGTCGATAACAACAGCAGCGGGGAAAGCAGCAGCGGCACGATACGCGACGACAACAATTCGAAACGCGAAATCGTGAGGGTGATAAGTGAAGCTAACGAGGTTACGATCGGATCTAATTGCCGTTTGAGCCGACAAAACAGTGGCGTTGCGCGAGTCACACCCCGAAATCACATGGAGCAGGAGAAGAGGATGAGGCGAGAGATCGCCAACAGCAACGAGAGAAGACGCATGCAGAGCATCAACGCCGGATTTCAGTCGCTCAGGACCCTGTTACCTCATCATGAGGGCGAAAAACTTTCCAAGGTAAGCGAACTCGGAACATGAATTAAATCTTATTTCGTCACCTGGTGGATAATTTAAGGCGTTACCCCCACTTGTAGCGCAAAAAGGAAGGCCTTTTTCATGAATTTTTTTAAAGAAAACTACAAAACTTTTTAATCGATCAATATACCATCTTAAAGAACACATCTTGGAGAACTTTCAGTAATTTTTTTATTGAAAAATATTACATTGTTTAGTGGCAAATGGCCGTCAATGAAATAATGTTTTTATATACACGGTTTGCGGTGACCAACATTGCGGCAAAGTGGATCATCTGAAAAAAAAATGCGGATGGATTTAGTCAAATATAAGTATAAACTAGTCTTTAATCGAAGGATTTTGAAAAATATTAATTTTTCACAAAATGGCGGACAGCCAAAGTTAATGGTTCGATTTTAACGAAAAAAAACGGCCGTTTTTTGGCTCTAAAACGGCCATTTTTTCGAAAAAAAAATCGAACGATTAAAGACTACATTTTTATGTATTAAATAAGCTTGCAAAATTTCAAGAAGATCGGTTCATTAGTGTTCGAGTAATCTTGGTCACCGTCTTCAGAAATGCCATTTTGAGAAAAACGCGTTTAAAGTTTCTCTTTCAACGCTCTTTCAACGCGGATTCTTCTCTTTCAACTCAGCCATTTTCATATCTCAGTCATTTTTGTTCGGATCGACTTGAAATTTTCAGGACATATTCTCAGATACTTATACTTCAAAAAAATGCAATAAAAAAAATCGATTTTTTCAAAATCCCTAATGGGGGTAACCCCTTAAAAAAAAGATCGATCGTTTCTCTGTCTACCGAATATCGATCGATTTTTTCTCTCACGTGAGTCCACACTGAAAATTCTTCACGCAAATTAACGACGCTAAGCTCGTCCGAAAGATCGAAATAATACAATGTTGAAGTTTGCATCGTTGGAACGCAACGAAAGTTCCGTTTTATATTTTATTTTTCATATTTTCAGTATCATAAGCGATCTTATTTATATGTTTATAATGTAGATCGCTAAATAAATATCTTGAAAAATGTTCGAAGAACTTTTGTACGTGAAATGTGCGAAAATAAATTAAATTCGTTGCAGTCCAACAAACTTCAGCATCGTGAAATAGTACGATTTTTTTAGCGGTCCATGATAGAGAAAGGTTGCAATTTCGTTTTTTATTTTTTTATCCTCTAATAATTACCGAATCGAATGAGCGAAGAGATTTTGATACAATCAGCTCGTTTTTTTATGGGGCACCGACGTACGAATTTTTTTTCAGGTATATGATCACGTTTGATTTTTTGTTTGACGGTGAAAATACATTCCTGCAATGACGTTGAAGTTTGCATCGTTGGAATGTAACGATTTTTTTTTACTTTCACAAATTGCTTTTAGCAGATTTAAGCAACGGAAATCACGAAAACGAGTTTTTAGGATTCGCATTTAGCGATCTGCAGCAAATGAGTAAAAAATTATTTTGGGTAGTAATGAAAATGAGAAATTTAAAAAAAATCGTTGCATTCCAACGATGCAAACTTCAACCCCGTAAGTTTAGCATCGTTGGAATGCAACGAAAATGATTTTTATTTTTTATTTCCCATTTTCTTGAGGCAGATTTTCGCTACGAAAATCAGGCATTTTTTACGATTCTTAATTAGCGGTCTACCACAAATTTGCAAAGTATGATTTTGGATGATAATGAAAATGAGAAATTGAAAAGAATTTTCTTTGTGTTCCAACGTTGCAAACTTTAACTCCCGTCTCCTGCAGTGCTTTCATCTTTGGGCAGCTAAACAAATATTTGTATATGCATTCGGATATTTCTGGTTCCGTTGCACCTTTCATTAAATTCTTAGTATCGCGTAAGTTTTGCGTTGATGCACGCTGCAGATTTATGGTGAAGTTTGCATCGTAAATTTTTTTTTACATTTTATTGTGCGTTCGAAATTTTTTTCCACATTTTATTTTCAATATCTTTATTATAAAACGTTTTTTTATCGATTTACATTGTAGATCGCTAAATAAATACTTTCAAAAATTGTTGAAAGCTTTTTGTAGGCAAAATCTGCCAAAAGAAATCAAAGCAATTCAGAAATATTAATTTTCGTTGCATTCCAACGATGCAAACTTCAACCTTATGCTGATTCGCGTTTAGAATGGAGTCGTGGCGTTCTTGTGCACGCCAGATTTCGTGATAGGTATATTGTTTTTTTTTTCACATGATCTTCTCACTTTCTCCATACAATGTGACTCTATACTGTGCTAGTTGGGCGGGTGCACATAACAAAGATGGGATTTTTGCTAAAAATAATAAAAATGTTATGTATTTTTTTCATCGTTGCAGCGTAGTTGTAGAAAAGTAATCTTGCGCGTAAATGACGCGTCATATTAATAGTGTTGAAGTTTGCATCGTTGAAATGCAACGAAAGTTCTTGCCATTTTTTTAATTTTCTTAATTATTCAAAATTAACCTTTGCAAATTTGTTGTAGATCGCTAAATAAGAATCCTGAAAAATGTTTGCGTGCATATCGTAGTTTAAATCTGTCGTTCCAACAATTCAAACTTCAACGTCATACGGATTAATAGTGTTGAAGTTTGCATCGTTGGAATACAACGAGAAAAAATTATACTTATGCTACCTTACTTTCTTTACTGGACAAAATATTTTTTTCAGTTTTTGTTTATAGATCTTGAAACAAGCATCTCGAGAAATTCGAGCAATTATAAAAGATTACCTTTTATTTCGTTCAATTTTGAGCGGATTAAGGGATCGTCACAGAGTAACGGGTCGAACAATAAATGATTTTCGCGATTTTTTTTTCGATGTTAAAAATACGCTTTTCAGTCTGATTTTTTTATGTCAAGTCAAAACACGCATAAAAAGCAGAAAATAATTTTTTGACGTTTATTTAAAAAAAAAAACTTCAACGGTTCAAAATGTCTTCCAAAAAAAAGGAGTCCCCACAGTGTACACGGTTGTGGCCGTAAATATTATCTGAAACAAAACTTGTAAAACGATTATTCATCAGCCACTATGTTATGGAGTTAAAAAAAATGAAAATTGACAAAATGGCGGCGGTTTGAAAAAAAGGTATCGAGTTTACCCTATTTTTTCCACAGTTTTTCGTTAAAAAAAATATGAAAATTAAAAATAAAACCTTCCATAGCAAGATGAAGAATTGCGTGAAGAACGTGTCAAAATTTGAGAGGGATAGCTTGAAAAATCTTCCTTTGAGAGTGTACACCGTTTTGAAAAACGACATTTCGAGAAAAACGCGTCCGTCCGCGCCAGGCGAACCAACATTTCGCCCCAAAATTGAACAGCATGTTTATAACCGTCTACATTATCGGATAATGCAAAAAATGGATTTTTTGAAAATTTTACCTAGTGATGATCCCTTAAATCTGCCAAAAGAATCTCGGGGAAAAAAAATCATTGCGTTCCAACAATGCAAACTTCAACGTCGCACGGATTGATAGTGTTGAAGTTTTCTGCGTTGGAGTACAACAATAAAAAATTATATTTACGTTACCTTACTTTCGTTACTCGACAAAATTTTTTTTTTTTTTTTTGTTTGTAGATCTTGAAACAAGTATCCCAAAAAACGATTGAGGGATTTTCGTAACGAAAATCTGCAAAAACGAAATCGAGCCATTAAAAAAGATTATCGTTCATTTCATTAAATTTCGTGCGGATTAATGCTTGTATCAATTGTGCATTGGCTCGCGATTAACAACATTCACTATTTTTATTTCTCCGTCTCTTTTCCTTATCATTTCATTTTTGTTTAATTCTCATTTATTTTTTATTAAATGTTGTGACGCACATTCAAGCCATGCGTGATATACAATACTTCCAAGTACGCATGGTTTCAATTGTGATCTCCAGAAACACGAGGATGAAAACAGTGTGGAAATTTGGTCCGTGCGATGTCCCGGCATGTTTTCGTATTCCCTCGTTAATGAGATACGTCGGGCGTTATTTTCATCGTTGCACACTCGCTACATTTCATCCCAGCATAGTTTCCTCATAGTATTCATTCTTTCACGAGTATCTTTATGCAAAGTTTGTTCGAACGAATGGCATGGGCGAATTAAAAACGATTCTCATCGGTTCTGCATTGATGCACGGTGCGACTAAATACGTGGTATAGAAGTTTCCGGTACGTATGGCAATCACACCGTCGCTGAAAAAAAAGAGAATAGAAAACATGTCGTTTTTTACGTTCGTATGAAATGCTCGAGCTTTTTGCCATTATCAATTCCCATTCGTTGCCCGCATCTCACGTGTACATCGTACTCGTGTAACTGGTCATTTTTCCGCTCTTGTGTCATTCATTCATCGTAAAATCCGTCATTTTTCCATCCTACTACTTCATTTGTACGCACGCCTCATTTGTCTTTAGGCGAAAATAATTCAGTACCTTGAAGTATGGAGGCCTAAATTTTCCGCGTTTTTCGGACATGATCAAAAAAATTCCATCCATTTTTTAGTCTTTTTTATAGATGGCTCAAAAACTTACTAAAATATTTTCGTGCAAAAAAAGGTCTGGACGCCTACATTTACGGCGTTTTTTTCGGACATGGTAAAAAAAATCCAGAAAATCCAGAAAATCCAAAAAATCCAGAGATTTATCAAAATCCATTTTGATAAATCTCACGTGAGATTAGGGGAGGGGGGAGGGGGTCGAGCAAAATCTCACGATATCTCACCAGGGGGAGAGGGGGAGTCGAAAAATCGCCAAAATCACCTCACGTAATTAATGGATGCCCCCTTATCGCAGGCATCAAAGAGGAAAAGAATTGAATGGCAACTGTCTGAGAGAAAAAGTTTATTTTTCGCCCTATTGTCTTCAAAGTTTATAATTGTTTAAAAATGGCAATAATAATAATTTCGCAATGCCTGAGATAGGGACAATAGCTGCATGTATACCGAAGGTTCATACTAAATTTAGTCAATCGGTTGAATAGAAATTGAGATTTTATATCAACCAGTCTGAAAAAGTAGTTTCGAGGAAACCGCGGTTAAAGTTTTGAGTATAATATCCGACAACCGCAACTATCTAAGTGATACAATGGTTTGTTATACTTGCGTTTTATTAATCCTTCGACTGAACACTTTCGCCACGAACCTTCCACTGCAAATGGGGTCAATCTGACCCCAGACCTTTCTCAGATCGTTGTATTTCGGTAAATATGCATGTTTTTTTTTTGTAGAAACGGTTTTTGTAGTCAATGATCCTTATTTTATGGCCCAAAATTTATCTTTTAAGGAAAACAAAAATTAAGTGCCCTAACAGTCGTTCGAACTGGCAGATGCGTCGAAAAATACGTACTTGCACGAATAAGATCTTATTTTGTTTTCTCCAAAATATAAAAAAAGTCCATTGACGTTTTTATAGAGGAAGGTTTGTAGATACGAAAAAAACCACAGTTTCGACCGTTTATTCCAAAAAGTATATTTATTCAGAGGTTTGAATTTGAGCATTTTCGGGATAGTGAAAAATGGAAACGTCGACTCCTTCGGCAGATTAATTGTTGAAAACGTATATTTTCTGTATTTTTTTTACTGCAATGACTTATCATGATTCACATGTACCACAATCGATGCATAAGTACATTCGGTGCTCGTTTCCCATAGGCCTCCTGCATAACGGACACTTGCTTCTAGTTTTACGATCGGCATTCTAAATACATAATTTACTATAGTAGTACTATAGTACATGTAGTGACAAAACACCAGATTTCACAAAAAAACATGTTTTCACTTTCACCGCACAACTGCATAAACGGGGTCGATTCGACCCCAGTTCCTTTTTCGACAGCTGTCCTCAGTCCACGGGCAAGATGTAGGATGGGGGCGGAGTGTTCAACTATAGAGTAGGAATGGGGGAACATTCGAGTGCCGCACTGCGGCCGAATAGATTACCCGTTTTGCGATAGTCAGTTGAAAAAAAATGGGGTCAAAATGACCCATCGTGCAGTCGAAGGGTTAATCGGCCATTTGTGCCTCGTGAAGTGTGCCTTCCTCGACTTCGGAATTATGATTTTCTGAAGCTCGTTTTTCCCTGTGAACAGCTCTAGCTTCCTTAGAAGCTTCTAAAGTCCGCAGCTCCGACTGGTCGATCCTATTCTCGTCTCGTTTGTTAGCGTAAATATTGGGAATTTCGAAATTTCCTTTTGAGGACATATTCCTAACAGTCTATACTCTATAAAAATGCCGAAAAATGGATTTTTTCAAATTTTCAGACTAGATCGATCCCTTAAAATATATGGGTGATCTTTTCTTGCTTTTAAGGGGCCAGTCCACTTTGGAGTCACGAAAAAAGCTATTTTCGCGATTGAAAAAAAAGATTTTATGAACGATATGAATATAAAAGTTGTTGGGCTTGATGAATAAAGTCGTGAAATAAATAAAAAAATAATTTATTCATTTTTATTTATTTTTAAGTACAAAAACTATAGTTTAACGTAACGCCTCAAAAATAGGTGGGCTGGATAGCTCCATCACAACTCGGCAACGGCTTGTCTGAAAAAAAAAATCAAAGTCCATTAGATTCAGTATGACACCAGCTACAGAATGACCTCCGGATATAAAGTTTTATCAAAAAATAAAAAAATGGCAGATGAAAAACGAAATAAGTTTTTAACAACGCGTTTTTTACGCAGTTTTTCGCAAAAAAAGAGAAGAAATAAAAATTTTTAAACCATCGAGGGTCATCTTGTTGCGAATCATTTCAAGAGAATCGGTTTATTAGTTTTAGAGATACGATGGAGCTAGATTTTGAAAACGTTGTTTCGAGAAAAACGCGTTTGAAGTTTATACTATGAAAAATTCTCACCTAAACTCAATCGGCAATTCCTGCACCGTACAAAATCCCTTCTGATTGCTCATCATCGTCGATTTCTTCAAGTCTTGCTTGCTTTCGATTTTTTTTAATATTCAAAGTGGACTGGCCCCTTAATGGACAAATCATTCTACTTGACAACGTTGAAGTTTGCACCGTTGCAATGCAACGAAATTTTTTTCCCCAAATTTCCTTTCACCGATTTGAGTTACGAAAATAACAAACATTTTTTTAGGATTTCTATTTAGCGATCTACAACAAATTTGCAAAGCATGATTTCTGATAATAATGAAAATGAAAAATTGAAAAGAATTTTCATTGTATCCCAACGATTCAAACTTCAACCCTATTTCTACTTGTATATTTGTCATAAAAAACGGAATCATTTTGGTAAACCGTGAAGAATGCAAATTCATGACGTTGAAGTTTGCGTCGTTGGAATGCAACGAAATTTCTTTTATTGCTCACATCATGATCGCCGATTTAGAGTACGAAAATCACCCAAACGTTTTTTTTCTTATCTTCATTAGAGATCGACGAGCTTAATCTATCAAAAATTAGAAATCATGATAAAAATGAAGAAATTTAAAAAATGAAAAAAAAAAACTTTCGTTGCATCCCAACCATGCAAACTTCAACGCGACGCAAATTCTCGTTACTCGCCTAATATAATGTCGAATAAAATTACAGAGCTTCTCATTTTCGTCATATTTGTGCCTTGACATCACTTGATAAAAAGTGATCAATAAACTATAGGTAAATAAAACACACCAACGTGAAGAGTTCCGGCACGTTGTACATCAGCCGAACATTATACATACGTGTATGGGTACATATACGGGGTGGCCCGAAAAGGTAAATCTGGATGCCTTGTATCAATACCCATGTAAATTACCCCCGCATGTATGTGCTACGATCCTTTATGGCGGTGAAGTTTGCATCGTTGAAATTCAACGGAAGTTCTTTTTATCTTTTTTCCATTAATTTCTTAATTCTCATTGTAATGCACATTTTTTTTCATCGATCGGGGTCTTTGATGTTCACTAAAG
The DNA here is from genome assembly GCA_963210295.1 of Ophion ellenae. NCBI lineage: Eukaryota > Metazoa > Arthropoda > Insecta > Hymenoptera > Ichneumonidae > Ophion > Ophion ellenae. The sequence continues at coordinate 29,573,836 of OY723390.1, read as the reverse complement.
ATAGGAAAAATCGTGCGAGTGATTTTCGTACCCAACGTCAGCGAACGAATATTTGAGCAATTCAAGAAAAAATAGCTTTCGTTGCATTCCAACGATGCAAACTTCAACATCATGATCTTTTTTAGTTTTCGAGAGAAAAAGCGTTTGAATATTTTTTCTTCGAGCTTTTTTGTAGCATAGGTTTCTGTTTTTTTTTCTTTTGTGTCCGTACTTTTATCTAAGAATTTTTTGAAAGCAATCGAGAGTCATTGTGACTAGTATAAGTATTTTTTTGATCACCTGGAGTGGTCCTCTCGAACATATTATTACACCTTGATTAAAATCCAAGGCATTTACGTTAGTGTTCAGTTGGTAATTTATTTCTTTGGTAATTTATACATCCACAAAAAAGAAAAAAAATGCTTCTTTTTCTACTAAAAAATAAAAAAGATCGTACAACATAAATCGATTCAGACAGGTATCGAAACGAAGCATCTAGATTTTCTTTTCGCACGTCACTTTTCGGGCCACCCTGTGTATGCCATTGCTAAAAGCTACGACAATTTGTTCTCATCGCGTGCGTTCGAGCCTTTTTTAAAATTCGTGTCACGTATCCTGAATTCGCAACACGCGCTACCGTCCACCTCCGGCGGTCCTCATCATTGACAGGAGATCGCAAATGTCGTCTTTTTTTTAATACATGTGCACACGTAAGAGGACACATAAAAAACGAGCACGTTTAATAAACTATACACGAGCAGAGAGAGATGGAAAAAGGGTAGAAAGCGAGTAAAAAGAGTGAAAGACAACCGCGTTCCATTGGTCGTCACCGTCATCACTCTACACCTAGAAAAAATGCATGGTGTTTTCATCGTTGAGGTGCAACGAAAATTCTTCGTTATTTTTTCACTTTATTTTTATCACCAGCTCAATTCTTTTTGGTGCAAGTTTGAGTTATGGGATCTCAAATAAGGTTCTCGAAAAATATTTCGATGACTTTTGTAGCCTAGATATGCCAAAAAAATTTGTCAATACGAAAAAAAAAACAAATCTTCACGTTGCAATCCAACTATGCAAATTTAAATGCCAAAAAAATATAATAATTCGTAGAATTGGCGCATGTTGACAATTTTTTTTTACGTTTTGATAAAATGTAACATTTTTGGATATTGATTGGTCTTGACAAACGGTGGTATGCAAGTAAATAAAAATAAGTCATTTTTCTGCTTTCGGGATGCGTCAATGCGAAAAAGATTCTCCATCTCTCTTGATATTTTCATCACTACCTAAATTCTTTTTGGTGCAGTTTTAGGTTATGTATTCGAAATAATGTTCTCAAAAAATATTTCGATGCCTTTAGTAGCCTATATATACAAAAAAAAATTGTCAATACGAGAAAAAAAATATCTTTTCGTTGCAATCCAACGATGCAAACTTCAATACCAAAAAAATACAATAATCCGTAGAACTTGCGCACGTTGACAATTTTTTTTTACATCGATACAATGCAACGTTTCGGACATTGATTGGTCTTTAAGAATGGTGGTATGGGTAAGCAATAAAAATAAGTGTTTTTTTCTTCTGTTTTTGGGATGCGTTAATGCGAAAAAAGGATCTTGATCTCATGGTCATATGAAAGAGGCAGCAGAGTACGTACGCATGGTATACAGGGGGCTCTCTCGTAACTCAATATTTCACGAACCGGTTTTCGGAGCCAGATGGTTCGGTTCTCACGCATTTCTCTCAATTCTGTCCCCCTTTGTCTCTCTCGTTCAGCCCGCCCTCGCTCCATGTCCCTCATTCCTGTACCTCTTTTCTCTCGTCTCTCCTTTCTTCTCTCTCTTCCTCTCTCTCTCTCTCTCTCTCTCTTTCTCTTTCTCTTTCTCCTTCTCTCTCTGTCTGCCGCTACCTCTTTATGCTTCTTCGTTTGCGCGAACCTTCGATCTCGCTCAAGAGAAAGACGCTGCTCAAACGGGGCTCCTCGGTCCCCCGACCGTTTGGTTCCCTCCTTTTTGCACTGCGAAGGCCACGCTGCCACGCGGCCCCCTTGACGATGAATTTTGCGGAGCCATGGCCTACTATTTTTTTTCAACCTATCTACTGGGAAGAACGCCGAGATTAAGAAAGAGAGAAGCTTAACCAGCTCGGAATTGGGATCGCCACCCCTATGAATACATTAAAGAATTCTCAGTATTTTGCGTTACGTAACGAAAGTGCGAAAGAGAAAATAATCGAAGTTTTTCTTTCGTAAACGAACGAGAAAAAAGAATTGAGCATAACTCGGTCAATGGGATTTCTGTTTAAATGTTTCCTCTGTGCGAAACAGAAGAGACATTTAAAGGTTGGTTAGAAAAATGCTTTGGCAAATTGGTACGCAAGGATATGAAGTTTTTTTTTTAAACGTGACGTTCAAAATTGAAGGAGTGATATTTTGAAAATAAAAGTTAGGACAATTATGATCGTTGGTTTTGAAAATGCACCCCTTTTTGGGAGCATGTATAAGATTAACATAACCTCATGAATTTTATTACGTTGAAGTTTACATCGTTGGAGTACAACGATTTCTTTTTGTCCATTTTTATTTATTTATTTTCATGCTTATCGTAATACTTCTGTTTTTGCGAATTGAGGTCGACAATTTATAATAAGAATGCGTAAAAACGTTGAAGTAATATTGACGGTAAAAAAAATTCGAACAATTGAAACGAATTGATTTTTGTTGCGTTCAATTCAAGAAACTTCAACATCATCGAATTTTCCAACCCAGTTTTCTCATCCATGGTCAAGTTTTTTAAGGAAAACAAAGCATCAGGCTCTGGAGAATTCCCTGACGCAGAGCTTGACTTCTTTTTTTTTGCTCTAAATATTATTCATCTTATGTTCATTTTATTTTCCTTATTTCTATTATTATAGAATTTTTTTAAATTTATATGGTAGATTGATAAATAAGTATGGTAAAGAATGCTTGAGGGACTTTTGTAGGCAAAACTGACCGAAAGACATTAAAGGAATTCAGAAAGATTCCATTGCATTCCAACGATTTTCATTGCATTCCAACGATGCAACAAAAATGCACCGCATCAATATTATAATGACCATGCATTTGAAAAATCATATTTCGCCCTTGGAATTTCAGATGCCGCATATAAAATTTTGCATATGACGGAACGGAGTCGTATTGCGAAAATGAAAGTATAGAACAGTTATATTAGTACGATCGTGGGTTTAAAAATCATACAATTCTTTAATTTTTAATATCGGTATTAAAAATTCCACATATGATATCGGGAAAGGGTCTTTCCACGTTTGACTTGATTTTATTATAGATTTTTTTCACAACGTAGGCACTACTGAGAGCTTTTTTTCAGTGGATTTGAGTTCGCTGCAATTGAAACTCAAAATCGTATTGCCTTTTTAATTCTACGTTTACAACGAATGAATTCAGATATGAATATAATTTTCAATGAAAAATATACTCTGTCACGCTAAAGGCTCAAAAAAAAATCCTGTATAAGTTTTGAACATCCAATTGAAGTTTGCATCGTTGTAACGCATCGAAAGTTTAGTGGCCCGAACTTTTAGTTGGCAAATTTGCAGTACAGAAAAAATCGAACGTTTTTCAAAATCCTTTTTAGAAATCTGCAGCGTAAATTGGCAGGATAACAAGATAAGATTTTTGATGATGATACGAATGAAAAAATAAAAATGGGTTTGCAGTCTACATCGTCGGAATGCGACGAAAATTCTTTTCAATTCCTTATTTTCAGTACTCTCCGAACTCGTATTTGGCAATTTTTTCGCAGTTTGCTAAATAAGAATCTTAAAAAAAGTTTGCATAATGTTCGTAGCTCTCATCTGCGAAAGGAAAATTTGGGAAAAAATCCTTTTCGTCACATTCCAACGACAGAAACTTCAGCGTTATAGATTAAAAAAGAACTTCATTGCGTTCTAACGATGTAAACTTCGACGTTGTTTTTTTTATACAAAATTTCACATCAGGGTGTAGACATTTGTTTGCTTGTATGAATTTGCTTTTCGTATCTTCCTTCCATCGTATTTCGAAAATTTATTTTCCATATACTCAATTTGTGAATTTCGTAGGGAGTTGTATAGTAAATCCATGAAATTGAAGTTTGCATCATTTGAATGAAACGAAAATTCCTTTTAATTTCTCATTTTTATTATTCTCCGAAATCATGCTTTGCAAATTTGTTGTAGATCGGTAAATAAGAACCCTGAAAAATGTTTGCGTGATTTTCGTAGCTCTAATCTGCCACAGGAAATTTTGGAAATAAAAAAAACATTTTCGTTGCATTCCAACGATGCAAACTTCAACGTCATGTAAATACATCGTAAATTGCATATAGGTTTTTCATCAATGTAAGTATAATTGCGACAGGTCGTCATTATATACAATTATTATATACTTTAGCTATTATATACAGTCATTATATACAAATGCAAATGAACCGAGAAGGCTGATTTTTTAATCTAGTGTGCGGGAGGGGGGGGGGGGGTGGCTTAGAAAAGCTTAACTTGAAATTGTCGACCAAGATTTCCTATGAGCTTTCTCAGCCATCTTGAAAAACGGCTATATTTTGTCTTTGTGCGATATCTCGGCTCTCCGCCATGATACGAAAATTGCGATTGTACAGTTTTTTGTTGCTTTTTTTACACTCTACAATTTAGTTCACATAAATTTTTCACCTACCGTTGATCGTTGTTGAGATATCGAACGAGAAAGTAAAAAATTAAGAGATTGAAACTTGTTCTTTGCTGTTTTCTCCTTTCTCGTGATACATATCGAAAAAATGTCTACTATCAAACTTGTAGAGGATAATCATACATGTAATATAATTTTTCATTTTTTTTTTTTAACGAAAATTACGACTTTTACCGCACCGTAAAGTTGGCAAGTGCGCGCGAAGTTTCGATTTCACCGCTCGCGGTGCTAGAGAAAATTATTAAAGGACAATACAAATAAATAAAACAGCAAAATTACGACTCACACGTGTGCACATTATTATGCAAATACATGTTTTCGTGTCGTAGAAGATGAAGATGAATGGGGGTCTGTTTTTAATAATAATAATGCGTCTGCCGAAAACGATCGCCTAGAAGAAAATATTGTCAGAGAATTATAAGTGAATCATTTATAAAACAGGTGCATCGCATTGGTGTGCGGCAGATAGGTACATCGCGTACGCAGTACCCGGTCTGTCTATTACGCACGAACCGGCGAACATTCGTCTCAGACGCCCCGACCCATTTCCATTCGACTCTCAAACCCATGTGTTACAACCACAGACTCTCGCGTGCCCACACATACACACACACACACCAGAAACAGGTACGACTGACGCCACGGTATATCAAAAATAAAACGGATATCTCTCTCTTTCTCCCCTCCTCTCTCCTCTCTACTATCGACACGCACCGTCTCCCTTCCTCCGCGAGGCTGATGCCATCTAGAACAGAGTACTTGTACAAATTGCTCTTTTTGCGTGTCCTTGCATCACACGATCGAATTAATCCGCTCCATTTTGGAACGCTTTTGAGAATACAGAACAAATTTCGGTTTGTGTTTCGATGCGGAAATGTACCGTGAAACGGGGTTAAATTGACATTAAGGGTAACTTTGACCGTTTTTGGGGCTACTTTAACAGAACACCAAAATACGGTTTAAATGTGTGGGCATTTAAATGTGTTTAAATTTGTTGTTCAAGTTTATTAAATACAATGTTGCTTAAGTTGATTGTAATGTTGCTCAAGTTGATTTTGACTTAATGATAATTATATATGGTGTTGAAGTTTGCATCGTTGAATCGCAGCGAATGTTCCATTTTCCATTTTTCTCTTATATTTTTATTTTCATAGGCGATCATTTTCTATAGATTTATAATGTAGATCGCTAAATAAATATCTTGAAAAAATGTTGAAGGACTTTAGTAAGCTGAATCTGCCAAAAGAAAATAAATTCGTTGCAATCCAACGATGCAAACTTCACCATCGTAATTACAAGACTGATTAAGTGCTCATAATAGTACCTTAGGTACTTGATATTTTTATGTAAAATGTTTCCTTAATGAAGATGGCAATTTGATTGTAAAAAATCGTTGTCTTTAATTTAATTCAATGTATAATGCAGAAAATATCAATTTTTTTTTATTAAAACGATGTCAAATAATTCATCTTTGTCATAAGCTTTATTTCAATGCCTTGTCAAAAAAACGCCACACTCGAGGTTACTTTGACACTTAAAAAGAAAATATATAAAATTGTGGGGGGGATTGACTTCCTTACACATTTGATAACCAAAGGACACATTGTTCTATTGGAGCAAAAAAAGTTGGAATTTAGGATGTTAAAAAAAAGTTACCTACAAAAATTTCCAAAACCTGTTCAAAGTAACCCCATTTGACGGTATCATTCGAATTCAATACCTGGAGTAAATTCTTGGAGCATATGACGTTGAAATATGCATCGTTGGAGTGCAACGATTTCTTTTCTTCATTTTTATTATCAGCAAAGACTTTTTTTCTCGCAAATTGTGGTCGTAAATATTTGTGAGGTAAATGCGTGAAAGTATTCCAGTGAATTTCATTGCCTGATTCGGCGAGAGAGAAATTTTTTCGGTTGAAAATAATTCATTTTCATTACTTTCCAAGAATGCAAATTTCAACATCCTACTAAATTTGAGCTCAATCGGTCAATTGGTTATAGTTTTGAAAATAAAGCGCTCAAACTTTTTGTACCGTTTGATGAGGTCCAAATTACATTATTGTTACGTACTGATTAATCGGTCGCGAGTAATCGTAACAAATTATGCATAAAAGTGAAACTCCGTTTTTATTGCTTTTATATGATGTTGAAGTCTGCATCGTAAATTTGTATGACGTTGGAACTAAACGATTTTTTTGTTCATTTTTCGACTCTTTATTTTGATGCTAATTCGAAGCCATCTGTTTTTGGAAATTAAGGTCGTGAATCTCCCATAAGAATACATAAAAAAGTTTGAGTGATTTTCGCAGCAAAAAAAAATTCGACGATTAAAAAGAATCAACTTTCGTTGCATTCCAACGATGCAAACTTCAGCATCTTCAAATTTGTTTAGCTCTCAATATCACTGTAACGTTTTTACGCATTCTTATCAGAAATTTACGACGTCTGTTTGCACAAAAAGAAGGCTTTGGGTAAGTATAACAATAAAGAAATGGAAATGGAGCAAAAAATCGTTGCATTCCAACGATGCAAACTTCAACGTCATGCTTTTATTCCATACGTTTTTACTGGAGACGAATATATTCTACGAAATTTTTCGGACCAGCTATTTCTCGTACACATGTATAATTTGCATAAAAATGTAAGAATTTTCAACACGGATATCGTTGATTTAGAGATGAATATTCTGGTTGAGAACATTTCTGTTATCCTGTCTGTTTGTGACTAAGAATTCGCCGCGCGCATTTGACATTTAAAGCAGCGATGAACTTCGAAAGATATAACATCGTGTATTGAGTATTTGTATTCAATATTCGAATTATTATCGCATATGCTAATATCGCATATGCATTATGCATTATTTTTTTTTGATAGCTTTATATTATAGATATTGATATAAAAGTTGTTACACTTAACAAATACACTTTCGAAATACATAACAAATTTTTTAAATATGTATTTATGTAACCCAAAGAAACTTTTAACGCGTTTTTCTCGGAACGTTTTTCGACGGCTTGTTGATAAAATCTTCGAAACTACTGAACCGATCCTTATGAAATTTTAACCACATATTCATTACAACTATAGCTATAGTGCATATCAAGGATTTTTTTAAAATTTTGATATTTACTATTTTTTTTGCCAAAAACGGCGAAAAAAAACGATTTTTTTTTTAATTTTTCGAAAAATATCCGCCATTTTGTTATTTTTGCATATATAAAAAATCGTATGATATGCGCTATAGCCATTAACATACTGAATCTAAAATCGTTTGATTTTTTTCGTTTTGGATGATCCATCTCTGAGATTTCATCAACAGCGCAGACCTACAATTTTTTAGGACACGTTTTTTAATACTATTTTCGTCTATAAATAGTGACTTAAGGGGCCAGTCCACTTTGGAGCCACGAAAAAAGGCTATTTTCGCGATTTTTTTTTAGGATTTTATAAAAGATATGAATATAAAAGTTATTGGGCTTGATAAATACACGTCTTGAAATACACCAGCTACAAAATGACCCTCGGATATAAAGTTTTATGACAAAATAAAAAAATGGGAGATGAAAAACGAAAAAAAGTATTTAAAAAACGTGTTTTTTCGCAGTTTTTCGCAAAAAAAAGAGTAAAAATCAAAATTTTAATACCATCCAGGGTCGTCTTGTTGCGAATCATGTTTACAATATGTGGTTAAAATTTCAAGAGAATCGGTTTATTAGTTTTAGAGATACGATGGAGCTAGATTTTGAAAACGTTGTTTCGAGAAACACGCGTTCGAAGTTTATCCTATGAAAAACTTACCTAAACTCAATCGGCAATTCCTGCACCGTACAAAATCCCTTCTGATTGCTCATCATAGTCGATTTCTTCAAGTCTTGCTTGCTTTCGATTTTTTTCAATATTCAAAGTGGATTGGCCCCTTAAATAAATAACATTGTAAGCACTTTTATATCAATCTCTATAATATGAAGCTATCAAAAAAGTTCATGAAAATAGCCTTTTTTAGCGTCTGAAGTGAGAAGTTCCCTTAAATATTAAGTGAGAAGAAATTTGCGAGCAGTGTCTGGATGGTTTGTGGCTCGGGTTCCCATTCAGCGGTTCCGGGTATAAAACCCGGCCAGGATCAATTAGAAAATTATCTCTTTTTCAAGGCTTTCTACTAAGATCTCGGTAGTTCGGTCTCCACCTTTATAAATCCGTGCTCGAAAACCTTGCTTTGATGGACGAGCGGTCAGTGGTCGGCTTGGACGTGACTCCCGTCCGGTCCTTATTACGTGGAAGGTGACCGCCTAGCCGAGCACCGCCCAGCTCATTGAATCATAGCTGAAGAGGAGCTTGACCTAAGCACCTCAGGTGGTCGCGCTAGATTTTACTTTACCAGAGCACTTCGATAAAAACCAATATCGTTGAAGTATGCATCGTTGAAATGCAGTCAAAACCCTTTTTTATGATGACAACAAAAAATTCATTATCATCCGTGATACTTTCTCGCCAGTTTATGTTGTCGATTTTTAATAAGCATCCTGAAGGACGACCGACTGGTTTTTGTAGCCCAAATTCGCCAAATAACTATTATGACAAAGAAAAAAAAAATGATTGCGTTTTCAGAATGCGAACTTCAATATCGTATCGTATCTGCATTAGCGAAGGATTTTTTGCACGAGAGAGGGGTTGAAAATGGAACAAACGGGGTGGGCTGCGAAAAAGGGCAAGGCCCTAACTACGGTTAGGAGGCTCGTAATTGAGAAAATATTAAGCTGACTTTGAAGTCTGCATCGTTGGAGTGCAACGATTTTCTATCATTTATTCATTTTTATCATCATTCGAAACATTTTTTTAGCAACTGAGGTCGTGAATTTCTTATAAACATATATAAAAACGTTCAAATGATTTTCATAGCCTAAATCGGCAAAAGATAAATTGCACCAATGAAAAAGAGCTAATTTTCGTTGTGTGGCAAAGATGGAGACTTCAAAATCATATGTTGAGTTGCAAAATGTTTGCAGCGAACATTGAAGTTAACGTGATTATAGGTAAATATTCGGACGTGTCACTCCTGCTGAAAAGAGGCTGTACATTTTTGTATCAATTCTTTATGATTACAAAACTCTATATTAAGTTATATTTTAATGGCGCATAATGTTTGAGTTTGTTTGGGTCTTGAAAATCTTGAATCTTGAAAAAAAGTTCGAAAGACCGACGAATAAAAATCTTTGAAAAAATATTTATTGACATTCTTTTTGTTGATGTGCTGCCATAATAATATTAAATATGTTTTTTTACTGTATGAAACCACACAAAAAAATTAGCTCGATTCTGACAGGAGTGACACTTCCGAATATTTACCTTTTTATTATAGCACGTCTTTTTTTAAATAGATTTTTATTGTAAATCGCTAAATAAATATCTTCAAAAATGGTAGAAGGATTTTTGTAGGCAAAATCTACCAAAACAAATAACAAGAATTCAGAAATATTAATTTTCTTTGCATTCCAATGATTCAAACTTCAACCTCATAATATCGCAAATAATTGCTTGATTGGGGTTAACGTTTGCATCGTTGAAATGCAACGAAAATTCTTTTTACCTGATACTTCCAGTATTATCCAAAATCATATTTTGCAGATTCAGGTTGTCGATCGCTAATAAATAAGATTATTAAAAGAATTGCATTATTATCGTAGCTTAAATTTGCCAAAAGAAATATGGAAAATGACAAAAAAATCAGTTTTGCATTCCAACGATGCAAGCTTCCACGTCCTTTGCTTGATTGGTATTGATGAATGAATCATAAGATTCAAAGGACAATTTTTCTCAAAAAGTAATTATGAACAATCGTCAGATCGTGTTAACCGCTGGTAAAAAATCAGTCGCGAATACAAACATTTTTATTTTTATTGTTAAAGACATTTTTGCGCGCCACTAGTACCTAATCATTGCTCATCACTCGCCGCAAGAAACATGATTCTTCTTATTGAACGAACGCACCGTCTACTAATTCCGCGGTCACGTACATGCATAGAATTTTAGCTTCGTGCAAAAAATTTAAGATTCTTCCAACAGTTTTTTGCGCTTAGGAACAAAAAAAGACCCGATAAACCAAACATATTAATACTAAACTCATTAATTACTCATTATTATACCGAGTTTATTAATTAATCCGAAAAACTCATTAATATTAATACTGAACTCATTATGTTGTTCATGAATCCACCCTCTACCCTTGTCCATTGATTCACACTATCTTCAAACCATAATCGTGTACTGTCAATATTCAATTTACGTTTTTTCCGTCCATCTTTAGTGAACACGGATTTATGACATTTTTTAAAATCTGCCGCATTGAGACGTCATAATCATGTAGTCCCGCTGAATTCACTATTACATATTCCGTAGATTAGAATTAGAAGTAGGTATTCCGAATTGTCCAAAGGGTCGCCCTTTAGCTCTCGCGAATTTTCTTTATTGTTCTTCTCTCTCTCGTTCCTCCAATCTCATTCAGGCCTTCACTCATTCCTATTCTCCTTTTATCTCATCCTTTCTCATTCCAACGATGTGCATTTTTTTTCTTAGTCAGAATACAACAAAATCTTCCCTCTTTTTATCGTCACCGTTGAGTATTTCCTCCAGCCATGCTGTAACGTCTCACGATAGTCACTGGCTGTATTTATAGAAGGTGACTCGCTGGTTGCATTCGACAGCTCGGGCATGCCTGGAATTCCTATTTATGCGTGTCAGCGTGTGCATAAGTGTGTGCACGTGTATACAATATACAATAAAATATACTGATATCGACCTTCGTACGTACTCAGCCACAGATACGCACACAGGGTGTTCCATTTTGATATTCCCATTCAAAAATTCACCTAGCCATGTGCGAAGTGAATTTTGATTCGAACAAATCAGACTCGTTCCACGTTGTGTCGACAGGGACATATTATATGCAATTCTGTATCTCGCACAACCTCTGAATGGAACGCAGATGGGTAAGGTTAATTCGCTATAAAAAGCATATTAACGATAATTTTTTTTTGATGACACAGTTAATATATATTTATTTATGCAATTAGTATATAATAAAAGAACATTTGAAGAATATTCTGTAAAATTTTCATTAATAATTATGCAGAAATGAGCCATTGAAAGCAAATCTTCGTGGACGACTAAAGAAGAAGTTACTTTGCGGGGGAGGGCCTCGTTTCCACACCTGATATACCTTCTGTTGTAGAGTTAACAAGAATATTGCCCAGTTGAACGTTAAGTACTCAAAGTTATTGTAGAGTTGATACATTGTAGAATTAATGCATATTGCAAATCCCTCATTGTGTAGTTGACACAAATCCGAATAAATACGTTGTAGGGATAATGATAAAAGGCTAGATCGTTGTAGAGGTTCAATATTGCAAACTTGAGACTCTTGTACCGTTGGTGGATTTCCGGTTTGCTCAGATGAGAGATAAGTCATTGTAAAGTTGAAAAACGGACTTGCAGCGTTGTAGAGATAAACATTGTGGAAACGAGACCCTCCCCATTGCGGTGAACTGCATAACTCATCACTGGATCATCTGACATTATTGAAAAACCAAAAAAAAATCATTTGGTGATCAGTTATTTAAGGTAACGCTGTGGGTTTTTCTTCTTGCATTTTTGGTTACACTTAGACGTCAAAATACCGATTTATCATTTAAAAAATCGGAAATGTTATTGTAAGATAAATTAAAATGATAAAAAATACAAAAACTCGACAGCGTAACCCCGTAATTTACGTGTAGAAAGAGTGCGTAAAATTTCAAAAAGATCGGTGCAGTAGATTTTGAGCTAGAGAATTCACCGAATTTGAAAATGCTAAGTGTGAGAAAAACGCGTTTAAAAGTTTCAAAGATTTCTACACTAGAAAATAAAAAATTAAACATCAATGAACGAGTTTTTTTTCATATACTTACACAGAATCATCGATTTCAGGCCCATAAAGCATTCATATGACAAAATTTAAAAAACGCCAAAAAATACCCCCCCCCCCCTAAGTCATTGGGTGAAACGACTCTCTACCGAGACAACAGAGTGGCGTTTGTCGTTGTTGTTTTTCGGTCGTTGGTTGATTGGTTGGCCAACATGATCTCCAAATTTACCAACCCCAGATAGTAAACACGTACTTTTTATCCACACTCGCTAAAAAGTAAGTAGACACTTTTTCCTAACATTGGTTATTCTTTCGATGGTAGAGGAACGTACAGCCGGAAGGGATTTTTACAATTTTGAAAGGTCCCAACGTTACACGGCATTCAAAGGTGACAGCCGACGTTCGCAAGATTTACACGGCGTGAAATACATGAATTATGTCGGGGGGTGATTAGGGTGCAGACACATTTGAAACGATTTCGAATCGCTATGCAGAGGCTTCAGGGACTGAAAAAGATTGCGTGGGCCACGTCTAAAGAACCCCGGGTACTCGTTTGCAATTCTGTGAAATGGCGTAAGGGCAACATGAGAACCTAAGATCATGTTCAAATCAAACAATACATATCAATCAGTCAGCTCTAATTATTCTTTTAAATTAATGAACATTTATTGATGTTTCAATTTTAGAAACAAAAAATCAGTCTTTATGATTGTTAGCATACAACATATATTTTTCATTAAATCTTTATTTTCCCATCTCATCCCATATGCGGGTCAAGATGAAACAGCGCTGGAAGCATGATGGGACAATAATTATTGGCATCTTTCACATATAAAAATGGCTTCATTATCAATACCATCAATTTTATAAGCCAATGGTGTAAGTTTCGTAGTATTTAGTCCGACTAATCTTGCTTCCATATCTTTTAAATCATTTGTTTGGCTCTTCTTTTTCCTCTGGTAGAAACACCGGGTGAAGAGGAACCAAAGGCTCTACTAGTTTCATTTCACCCTTTTTTTATAGCTTCAACACGTTCCTCTAATGTAGATAGTGGTACTATCTACCCTATCTACGTGGGGTTGTAAAATATTGCGACCTTGCGATAGCTTCTATTGATCTTGCCCCATTAGACGGTTAACGGATCAGCGAAAAATCACGGAACAGCCTTGAACATATCTGACAAACCGTTTTTATTATATTAATGATTAGTACCTTCATTGTGTTTACTTACCTGTCCCTCATGAGGTTGAAGTTTGTATCGTTGGAACGCAACGAAAATTAACATTTTTGAGCAGTTTTAATTTACTTTGGTAAACTTTGTTTACAAAAATCCTCCAACCATTTTTCAAGATATTTATTTAGCGATCTACAAGCGATCTAAAATATTAAAAAAGATCTATAAAAACAAAAATATGGAAAATAAAATGTAAAAAAGAGCTTTAGTTGCGTTCCAACGATGCAAACTTCAACACCATCTGTCCCTCATCAATATCAGCAACTCAAATAAACTGAAACGATGGTAAACTTCATCAAAAATTATATCGTTTTGTCAAAAAATCGGGTAAATCTGCAGAATCAGGGCTGCGGCTCAAAACCACTCCAATTTTTTTTTCCTTCCTTTGCTATCATTAAGAAATGATATCCCATGTAATATTATGGTGGGGGAAGCCAACATTTCCCATAAATGATGGGAAAATTGCTAAACCTATGGGATTTTGAAATTTGCTAAACGAGGGACAAAAAACCGTGGGACGTGAAAAAAACGCTGGGACAAAATAACGCATCTGCGGACATTTCACACTTATGTTGGGGTGGGAGCAGGAGGAATTAGTAAAAAAATCACGTCGCGTTTTAACACGCCATGATTTTGTAAAAAAATTATACTGTCTTTTCGAGATTGAAATTTTATAATAGCATCGGTAAGCAAAATAATACATCCGTCGCGATCCTTTATCTCGTGAATACTGGCTCCACAAATATATGTATCTTCTCATAATGTTATCATGCGGTGTCTCTTTTCATTCCTTCTTACAATGCTAACTATCCGATGTTTATATTTTGAGGTTTAGTCCAATCAATGCGTGCGTGCTCGCGTGCGTGCGTGCGTGCGTGTGTGTGAGTGAGAGAGAGACTGACGAAGGTTTATTTTCAAATACCCCACCCTCAACATAAATGTGAAATGTCCGTAAATACGTTATTTTGTCCCCCGTGTTAGTAAATTTCAAAATCCCATAACATATGGCTTTTATGGGAAGTTTCGGCCTCCCCCGCCACAATATTACACGGGATATCATTTTTTAGTGATAACAAAAATTAGAAAAAAAATTGGAGCGGTTTTGAGCTGCAGCCCTAATTCTGCAGATTTACCAAAAATCGATATTGTGTTCTCGCTCGAGATACGTGCGTCCGCCACAGTTGATACTTTCATACCAATTCACCTCGCCGCCACCCCTTCAAACTCCAACGGAAGCATTGTGCTCGCACACACTGTTGAGTAGCTAGGCTTATGATTCATCTTACCCTACACCTTCGTCTTTCCCCTAGTTCCCCTATAAAGGCATAGGGAAAGCTGCAGGTGAATCGACTGATCAAGTCGTTGCCAAGTTGATCATCTGTCACGGATTGAGGAGGAACCTCAATTCAGAGGAGAATATGAAGGATGCAATGTCGGAAATACTTTATCACGTGTCATTTGGTGATGTCACACCATCACAATTGTCCGCATAAAGACGAATGTAGGTGCAAAGGGCGAACTCGAGTGGAGACACCCTCAAGACATCCTCCTTCACCACAGCACGAAGTAATCAAAGCATTTTAATCAGAATATCAAAGCTTAATACCTGATGATCTACTAAAAAGATGTACTGGATGAAACACACAGAACAATAATGAAACTTGCAACTCTTCGGTATGGGGTATGGCTCCAAAGCATCTGCACCGTCGAGCAACAACTATTGAGATTGCTGCATTCTAAAATTGATTTGGTTAGCGTGGAGTGTGTAATAGAGTGTCATTATATCTCGTTGCACACGCAAAACGATCCCCTGGCGCCAGGCGACTCCAACGGCAATTGCACAGACGCTAGTGGACCGTGACAAAAGACCTTTTTCTTCGCGAAACTTGATACGTTACGTTACCTCTCGCGTTATACATACAGTTATTTTCCTTTTTTTTTAACTTCATAAATGCTCAATGCTCTGTATACATTCGTACAGGGTGTCCGGATTTGGACTGGAGGAGAAAAATTGTTTCCGGAAATTGGCGATACTTCATGAGGTTTCATGAGGTTGAAGTTTGCATCGTTGGAACGCAACAAAAGTTAATATTTCGGAATTTCTTTTATTTTTTTTCTGCAATAATAAACATATGAAAAATAAAATGTGAAAAAGATTTTTTCGTGGCGTTTCAATGATACAAACTTCAACACTATTTCGTTTCCGTTTTGCGATATGCTCGTGTTTATGATTTTTTCGATTTTTCCTTTGCAGTCAGCTGTTTTTTCAACTTGATGCAAGATACTCCAATTCGAAAATGCATGGAATCCATTTACTTTATTTGATATTTGTAAAAACGATTGATAAAGAAAAGAGCAATTGAAAGAAGTGTCCATTTAATTACTGATGTTCATTTCGAAGTGAAACATCATTAGCAGTTTCCATTATTGTGCTTTGTATGCTAGCTAGACGAAAAAGATTGCTAAGAGTAACGTCGTTAAAGTGAAAAAAAAAACGATTTTTGGATGTCGAAACGTGTTGAGCTTATAATCGCGCTGTTGTAGTTGAGATGAGATTGAAGTTTGCATCGTTGGAATGCACTGAAAATCAAGGCCGCATTTTTTAAATTTCGCTTGGCCGATTTTGCCAACAAAAACTCTTCAACCATTTTTTACGATGCTCGACTAGAGACCTACATCTAAATGTGCAAAATAAAACTGCATAATAATAAGTAGCAGAAGATAAAAAGAACTTGCGTTGCATTCCAACGATGCAAACTTCAACACCATGTAGCTAGGACGCCCCAGACATCTTTGTGCATGTATTTATCATCGTGCTGTTCAGCCAGTAGGGGACGCATTTTTATTGAGCAGACCACACCTAATCGAAGGAAGTGGGAAGGTCGCGAGTCGACCGATTATGCGAATGAAGGACGCGAAAGATCGTTGATCAAAGGATCTCGTTCGATAGTTATCTGATTTTTTAACTCTCTTATTTCACTCCCGGCTCGGTAGGTGATGAAATAACACAAATAATAATACTGTACAATCTCCGGCTCGAGGTTTCCTTATTCATTGAGCTGCATGTAATTATCAGCTACTGCATTTCATAATGTATATCGTACTTGTTAATGAGATCGTAGTATTTACTAGCATGAAGCGTTCCACATGCAGTGGTTGTTCTTCGATTCTCTAACCTCGAGTAGACGTTTTGAATTTCTATTTAAATTTGATATATTTTTGTCCAAATACGATGCAATAGCATTTGCATAGCTCCAATAACTGTGAAACAAAAAACTCTGGTTTAGAAACCAGTTTCCTTACGAATCTGACGTCATTTTTCTTCTTCTCAGTTTTATCATGTTTATGCATTTTTCCTTCTTATTCAATGATATTGAAGTTTGCATCCTTGGAACGCAAAGAAAGTTTCGAAGCCATTTTTTTCGCACATCTAGCTCTCCAAAATCACTCAAACGTCTTCAGCATCGTTATTAGAAATCTTAGCCGAAAGTATTTCATAAAAGATGCTGGATAATAATGAAAATGGGGAAATGAAGAACTAAAAAGAATTTTCGTTGCATTCCAACGGTGCAAACTTCAACATCGTTTTATTCTGGCAACCGGATCTCCCAGGTCGAGTGATCTTTCAAGATTCGTCTTCCGGTTTTATCTCGAACGGTTTCCAGGATATTCAAGCTCCTTATATCGAGACATCGGGTTTTTAACCTCGTTCTAAATCCAACCATGAAATCTTGTCTTTATTGCAATAATTTAGTACGCAATTACTTCTATACCCGCGTACAAAATTATCACGTACGTTGATTCCTCGGACGTTTCAAAGTCGAGTGATATCCGGCTCTTAGAAATTTGGGTCAGTGGATTCCCCTGGTTTCTAAGCTTCGCACGCCCATTAGCGACTACGAGGTTCTATAGTGACAGCCATTAATAATTACCAGGGTATCCTTCCCGACGTTGTACCTTAGCGCACACTAGGTGGACACATTTTTATGTATACGTACACGATAGAAACGTACGATCCTCTTCACGCCCGCGTACGTGACCACGTGATTATCGTTATCAAGCGCACGCGCCTCTATTAAAGTGAGTAGAGTGTGCGACAACGATAAAAAATGGAAAGACATCGACAAAAGCGGTACCACCATGTTGATGACGGAGTCCGTCAAATTGAGAGGACGGATGTAGACAAACGGAGAAATGAAAGTGAACAATAATTGATGTTCATACATTTTTTAAAAGCCTTCACAAATTCACTAGATTGCGTGCGTCTTTTTAGCAGGAAGTAAGTTTTTGAATGAAGCATCATTCAAGAAATGAAGAAATGATTCAAGAAATCAAATCCCAAAAAGAAAGGTAACTTATTCGCGCATCACCCTGGTCCTCAGCAGAAATTACAAGTTTCAACAATGACCAGAGAAACTAATGGTGTTGAAGTATGCATCTTTTTTTAAAATATTTATATTGTAGATCGGTAAATAAATATCTTAAAGAAGGCTGGAGGATTTTGGTAGTCAGAAACTGCCAATAGGCTTTGAACCGATTTAAAAATATTCATTTTCATTGCATCCCAACGATGCAAACTTCGTCCTTATAAAAACTAAGGGTACGAGTCCAGTGTATAAGGAAAGGCTTCGGCCCAATGAAATGATGTACCTAGCATCGTTGGAATGCAACAAAAATTCTTTATTCTTTCCTTTCTTTATTGACTAATCTTTGTTTGCAGATTTAGTTTAGGGATCGCTGATAAGGATCTTTAAATATTTTACAGAGAATACGGAATGCTAAATGCGCAAAAAAAATTGGCAATGAGGAAAAAAAACATTTTCATTGCATCCCAACGATGCGAACATCAATACCATCCAATAAGACAAGACAGATGCCCTTTCAACCTAACCTAACCTGCATATATATTTACACGTCCGCGCATGCTGCTACACACTGTCGGAACGTTTAGTGGGAAGGTCCCATGACTACGAGGAATACGAACAGACGGACGGATGGAGAGATAGACCGATGGATTGATTGACGGTCCAAAGGACGGTCGGGAGTAGAGAAACGGATGGGCGAACTGAATGATGGAAAACTTCAGCGAGATGCCGGAAAATTGGGTGTGTCATGGCATTGAAGTTTGCATTGTTGGAACGCAACGAATATTCATTTTTTGATTTCCTTGTTTTTTGTTAAATTATGAAACCAATTTTTTTTTTGCAAATCCCAATTGCCGATCTCCCAGTAGACATCTTAATAAATGGTTCAGGGATTTTGGTAGCTAAAATCTGCTTAAAAAAATGTAAGAAAGTAACATAAATTTATTCCATTCCAACAATGCAAACTTCAATCCCATAGTGTGTCAAAATATTCGATATTTCGATATCTACAAATTTCGAATTCAATAGTATCTAAATAGGGTCACGCATACTCTCGTAGGAAAAATAATGAGAGGTAGAGGCTTAAGATTTTGTAGAAATGATTATAATTGATGTGATGTCTCCGGGTAGTTGGAATATTATAATGCTGTGGTTGACTGGTAGCGAGCATCGTCTTTGTTTGACTGATAGCGATCATCGTGTTTGTTTGACTGATAGCGATCATCATCTTTGGTTGATTGATAGTGATCATCGTCTTTGGTTGATTGATAGCGAACATCGTCTTTGATTGACTGATAGCGATCATCGTCTTTGGTTGGCTGATAGTGATCATCGTCTTTGGTTGAATGATAGCGATCATCGTTTTTGGTTGACTGATAGCGATCATCGTTTTTGGTTGACTGATAGCGATAATTGTTTTTGGTTGACTGATAGTGATAATCGTTTTTGGTTGACTGATAGCGATCATCGTTTTTGGTTGACTGATAGTGATCATCGGTTTTGG
The DNA here is from genome assembly GCA_963210295.1 of Ophion ellenae. Taxonomy (NCBI): domain Eukaryota; kingdom Metazoa; phylum Arthropoda; class Insecta; order Hymenoptera; family Ichneumonidae; genus Ophion; species Ophion ellenae. Next base: position 29,554,136 of record OY723390.1, on the reverse strand, counting down.
TTGACTGATAGCGATCATCGTCTTTGGTTGACTGATAGCGATCATCGTCTTTGGTTGACTGATAGCGATAATTGTTTTTGGTTGGCTGATAGTGATAATCGTTTATGGTTGACTGATAGCGATCATCGTTTTTAGTTGACTGATAGCGATCATCGTCTTTGGTTGGCTGATAGTGATCATCGTCTATGGTTGACTGATAGCAATCATCGTCTTAAAGTCTCGTATATATTGTTAAGTAAATATGCAAGACTTTAAGACGATGATCGCCAGCATACTCTTCGAGATGTAAAGAGGGGTGCTCTTTCGCTGTTCATGTCTAGGCAAGCAGCCTAAGACCCTAGGGTCTTTGTCCCTTGTTATATCCCTTAGCTCCGCAATGAACAGCCCTGACGTTTATGATCCACTCAAGCGCCATGCAACCCGATAGCTGGATGAGTCCCGTTGACACGTAAAGAAAATCAACGAAAAACTTTTCCCACAATCTCCAAGCTCTATACCACCCACCTTTCAGTGGTATCCTTTGTGTATGAAAAATTTAATTTTCATGCCTCAAGTTCAAGACAGCCATGACACTGAACCGTTTTCTTTCGGGGCTTCGTAATTTCATGAAAAGTGTATCATTTTACAGACTATCGCTCAATTCGATTCAAACATATTTCGGGTGGTGCTTTTTGTGTAAGAAAATACATCACGATCCTGAAATTTATAAACCGACGAAAATTTCCGAAATGCTTTACTAATTTAACCCAAACAAACTGCGCAACCCTTTTGGGCCCATTTTTCAAAAACGTAAACCAAGTTATTTTTGTACTTGTCCAAATGGTTTGCCAATCATTCATTTAGAAAATCGCCGCACATCATTTTGTTGTCGCAAGTAACGGAGGAACGAATAAAATTAATGTGTATTTGAAAAAATGCAGGTCGAGTTGAACGACTTCTCTCGAGCTCGCCAGACTGTCGTGCAACTATTTTTTTTTCGCTCACTCCGTTATTGACAATCGCATTGGTATAAACTTTTTTGTACGCGCGTGTGTGTCGGCTCGTACGCCCAGCCTGCAAGCCGCAATGTGATCCAGGTCGCCTACCTACAAGAACTTGATCGTCATTCGACACTGCCAATTGCGATCGTTATTGTAAATATACATGCGAATAAAAATAATTACTGTATTGCGAGACAAGTTAATTACAACGCTCTCAGAAAATATCAATAAAAATATATAAATAAATAAAAATTAATGGTAGCGTCGATCGGCTAATTTAATTTAACTAAATGAATTTAACTTATTTGTTTACATCTAATTTTAGCTAGAAACTTCTTTGTTCGAGCAACTATGTAGTTTTTTTCTCAATTATTTCGAATCTTTTGCACGCCTATTTGAAGTTTTCCAGTAATTTTTTGAAATGCCCTAAACTTTGCAACGCTTTGGAAAATTAGTGGATAAATCAAAACGGCTGTAGGGAAAAATATATTTTTCTCTTTTACCATCTGACCGTGTGTTTTTCAAACTTCTATTAAGGTCGGAGAATATCGTGTGTAGTCTTGGCTTTATGCATAAATTATTATACATACGTATGTATACACAATTGTATAGCCGCAAGGCAAAAAGTCCCTCCGGCTACATGTCAAGGAGTTTATTTATCGAGACGTGAATACGTATCAGACATCAAGATTTCTCGACGGTGTAGAAGTTTGCATCGTTGCTACGCAACGAAAGTGCTTTTTTACATTTTATTTTTTATACTTTTCTTTTTATGGAATATAATCTTTTTATAGATTTATATTGAAGATTGCTAAATAAATATCTTGAAAAATGGTTGAAGGATTTTTGTACGCAAAATCTTCCAAAAGAAATCAAAGGAATTCAGAAATATTCATTTTCGTTGCCTTCCAACGATGTAAACTTCGATTTCGTAATAAAAAAAAGATACTCCCGGTGCAGCTGGAAGTTAAAAGTTTCGTACGGAGATATGTTTGGTGGTCACAGATTCAAATAAATTAATCTGACAATTTCACAGTTTTTTACATCTTCTGTTTCGAGAAAAACGCGATTGAAGTTCATTACGGCGAGTATGATGACAAACTCAGTTCTCCGTCCAGTTTTCACCAGCTCAACTGCTTTCGTAGTAAATTCAAAGGCTTCTCAGCTGAAAGACCGAGAGTAAAAGGGAAAAGGTTGAAAGGTAGAAGGGACACTTTCGCCGTGGCTAACAGGACACACAATGAAAATTGGAAAGACAGCTGCAACCCCAAATACAGTTAGAGCGGTTCTTCCATGTGCGCCAGGTAGCAGACCTCCAACGTTTGATCTCACTCTTCTCGGAACTTTATAACTTTGTCAGTTTCGTCGGCAGTTCGTTATAACAAAAAATTTCCAAAATGTCATTCTCTACAAGTTTGTTTATGTTCGGTTATGCCCTAAAGTTAAAAATAAACGAGATAATGCAATAGCCGCTTTTTTTCAGGTTTAATTCGATAAATATCGATGGTAGAGAAAAAACTGTAATGACAAAAGTTTTAAATAACTCGATTTCCTATAAGTTTAGTCATTACCATTTTTACTTAAGAATTGTAAATCGCCGAGTTATTCAAGAAAAACAATTTTCCATTCAACTTAAAGCGACGATATTAACTGAACACAAGCCCAGCCCAGAATGAAACTTACACATGTAGTTTCACACCAATAGAAGAAAATTCAGTGTAAATTTCAGCAGGATCAACCTAGTCATTGGGGTTAAAAAATTAAAAAATTATAGATTTTTCTTTTTTTTTAGTGTTGTAGTAATTGGAAAATTTTGAAATTTTTCCCCAAAATAGTTCATGAAAAAACGCATATTTTTTGTAGAGGACATGTTTTCGTATGATGAGAATATCACTACGATACGATCATTCGAAATTTTATCACGTGCAAAATCCTATCTTCTAGTTAGCCGAGTTAGCGAGCCGATAAACATCTGAAAAAAATGCCACGTACTCAAAATATATGATACAAAAACATCACCAACGTTGAAAAAAATTGAAGGTCAGGCTTTTAAGTTGTTCGAAAATACTTGGAATATCTCATATGCAATTATAATACCATCGAATAAAATGATGTTTGGAAAAACCACTTTTTGGATGCAGCTAGGCAGTCCTTCCTCAATTGGAGCTGAGGTGTTTCGTCTGTACTTGTGATCTTGGGTGAAGCTCATCTTCCAAAGGTGGCAATTTTTGTTACTTTTTCTTATTAATTCGTGAAGCTTCATCAACGATTGATCGAACTCGGCAAACGCGTTTCGTATTTAGTTTTCGTACGACCGTCTAGTAGCTTGTCGATCAAGACCGTACGATGAAGTCATAGATCAGGGATTGAGAGCAAGTTGCGCGATCGATTAAAGTATACGCCACAGGGGAATACGTGTACTACGTACGTGCCATTTACTCCGACGGTTCATTATCATTATTCCCAGTCATAACAGAACAAACCGATCCTATCCACGATACTGTTATCTGCCAACGTGATTCAAGTAAACATGCGATAACATCAGTTCATGTTCGCCTGGCGTCATTGGCGGTGAGGTGGGATGATGCAATTTTGGATGTAGATCTTTTTGATAAGTGAACTTCGAAAAATCATCAAAGAAATGTGCCAAAGGTAAATCAAGTAATGAGGTTAAAGTTTGCATCGTTGAAATGCAACGCACATTAATAATTCTGAATTCTGGCAATTTCTTTTGGCAGATTTTGCCTACAAAAATCCGTCAACCATTTTTTAAGACGTTTATTTAGCGACCTGCAATAAAAATCGAAAAAAGATCTTCTATAGTAATAGAAATATGGAAGATAAAATGTAAAACCAACTTCCGTGGGTTCCAACGATGCAAACTTTAACACCATATCGCGGTCAAGGCTGTGTTGGATTTTAGCATAATTTTTTAACAACTGTCACCCTTTTTTTAAATTTATGGTCCGCAGGTCATTCGAGCCCACACTTTTTTTCGGCCTTGAACTTTCTTTTTCTCACTGCCTTCGATCGAGATGTTTTTGACATGCTGTTAGGGATGTTTAGAAAAGTTGAGTCGATGTACATTTGCACTCGTCATACGCCATCCCCTTTTCCCTATTCGATCCATATTATTTCTCGCCGCAACACACAGTGAAAGTTGCTTTCACTTTTGGTATCTCCCTTATTTCCTTTTGCAGCTATGCTGAACTCAGGCCAATCGCGAAGTCATACTTGCCGCCCGCCAATTAAGTAATTGCACGCCTCTACGCGGTCACCCTCAAACTACCTTTATGCACGCTGCTTACCAGCAAACTACCCTCCTTGTCAGTTTTATACACTTTGCTGCTTTTGCGCTCAACGATGTTATGCTGACCCTCGGGTCTCATCAATTCATATTTTATTATTCCGTCATGCTCTCGATCTCTCTCAGTCTGTCCTTGTCTCTCTCTCGGCCTCTTTAATTTATTCTTTCTCTTTCTCGGTACAGTGTTCATTTCCCTTTTTATTATATTACCAAGTTTCTTACTCTTTAAGGGGCGAGCTTCCTTTTGGTGAAGAAAAAATTGCTGATTTTCATGATTTTTTTTAAGAGGAAAAATTTCTTTACCATTTTTGAGACATGGGCTAGGTTTTTTTTTCTATTTTTGGCTGTTACATGGCATTTTTTTATTATTAATCTTTAAAAATGGCGGAGGCAAGGCACGGTCTTCTAAACGGATTGCGGCAGAAGTTGTCGGACTGCGTGACACGTAGCGTCGGTGGGATTAATCTGGAAAAAAAACAACGAAGCTTTGTCTTTCATCAACACCATACGCAGAATATGAACCAAGAAAAAGTGAGAAATGTTGAAAATCGATTGAATGGTACGATGTAAACGAAACGATTGAAATGTCCGAAATAAATGGCTACATTTCGCAATAAGAAACAACTTTTTTTTTCAAAACTGTTTAGGGTGATGTTTTAGACAATAAGATTAGAAAGATTTATACCAAATTTAATCAGAATCGGTCGATTAGTTTTTTAGCTTTACGTCACGTCAGTTTTGAAAATGCAGTTTCGAAGACCGTGCCATACCTCCGCCATTATTGACGATTGAGGAAAAAAAATGCCATGTAACAGCGAAAAGACGAATACAGTCGAACCTCGATATAACGAAGATTGGTCTGTTTCCTTCTTTCTTCTTTTTTAAAAAAATATCGCAATATTTTTAGTACTAGTAAAAAAATTTAAGGACATTTTAAGGAACATGACTCCGATATAACTAAACTTCAATATAACGAAAACTCGATATAACGAACTTCCCTAGAGATTCGTTATATCGAGGTTCGACTGTAAAACATGCTCTAACAAGGAACATCCCTAAGGTGTCGCCCTTCGATTTTGTTGGAACTTATATATGTAATGAAGCATTGAAAACTAAGCGACACGTATTTTTTTTTTATCGGCGAAAAAACGGTTTTAAACGGTGAAACCAGCCCTCGAAGAAAGGCATGTCAAGGGACTCTCGACTGATCGCAATGGAACAAAAACGAAAATTCTTCTAATTGAAAATAATTTTTATCGAAAATCGAAATCGAAAATTCTTCTAAACGAAAATAATTTGTCTGGAAAAAAAAAATTAAGGGGTGAATCACTCCTATTCTAGGGCTGATTTCACCCCTTAACACCGTTTTTACGCCGATAAAAAAATACGTGTCGCTTAGTTTTCAATGCTTCATAACATATTTAAGTTTCAACAAAATCCAAAGACGACCCCTGAGGGATGTTCCTTGTAAGTCTAAAATATGGCGAAGAAATATTTCCTTAACAAATAAAATCATGAAAACCAGTAAATTTTTCCCTCGCCTAAATATACTTCCCCCTTAAATGCTCAACATACTTAATTTTTCTTTTGACAATAATCAATTTCGCAAAGAACACCGCACTCGAAAAAAAATGGTATACTTTCGAAAATATAGTCCCAACTTTATTGACCTCGTAATAGTGAATTGAAAATGAAAAAAAAAAAAAAAAAAAAAAAAGACCGAGATAAGTTGAAAAAAGTGGTGCGTATTCCAAAAAATCGGAAATTACAATTCCAACTGCATCTTGCAAATGATTGGTTACAAACTTTTTCATTTCAACTACAATGTCAATTCGATTGCAGATTTTGGATTCGTGATTTTGTCGGGGATTTGTTTTGTTTCTTTGCAGGAGAGACAATTTCGAAGCTCATCGCATTTTCGTTGATGACTATTTAATATCGTGAACTATATTTGTCGTGAACTATATTTGTCCGTCTGCAATGTATTCTGCCAAGGATTCCAGTTTTTGTTTTCTTTGAAAGTTCTGCCAGATGGGTGTTTTTTACTTTTTGAATGCCACTGGGACTGTTGATCGCGTATTTGTTGCAGTCATCAGTGGACTCATTCGCCAGTGTGCGTATGTGTGTGAGTCTGGTGTATCGCGGAGGTTGGAATATCAGCGGCAGACGCTAGAGAAAAACAAACGATGTGCTCCACATTCTACTTTATATCATGTGCATCCGTGCACATTTCTCCGTTACATTTTTTATCGTGAGATTCCGAGCAAATGTCTTTCGGCGCGTTCCGAACGGGAGGGGAGATCGCGAGAAAGAGGGAGGGGGAGAGCGAGAAAGACTGCACATATATGACCGATTATACGCGGTTCGAATACATATCCAAGATCTTGTAGCATATTTTTTAAACTGCTACATCGACATACTCAATTCTTACAGAATTGCAATAATAAATTTCCAAAATTTCCAAATAAATTGCTAACATTTTTAATAATTATTTGAAAATAGCTGGAAGCCAGAACTATTCTCAAATACATCACACAACACCAAATCTATAATATCTTACATAAAAGGCACCTGGAACTCACGCCTGCATCAGCAATGCACACTTGTATAGTTGAGATGCTGATAAACATTTTTAATAATTATTTGAAAATAGCTGGAAGCCAGAACTATTTTCAAATACATCAAACGATACCAAAACTATAATATCTCACACAAAAAGCACCCAGAACTCATGCCTATTCATCAGCATATTTCTATAGGAAGTTTCACAGGAAAAAATTCCGTCACCTTTTATTTTTGGTGAAATCACCAGAACTATTGCTAGGAACTATCAGGAACTGTAGAACTCATACGCATGCAGAAGGAACTCCCGGTAATTTATGGTTTTCTGGATAATTATCTGCTACGAGAGGTTAGCAGATAATTTATGCAATCAAATTTTTTTGAAAAAAAATCACCAGAACTATTGCTAAAAATCATCAGGAACTATAGAACTCAACTGCATCCGAAGAGAACTCTCACTTAATTTTGCTCGGCTAGCAAATGCTCTGCTAACTTCACTGGCACATAAACTCGATACTTCGTACATCATTAAACGCCTCCCGGCAAGAATATCGTACTTCTAATCATGCAACTTTGGAAAATTTTATTCACAATCGTTTCATCCCTGAGCACTAACCATAAAAACTTTTGTTGAAAAATACAGTCTCGTGCAAGAAGTTATTGCGTTCACATTAAAAGAAATTAGTTTTTTTAATTGACGAAATGCGGTACATTTTATATGGCGTTGAAGTTTGCGTCGTTGGAATGCAACAATTTTTTTGTAATTTTTCATTTCGTTACTTTTATTTTTATTCAAACCCTTTTTTGTGAATAAAGGTCGTAAGTCTAGTAAAAATACGTAAAAACTTTGAGGGATTTACACAGGCTAGGTCGGGCAAAAAAATTAAACAATAAAAAAAAATCGTTGCATTCCAACGATGTAACTTTCGAAATGATTATTTTTTGCATTATTGCTCCGAGCAACATTTTTATTTACTTGTACCAAGGGATAATATTTGTCAGACTTGAAGAAATTGTTATACTTGAATCACACTCGTTATGTAAGATAAACTTTTTGTCAAGTGATAACTTCGTCAAAATCATTTATGCAAATCAAATAAACGATCCACTAATGTATGTATTCACCTACTTAATAATTTGTTAGATTCATATAAATGTTAAGCAGCCGAAAACGAAAAAAATCTCAACGTCACATTCTGAATAATGTTGAAGTTTGCATCGTTGGAATGCAACGAAAGATAACTTTTCGTTAAATGCCAACATTTTTTTTCGCTTACTTAGGGCACGAAAATCACTCAAATGATTTTTCCTATATGTCGTAAAGATCCACGCCCTCGATCAATAAAAAAAAATTGTATTACAATAAAAATGACGAAAAAAAGAGGACTTCCGTTGCATTTCAACGATGCAAAGTTCAACGCCATCATTCCTAGGGAACATCTGCCGTATAGAGTATAATTATTAATCTCAGAACCTAACTGCTCAATATAGAGAAATTTGTTTTTATTTCTGTACTTGATGAAAAGTTTGGACTTGCGTATGAAAACATTAGCCTTTTCTCTTATATCTGATGCGATGAACCTTGGACTTGAATATGAAACTTTAAAGGTACTTTATTATTCAACTAAGTGATAGCCCAACGTGGTCAAAAATAGTCCTGAAATAGTACACTGCCCGGCATTAGCGATATCCTGCAAATCGATAGCTAGGATATATGTCGAATTAATGCTCCGCTTAAAAAACGTGTCTTGACCGTTAAATAACAACAACAAAATAACTTTAATAAAAAAAAGAAGCGAGTTAGTAACAGCAGTATGATCGGTATCAGATAATATTAGCAATTAGGCTGATCAATAAAAATACATCACCTTTTGGTTCATTCACATTTTGCTTTATTATTTCACAACGAAATTGCTTCTGAAACAAGTTGAGTATTGAATCGACATAACAATCAATTGGCTCGAGCGCATATCACGTACGCCTGTCAAAAAATTATCGTAGCAACTGCCATCCAAGAAAAATGATTATTCACTAAACCACGGTTCGTATTGATGACCAGGAGTCCAAGGTGGGTCCTCGAATACAGAAAAAAAAATCAAAGCATCCCACCTGATGGGAAAATTTTTTTTCCGACATTCAGGCTGAGAAGATCTAAAGCAGTGATCAGTAATCTCGAATCTTTTTGGAAGACCAAAATATGATCGGTTGGAATTGGAATGTTCTACATATCTGAACAAAGAAAAATGCATGGTGCCATTAATAAGTCCAACGTGGCTCCTCGAACACTGAAGAGAAGATCAAGGCATCCCATTTGAAGATTAAACTTTTTCGACATTCAAGCTGGGAAGAATGAAAGCAGTGATCAATAATGTTGAATGCTCTTGGAAGACCAACATATAATAGGTCAATGAATTCTCATTGGAATGTGCTACACATCCGAGTAGAGAAAAATGCATGGTTCCATTCTCAAATAAAAAAAAACACTTACCTTGAAATCTCGAAATATTTCCGGACAATCCTCCTGTGTACAGTCATGTGTCCCTCTCAAAAGACCATAAGTTTTATTCGTAACATTTCGAATAACGCGATAGGAAAATATTTTCGTGAACCGATTGAAATGGCAAGGCCTGTACAAAATAAATGTTTGTTCCTTTACTGGTGGTCGTCTCATCGAACCAGAAAATTTACAGCTCTCCGACCCCATCGCTTGCCTTTTGCGACGAAATAAATATTATATACATGTGTATATAATAATACCCATAGATCGTTAGATTGGAGGCGTGTTAGACATACGCGGTTCCAAGAATGGTCGTCATACGGGCTAGTACTCTCGTGATTATATGTTTACTCGTGTGTATTCGAATGTCCCCTCATCACCGTCATCGAAATGGAGTATCGAGGCCGAGTGTGTATATATATATATATACAGGGTGTCCCAGAACTTAATGCGTTCCCTGAAATGGGGGGTTGGGGGTGAAATTCTGAGTCGATTTATATAAGCATGTGTGGGTCTCAGATCAACCCCTGAATTATTATTAATTTTTAAAGGCCGGCGCACCTGATTGGCCCGTCGTTAAAAATTAATAATAATTCAGGGTTTGATCTGAGACCCACGCATGCTTATATCAATCGACTCAGAATCTCACTCCCAACCCCCCATTTCAGGGAACGCATTCAGTTCTGGGACACCCTGTACACACGAACATACACACATAAACATATATATATATATATATCAGTCACGAAAGCCAATACTTCGTTCTGTTGCTAATAAGCTTTGAAAGATGGCTTTCATATCAAACTTGGTGCTTATCGATCGAGGCGTCTCGGCAAAGTCCTGACTGAGTCAACATTACATAGGAATACCAAGAAATTATGATACTGAGATGCACACGATGTAATTTCTAATCGCGCCTCGCTACCCTTTCAGTTCTTTTTGAGCTGATCCTTGCTGTTTCTTCATTCTTTGTGAGTGATTAGCCTGAAACTGGATAACATTTGAAAGAAGTATTCCTGGAAGGTTGCAAGAGATAATGACGGTGAAGTTTACATCGTTGGAATGCAACGACAGTTTTCTTTAATTTTTCATTTCTTTATTTTTATCGTTACCCAAAGCCTTCTTTTTCAAATAGACGTCGTGTATTTCTAAATAGAATACGTAAAAATGTTTGAGTGGTCTTCACAGCCTAAATGGGTTGAACAAAATTTTACCTTGTGAGAATAATTCATTTTTGTTGCGTTCCAATGATGGAAACTTCAACGTCATCGAGACATAGAGAAACACGAGTTTATTTCTAATAATAGTAATAGCAATGAAAATGCAATGCTGTAACCACACATTTTCGAGGTGTGATGATTATTTTTATACATTATTAGATGTTTTTCTTATCTGCAGTAGGTGTCAACGGCCTTAATTTAAAAGAAATTATCGATGTCGATAAAGATGGAGAAATGAAAAAAATTGAAAAAACTCGTTGCGTTCCAACGATGCAAACTTCAACGTGACATTATTAATTACTACGTTGATGAGAACTAATCAATAGTTTTTTGGGTGTTATAAATGCTCCCGTTTTTTAGATTTTATCATTCGAAATAAATATTTCCATTGATGGTATTTGTTTTTTAAATTGAATGTTGTAAAATTGTGGGAAAAGTTTTTCGTTGCTTGTCTTTATACGTCGACGGGAATCGTATAGCATGACTCTCGAGTGGGTCATAAACGCCAGGGATGTTTATTGCGGAGCTAAGGGATAAGACAAGGGGCAAAGGCTCAAGGGCCCTAGACGTGGCGTCTAGGGATGGACAACGAAGGGGCGTTCTGTCTTCAGACCTCGAAATGGTCAGTCGCGATCACCATCTTAAAGACTCTTCTACATTTGTTAAGGGGGGAGATGCCTTTAGGCGAGCAAAAAAATGCCGATTTTCATGATTTTTTTTTCAAGAAAATATTTCTTCGCCATTTTTTAGACTTAGGGTATGTTTTATTACTACTTTTGGCTGTTGCATGGTATTTAAAAAATCTAATCTTTAAAAATGGCGGTTGTATGGAACGGTCTTCTAAACGGGTTGCGGCGGATGTTGTCAGACGAGTTGAAGTTTGCATCGTTGGAATCCAACGAAAATTATTTTTCATTATTTTAATATCAATATCCTAAATTATATGTTGCAAATTTGTTGTAGTTCGCTAACTAAGAATGCGAAAAAAAATGTTTGCGTGATTTTCGTAACTTAAATCTGTCAGAGGAAATTTGGGAAGCTGAAAAAAAATCATTTTTGTTGCATTCCAACGTTGCAAACTTCAACGTCATCGAACGGCGTGACACGTAGCATCGGCGGGACTAATCTGAAAAAACATCAACAAAGATTTTTCTTTCATTAACACTCATCCGCAGAATATGAACCAAGAAAAAGTGAGAAATGTTGAAAACCGATTAAATCGTACGCTTTGAAACAAAAAGATTGACTTTTCCGAAAAAAAATGGATACATTTGGCAATAAAAAAGGTCTTTTTTGAATTTTCAAAAACATTTAGGGTTATTAGACAAGAAGGTTAGAAAGATTTATACCAAATTTCATCAGAATCCGTCGATTAGTTTTTTAGCTATACGTCTCGCCAGTTTTAAATATGCAGTTTTGAAGACCGTGCCATATCTCCGCCATTTTTGAAGATTAATTTTGTTTAATCATGTTACCGCCAAAAGTAGTAATAAAACATACTCTAAGTCTAAAAAATGGTAAAGAAATCTTAAAAAAAAAAAAAATCATTAAACTCAGCAAATTTTTTCCTCGTTTAAGAGTCATCAATATCAATTAGATCTGCCGTCGTAAAATTCTAAGATTCTAGCTTCCATTATTTTTCCTACAAAACATTATTTTGCGCGAAATTCTTTACCCGTTTACGGGTACCTCTTTTAGTTAAGGGGCTATACCAGTGTGAACGCTGAAAATTTGGGTGATTTTCGGGAATTTTTTGGAAGAAAAGTACTCAATGAAATGTTTCGGAAAATTAAGAATATATTTGGCTATATTTGACCTATATTACATAATTTTTTCATAGAAAAATATTGAGATCCAAGCGACTTATGCGCTGCCTTCGGACGCGCCAAAAAAAAAGTTCCTCCACTGCTGACATGATTCCGGCCGATTGAGTAGCTGAAACCGAAAAAGGAAAAAATGTCGTTAAACCGGAAGGTATTTCCTGTACAATGACGTAGGATTTTCGAATAATATCAAAATCTAACAAAATAGCGTAGTTATGAAAAAAAGTCAGTTTTCTTGCCTATAAAATGGTCGTTTTTTTCAATGCCAAATCGTCAATTTTTATCAAATCAAAAATATCCTACGTCATCGAAGAGTAAATATATTCAGAGTACTCAGTTCAAATTTCAACCCAATCGGATAACTGCCCTTTGAGTTACAATGTCAGCAAATTTTGAAAAATCTCATTTCGAGAAAAACGCGTTTAAAGATTTTACTATCGATTTTTGCAAGATAAAATGCGATTGATATAAATTATATAAATGACAATGATATTCTTAAAAGTATAAACTGTTGAAAGAAGCAAACGAAAAATCGATTTTTTGAAAGTGTCACACTGGTATAGTCCCTTAAGTCGTCAGGGACGAACTTTTAAAGAGCAGTGCAAGGCCAAACTAAAAATGATTTAATTGTTCGTCCCGATCGGATGTGATAACTCTCGGGTAAACAGACTTTTGGAACTTTTTCTGTTAACAGTGGCGAAAAAGCAAGGCGCACACACACACACACGCCAATTTTTTTCTCTGTCTAATCTCACCAAACTTAATAAAATAGCGAGAATCTTGACGCTTGTTTCTTCATTGCGAACGTTCCTTATACAGATGTGGTCGCACTCGATAACCGATTCCCCAATGATTTATGATGATTGCTTACTTCTCGCGCTCCATGGCCCTGGTTCTCCTCCCGTCTATATAAACCTCTCTCGTACGAAGTACTTGCGTTCCCGTTCTCTTCAACATCATTGCTTTTCTCGAAAGAACTCGCCAAAAGACCTCCGTGCCACATCAAGCTGTAAAACACCTGTCGCTCTCCGATGTCGTCGTTGGCTGTATGGCTCTTTTTCTCTTCACCTTCATCTTTCCTTTGGCTTCTTCTGTCCGTGTCTTTCTCCCTAATACAGCTGGTTTTCCCTTTCGCATAACACGCCGAATTATCGTGCCACAACAAAGAGAAAAAACATGCATACAATTACGATAAAATGTGGAAACATTTTTGAGCACGTCCGAGAGTTTACACAACGGAGAGATTGTTAAAACCCTATTGTAAGAGAATGCGGAGTATGTGGATGTAGAGAAAAGTACCGTAACAAGAATGTCAATGATTCTAGGATTTTTTTTTGTACAACAGCTGTCGTCCATAGTTCATTAAAATAATCGATGGAAAAGAGAAAGGAAACTTGCAGGCTTTCATTTGCAAACTATACGTCTGTTTGATTACCGATCAAGTGAGAAGCATACATATGACCCGAGTATATGCAGGTCTTACGCAAAGGGAAGTCATATTCATTCAAAAACCAGCTTGTTTTCATTCCGGCTAGTCCACGTACTTTTATTTTAATTATTCTATGTGACTTCGCAAGGGAAAGCGATAATAAATGAAAGTCTGGCTTGCATTTTGTCTGGATTTATCCCAGATTCTTTCTGGATTTCGAATTTTGTGATGTTGAATTATTAGCATATCGTGCTTGCGAAAGATATTATAGTAAGTGAATTAGGAAACGCGGCGTTTACCTTAAGGGGTAAGGCCACTCTAGAATTTCCAAAGAAATCGATTTTTTTTAAATGGGACCTCAAAAATGATGTCCTAAAAGATTATGGCCGGGAAAAATCTCTAAGTACTCGGTTTTCGAATTTTAGTACATGGCCGCCTGGTCCGTAGCGAGCGGACTCAAAACTTCAAACGCGTTTATCTCAAAACTGCATTTTTAGTAGGAGTAGGAAGTACGTAGGATTTTTTTTTATATTGCATAGTTCATTTGTTATTAACAATTATCTGACGATTTTTCAGGCAAATATTTCACTTTCCACTTTAGAAGTGCGCTATTTGGCCAAAAATCAATATATCGAAAAAATTCTACGTACTTCTATAGCAGTTATTATATATAATCGAAAAAAATTCATTGGCTCATTATAATTAAAAAATTACAGAAGTTGTTTGTCCGGCCGTGGACCCTGGAAAAACGGAAACGTCATCGCAAAAACGCTGCACAGCCGCCATTTTGAAATTAATCGCTTCAAAAAAATTATTGTATACAGTCACTGATATGTATGATAAACACTCTTTTTTGTAATCTCGATTTATTTTGTAGTTTTTCTGAAAAAAAAATCCCCAAAAAGCCTATTTTTTCGGCCTCTAAAGTGGCCTAAGGCCTTCATTCCTCGATTATTTTGATAATCCGCATACGACGGGGATGGTGAAAAAAAACTCGAACACTAAGTTTAGCTTATCCCAGGCTACTTGGCTCGTATAATTCCAATGTCATTGAAATTCATTTTCTGAAAGCACATGGAAGAGTTTTAAAAAAACGATGATGGTCTATGATGTCGAAGTTTGCATCGTACGAAGGCAATGAAAGGTAACTTTTCTTTAATTGCCCACATTGTCTTTCACTGACAGGGTACGAAAAACACTGAAATGATTTTTCTTTTCAATGAAAAATCCATAAATAAAAAACAATCAGAAAAAAATCGGAAACAAGCAATTTCCTAAATGATTTACCTCAATCGATGAAAACAATTTGATGAAAATTAAGACATTTTTTAGAATAAAAAATACTTGGGTTGCATGCTAACGATGCAAGCTTCAACGAGAGAATGGTCTGATTCATCGGTACTTAGCGTAAATGTTTAATTTTGAAAAAAATTCTTTCCTCCAATAACTTATTTATTGTTTTAAATGATCGATTGCTGTTTAAAATGTTGGGCGCACATAGTCACGAGCTTAAAATGTTTTGTTTCGAATTATATTACGAAATCGTCGTAAGAAAATTCTATTTGAAGCGTGATTGTTAAGGTATAGGCATTTAAAAAATGTCACTTCCGGCGGTCTTGTGTACTTTCGCGTGATTATATCCACGGTAGGCTTTGCCTTTCAGTACTTGGCGTCGAGACGCTGCAGCGTCTCGTGGCCAAAACGATTGTGGAATACACGAACACAAAACACTCGCTTGGGTTCTGTTCTCATTGTTAAAGTTTGCATCGTTGGAATGCAACGAAAATTAATATTTCTTTTTTGCCTACATAAATACTCTAACCATTTTTTAAAGATATTTGTTTAGCGATCCACAATATTAATAAAAAGAGAGCTGTCATAATACTAAAAATATGGAAAATAAAATGTAAAAAAGAACTTTGCGATCCAACGATGCAAACTTCAACACCATCTGTCCTCACGCCTTCTACCAATTTTTTACATACTAAAGATGCAACATATATATCCACGTACTTACACGTGCACACATATGCACGTGAATACATGCGCGCGTGTTTGCGTCAAAAATCCGAAGACAAAATATTTTACGACCATATGCGAGACTTTTTGCATTGTGTGCGGACGCGCATAGTAGAAATACAGAATTACACCAGTACTCTCTAAGGAGCGCGAGTCCGTTTTATTTCACGACAGTATTTATCACACACAGTGCCTACTCGCGTTAAGGAATGCTGTATACTGTTCTATATAGATTACGTCTTATCATTATTCTTATTACAATTATCATGTCTCTCGCGTTCGCACCACTTCGTTCATTTCGCACGAATACACGTTCCCTGTGTAGAAGACTACATCATTCATGGAAAAAGGCTTTGTACAGTTTTTGTTCTTCTGATTGGCTTTTTACACGAACTGCGAGCATTGCCCAGTCGCTGCAAATTATCAAGACTTCTTGTAGTCAGGTTGTCTGCAGTTTGAGAATTCGTGGGACGAAATATTTGTTTGAGTGATAAATAGGAAGTTAAAGTTTTATCTGTTTTTACACAGCATGAATGGAAGATTGCATGGCATGAATGGACAATTCTTTGGTAATCCTGTGCTCGTGTGCAACGTTTAGATGTGACTTTGAGTTGGGAATAACTGTGGATGGATAGCTCAGCATTTGTCTTTTTTTATCCCCATATACTTCTCGAGAGGGGGACATACCTTTAGGCGAGGAAAATATTTGCTGGTTTTCACGATTTTTTTTAGGACAGATTTCTTCGCCATTTTTGAGACTCATGATATGTTTTGTGACTACTTTTGGCTGTTATATGGTATTTTTTTATTAATATTTTTAAATGGCGGGGGTATGGCACGGCCCCTTAAATTGCATTTCCAAGACTGGCTTGACGTATAGCTAAAAAACTAATCGATCCATTCTGATGAAATTGGATATAAATCTCTCTAACCCTATTGCCGAAAAAATTACCGTACGTGTTTTTAAAAATATGGAAAAGTATTTTTTTATTGGAAAATGTAGCCATGTTTTTTGGACAATTCAATTTTGTTGTGCCAAAGCGTACCATTCGATCGATTTCCAACATTTATCACTTTTTCTCGATTCATATTCTGCGTATGAGTGTTAAGGGGCTATACCATTGTGAACGCTGAAAATTTGGGTGTTTTTCGGGAATTTTTTGGAAGAAAAGTACTCAATTAAATGTTTCGGAAAATTAAGAATATGTTTGGCTATATTTGACCTATATTACGCAATTTTTTCATAGAAAAATATTGAGATCCAAGCGACTTATGCGCCGCCTTCGGAGGCGCCAAAAAAAAAGTTCCTCCACTGCTGACATGACTCCGGCCGATTAAGTAGCTGAAACCGAAAAAGGAAAAAATATCGTTAAACTGGAAGGTATTTCGTGTACAATGACGTAGGATTTTCGAAAAATATCGAAATCTAAATGGCGTAGTTATGAAAAAAAGTCTGTTTTCTTGCCTATAAAATGGTCGTTTTTTTCAATGCCAAATCGTAAACTTTCATTCAATCAAAAATATCCTACGTCATTATAGAGTAAATATATTCAAGAGTACTCAGTTCAAATTTCAAGACAATCGGATAATTGCTCTTTGAGTTACAATGTCAGCAAATTTGTAAAATCTCATTTTGAGAAAAACGCGTTTAAAGATTCAACTATCGATTTTTGCAAGATAAAATGATTAGAGATACGACCTTGACATTTTTAGAGGACATTCTTGAAAGTATAAACTGTCGAAAAAAGCAAAAAAAATCGATTTTTTAAAAGTGTCACACTGGTGTAGCCCCTTAATGAAAGATCCGCCGGAACTCGTTTAGAGTATCATGCCATACCACCGCCATTTTTGAAGATTGATTAAAAAAAATACCGTGTAACAGCCAAAAGTAGTAATAAAACATACCCTAAGTCTCAAGAATGATGAAGAAATCTTTCCTTAAAAAAAAATCACGAAAATCAGCCATTTTTTTCTCGCCTAAAGGTATCTCCCCCCTTAACGGGGCATCAAAATAGCGCTATGTACATTCTTCCGAATCTGACACCTATGGGAATTAGAGTTTTCGAAAAAAATGCTGTCGTCAATGTGGCTCTGGCAATTCACCAAAAGATGAATATCGACTGATCGACATGTTATTCGCATTTCCGATGGGCACATAATTTTACCGGCATTTGAGACAAAACCAGCATAAAAAACAAAAATATCTGTAGGGTGGAGCAGTAATGACACTTCAAACCCCTTATATCTGCTGTCCATTCACCATGTAGAAACTACTAGGTCGAAATGTTTTCGTTAGCATTGGCTACGTGCTTTATCATGACCTGTCGCGTTATTGGGAGGTAACGTAACGGCAGGGCTGTCAACCACACACAGATATACACGTACACACGAGATGTCAATACGGTGCTGCAACCTTCAGGTTATAGGCCTGGGGCAAGGCGATGAATCGACGGCAGTTATGAGAGCTTCAAAGTGCCATAACTCCGGCAGATTTGAAGGTCACGACAGCTCTTTTCCGTTGTGCTCCGAACTGACCACAATGGTGTGTCACTAAAGACGTACAGTTGCGTTCAAGATACGTAAGATTATCTTTATCTGGTCTCAACGCCTCTACCATTAAAACTGATTGTACGACTATCGTATTTCCCCCTCAAAACCGCATCATTATTTTTAGAAACATTTTTTCAACCCTCCGTGGTTATACTTCCAAAAATGTTTGCGTTGGCCGCACGGGGTTAAAGTGACCCCAGTCGTTTTCAAACGGTTGCCAACGAAAAACTATCCGTGCAATTAGTTAAAAATAATTCTAAATCATACATTTCACATCCTAGAATATGGAAAATCCGCATCAACGTTGAGAAATAAAAATAATAAAGGGGTTAAAAAGAATCATGAATATGAAAATTAAAAAAAACGAACGACTTCAATTAAAATCATAATTCTTTCGTACTTCAATATATGTTGGCAAAATTTATGGGTCACTTGCTTGAGATATGGTACTTTTGGATGAAAGATAATAATTGTTGGTGTTCCGAAAAAAGTATTTATTTTAAGATCTAAAAGTGATCAAGCCATGGAAAATATTTTTCGAACAGCTGCCGCCGATAAACTGACGCTACGATTGAAAAACTGTTAGTATTTGCGTATAGAGGGAACTTCAAACCTTTTGTGAAGGGGTGGCTAAACCCCTTTGGATGTCAAGTGTTTGCCATTCTACAGGCCCGAATTTGGGCGTGGGTTCAATTTGACCCCAGTGATCATGGCGGGTAAAGAGAACACTATATATATATATATATATATATATATATATATATATATATATATATATATATATATATATATAGTGTTCTCTTTACCCGCCATGATCACTGGGGTCAAATTGACCCCACGCCCAAATTCGGGCCTGTAAAATGGCAAACACTTGACATCCTTTACTTGACACTTGATTACTTGACACGTAATGTAGGGTAAATTATATATATATATAATTTACCCTAAATATATATATATAATTAATTATATATATAATTTACCCTACATTACGTTACTCCATTCGAAAAATTACTGAGCGGCTCTGAAACTGTAATCTTGAATGCAACTCGTCGTGATAAAATCCCGCACATACCTACGTAATCGCCAGTGTTTCCTTGAAAGAAAAGGATGTTGTGAATCTCGTATCGGCGAAGTCGAGTAGACAAGTAGAAATGCCAACAGGAAACAATCGAAGAAAAAGTAAAAAAAGAAGGCTGAAGAGAGCGTTTGACTGGGCCATGGTAGGGAGGGTGGCAGAGGGTTGAGCGGAAGAATGAAAAGGACGGTAATGCTCGAATATCACGTGGCTCCGCGGTCGTTCACGCGTGCGTTCTTGCGTGTACAAGCTTCTCCTGCGCGCATATCAACGATCTTTTATTGTAATCCGCGAGAAAACAGAAGATATCCTGCAGGGGTACATGCACATCGTCCGGTATAGCGTGTCTGGTATTTTTCTCCGCATGTTCTATTGTTCTTATCGCATCGCTGAAATCATCATTCACTCTCGGCACCATTTTTCTCTCGCGCTTGAATTTCGCGAATCGTTGCTATAATGCGATCGGCAAATGTAAGCGTGCAACAGTAGCATTAGTTTCATTCGTGGCGACGATCAGCGCATACACATTGTTCGCGGTGCTTTGCGGAGGCTCTTTTCCCTTTTCCTTTTTTTTTGCGGTAATTCCTTTGGTACTGAATCTTCCAAAAATCGATGAAACATTTTAGATTTTGAAGCAGTGTGGATTGTCTGAAAAAAAGCCTTTTAATGTTTTTCTTATTTTGTTTTTAATTTGTTCATTTTCATTATTATTCCAAATATTTTCTTACATATTTAGGCTAAAGATCTGTGATAAGAATTCTAAAAAAAGTTGGGTTCGTATCGGCGAGCTGAATGTGGCAAAAAATTGGGCCACGAAACTTTCGTTGCGTTCTAACGCTGCAGATCATAAATAAAATACCCCAGTACAATAAATTGTAGGTATCCGTAAAATTTACCAAACTAGTGTGTGTTATTAGATATTTTCTAATTAAATTTTGATAAAATCGTTGTTTTTAGGGAACGTTGATGTTTCAGAAACGGTTTTTTTGTGGTACAAAATTGTCGAAGACGAAGACGTTTCGTCAAGTAACTGTCAACACGAAATTACGATACAAGGTTAATATTTGGTATAGCCACGAGTACCAATGTTTGAGATCGCATTATTAAAATACGGTGGTCAAAAGATGCTCGCAAATTAACCGACACTGGTGGATGGACGGTCGGGGTTCAGCTCCGGTGGTCCTTCGAGTTAAGCAGCGTTGTGCATGGCCGATACTCAGAGGGGTGACCGCTCAGCCGTGCACTGGCTGGCACATCAACCGGCGAGCGCAAGGCCAATACTTCTGAGATCTTGGTGTAGATACTTGAGTAGAAGTAAAGATGTTGAAGTTTGCATCGTTGGAATGCGACGAAAATTCGTCTCGATTTTTTGCATTTCTCTATTAAAATATGAAATTTTTTTTGCAACTTTTGGTTATACGTTTTGAAAAAGCATTGCAAAAAATGTTTCAGTGACTTGCGTAGCCTAAATGTGAAAAAAGAAAAATATGGAAATACGAAAAAAATATATTTTCGTTGCATTCCAACGATGCAAACTTCGATACCATGTAGAAGTATGTACACCAGAGAATTGGAAGAACATCCTTCAACAAGGATGTTGAAGTTTGCATAGTTGAAACGCAACGAAAAGGCTTTCTTTTATTTTTTTATTTTCTTCATCCAAAATCTTATTCTGCAAATTTGGACGGTCGATTTCTGATGAAGAACCTAAACAAAACGTTTCAGTGTTTTTCGTAGCCCAAATCTGCGAAAAAAAAAGTTTGGCCCACTAAACTTTCGTTGTGTTGCAACGATGAAAACTTCAATACCATTTTTTCACAGTTTTTTCGTATCCACGGCAAATGCGGTATAGACTTAAGACGACTGTGGACGCAACGGAAGTTAAGCTAGATTAGCGAAATGCGGATACGGAATAATAGGGTCCAATTGGGGAAGGTAATATGTAAAAAGCCATAAAGGTATACGTTAGAGCCCTGGGAAGTAAAAAAGGACCATGCCAATGGATTCCTGATCATTTTACTTGACTGACAAAGCTTTCTATGCGAGGTAGCCAATTTTTTTAAACCAACTACCTAATTGAGGAAACTGAGCGGAATAAAGTGAGAAAACAATGAGCAAGCTTCTAATTTTTTTCTGGATCCATTGCAACGCTGGATTGTCGATTACATTTTCGCACTACTTGAATATCCGGGCGATTTACCCTTTCGGAAATTGTCGTAGGGATCCACTTGGATTTTTATACTTCCTCCTAGGGATCCAGTTGGATTCCTATACTTGTTCCTACTTGTCCCTACTATGTCATCACACACGTACTTCCTCATAGGGATCCACTTGGATTCCTATACGTGTCCCTACTTGTTCAATGTACGAGCGTGACGTTTTCGAATAGGGATCCAATGCAATGACCCATTGGATCTCTATTCGAAAACGTCACGCTCGTACATTGGATTCTGATCGGCACGTCCTCTTGGAATCCTAAAGAATTCCTACGTCATCGAGCAGAATGCGATACGATTCTTGATGGATCCCAACGCATTTTGTACGTTGAATATTCCAAACAAAATATATAGATATATAAAATAAGAAGATCTTACAAAAGAATAACTCTTATTTTAAAAAAAGTATATCTTAAACATCAATTTGATTCACATCACGGAAAATCCACTATAATGATCACTTGTTATTTATTTTACTGCATTTTGGACGGTATGTCATCACACGCTCATGAAGCGTGCAGGTCATGTTCCAACATACCACGTTTTTTTCCTGACTTTTCACATATTTTCGATTCGAACGTGGTAACAATTCCCAAACGGCCTTCATTGGGGAACAGTGCAGAATCCAATTGAATCCCAATGACCATTCCCTATGTGCGGTGTCCCTAAAAAATTCCGTTACAGATGTGGGTGTGTCTTGGAACCCCTAAACAAATTTGTGCATTGGATCACGAAAGGATATCTTTTTCTGAGAGATCCAACAAATCCGGCTGACAATTTGAAATGAAAAATTGTCACACGACGTCAATCGGAAAGTAGCGCGGTATCCACTTACAAGGAACATCACTTGGTGCCCTCCTCGGATTTCAATGAAACTTTTTTATGTGAAAGAGTATCAGAAACTAAGAGACACGTATTTTTATTTATCGGCGGAAAAACGGTTTCAAGGGGTGAAACGCACCCTAAAAAATGGGGATGTTTTTCGTTTTTCGTCGATAACGTTTGAACGGCACGAGATATAAAAAAATGTCCAATTGCAACAATGTTTTTTTTTGTGTACTATACTTTAGAGATGAGAACGATAGGGTTATCGACGAAAAACTCAAAACACTGCTATTTTCGAGGGTGCGTTTCACCCCTTGAAACCGTTTTTCCGCCGATAAAAAAAATACGTGGCTCTTAGTTTTTGATACTTCCACATAAAAAAGTGTCAACGAAATCGGAGGAGGACACGAAAGTGATGTTCCTTGTTGGATTCAAATGTGAACTCCCTATACGTGCGGCCTCTTGATCAAATCCCTATGGGGATGTGGTAGGATCTGGGCTCTCTCCACCAAATTTGTGCACGGGTAGCTGTACCCTTGGACAATTTTGAGACACACGACCCTCGGCAGTGACCGCGGCATTTGCTGGTGACATACATTTAGGCTTCCGCTTACTGATAACGGAAAAAGTCTGATACGGTCCCACCAAGATACATGTTTGTTCACTCCTTTCAGCGGAGGACTGAATTGGCTTCGCAGAACGATCTGTAGATCGAGTCGCGGGCTTTGCGGCTATAAAACGTGCTTGTACTGGTAAAATGCGAAAGGTAGGCGAGGTAACATGGGCAGTACATTATTGCGAGATAATGGAAAAAACGTCAAGATGGGTGGCCTACGATATGTGTCCATTTGCGGTCCTTCTCGCAGTCCTCTCTATCCTTCTCGTTCGCTCATCTTCGAAAAATTCTCTCCCTCTCATACGTCAATAGTTACGTAGGTCCTTCAGGCTTCACCGACAATGTTCACCGTCCCCCACTGTAGAACTACCAGGTATGCTACATCGTCCCTTTGGAATAGTTGCGGTTTATTTCAGGAACTTCTTATCAGCTACTATCTCAGGGTACCCTACATTGCGGACCTTTAAATCGCCACTGCTACCATTTATAATTTGAGCTTCCGCAATTATTGGGTTATGCTGTTTTTTTTAGGGTGTGCATAAGTTCGGGGCTGAAAAACAGGTCGGTTATTAATATTTTTTCTATAGAGAGTATTAGGATGACGAGGTCGAAATTTGCCAATCGGTGCGGGTGGTTATTGCAACTAGAGACATCTAAAATGAAAAATACAAACCTCCATATGACCGGATATTTTTTTTTGACAGCTTGACATTACGAAAATGACAAGCTGTAGAAAAAGTGCGATTTTCGACAAAAAAAACAACTTTAATACTTTGTTTTGACCAAACGGATAACTATGGTAAAAAAATTATCCGGTCATATGATAGAAAATGTTGTAAACAATGCTTCGTCTCATTTGAACTGAATCGGACGAATAGACTTTCGGTTGCGACCCACCGTTTCATAAAACATCGATTTGAGAAAAACGCAAAAGAAAAAAGGGTAAATCCCAGTCGGCTCTTTGACCCTTCACAAAAATCGTCATAACTCTGTCAATTTTCAAAACTTTTACATAATCTCTGCTGTAAATTGATGTTAAGGCCCTAGGCTATGAAGCAACGTAATAAATGAATCGCATTTTCGAAATTTCGAGCTTATGCAGACCTCTTAACGCTGTTTGTTATTCTTACTTCGTTCTATCAACTGGTGTGATTTGATATACTGTAGGAAAATTCGGTTAGGCGTTAAGGGGTCTTCTCACTTTAGACGCTGAAAAAGGTTATTTTCATGAATTTTTTGATAGGTTTATATTATAGATATTGACATAAAAGTTGTTATACTTAATAAATACACTTTCGAAATACATTAATTTTTTTAAAAATGAATTGCTGTAACCCAAATGAACTTTAAACGCATTTTTCTCGAAACAACGTTTTTCGACTTGTTGATAAAATCTTCGAAACTACTGAACCGATCCTTATGAAATTTTAAGCACATATTCTTTACAGCTATAGCTATAGCGCATATCAAGGATTTTTTAAAATTATATTAATTTTTTTGCCTCCAAAAACGGTGAAAAAAAACACTTTTTTTCGAAAAATGTCCGCTATTTTGTTATTTTTGCAAATATAAAAAATCGTATGATATCGCGCCATTATAGTACTGAATATAAAACCGTTTGATTTGCTTCGGATGATCACTCTCCTAGATGTCATGAACAGCGTAGACCTGCAATTTTTTTAGGACATTTTTTTAACTACCATCTTTGTCTATAAATAGTGACTTGAATAAAAATATTTTTTTTACAAATATATTTCGAAAGTGTATTTATTAAGTGTAACAACTTTTATATCAATATCTATCATATAAACCTGTCAAAAAAACACCTGAGGACAGCCTTTTTTTAGCGTCTAAAGAGAGAAGACCCCTTAATTAATCTTCATCCCTCATTTTATTGTATAAATTGTTAAGTCCCAAGACTTTAGTAAAATATATTCATCGCATATATATGTGCAGAGTTATAAACGAATGCAAATGGAAAACAGTTTCTTCAACCGCCATCCATCATTTTAGGTTTATGTTATTTTTTTATTCCTATGATCTTTAGACTTTCGTTGCTGTTTTTTTTTCGGCGTTTTGACTTAGTTGACTTTCTGGTTTGGTTGTAAGTATGCCATATTTATGTTTCTGTTTTATTTAGTTATCTTATTTGATTGCGTTATTGAATTAATTTACACGTGTTAGTTGGTATTATGTGTGAACAAGGATTACCTGTCATTGTTATTTACTCGCCCCGGTGAGTACTAGAGCATAATGAAATAATAAATCACATCTTCCTCTCTTTCTGTCGCTGTCTTTGTCGTTCTTCCGTCTTTTTCCACCATTATGGAGATTCAACGAGCGGAAACTTGGCCAGAACATGAGAGAGCTGAACGTATTCTCACTTTCACTCTCCCCTTGATTGATATGAATGAGCGCGAGATTATCCAGCTAGGTCAACTTTAGTGTATAATTACTGTATTCTGATTGTTTTTTTTTTTTAATTCTGCACTCGCTCTCTTTCTTGTATACATTTTGCATTCATTTTTTTGTAGTCATTCTGTTATGATACTGTTATGAGCTTCCTCATAATTCTCCAGGACTAGCAACAGTCCATGATATTGAAGTTTGCATCGTTGTTCAGTAGCTCAACGAAAGTTCAGTAACCCGAACTTTTTTGTCCAATTTGAGCCACGAAAAACACTCGAATGTTTTTTTTTAGCATCCTCAAAGAAATCTAAAGCCCAAATTTGGTGGAAAAGATTTTGGATGATGAAGAAAATGAGACAATAAAGCTTTGTTTTCGAACTTTCGTTGCGTTTCACGGATGCAAACTTCAACATCGTCACAAGTCTCCCATAATATCCTCCTTCCCATAGGAAGTTCAATATTACTTCGATCAATAGATATACGTTGCTATGGGTGCATTTACGTGAGTGCGTGTATGGGTGTCGTTGACATTTGAGTATTTATATTTGTTATCCTTTTTATGACAGTAGAGTCTAACTTGTTAAGGGGGAAACCTCCTCCAGACAATATTTATTGCAATTAATCAAATAACATAATAGTATTGACGTTCAAATGAATTTTAAAAAAAGTGTCATGAGTGAAAAAAAAACAAGATCGCGGCGCTAGAGGTGCTCGAACTTCGCTCCTAGAGTTTGCGCCGTGGAACGCCCCGGTCCTTATGGTTGACCAAAATCAACGAAACAAATTTTTTTCATTAAAATAGGTAATTCCGCCTTGCACGAACCTAAATTTAGCAACAAGAAAAATTGAAAATTTGAGGACAGAAAAAAAACCTTTTTTAAAATAAACAAATCGTTAAAAAACAATATCTAATATAAAAATTTATACGAAATTTTAGGTTTATGCAAGGGCCGATAAGTTAAAGAATATCTGTACAAAATTTCAAGTCGATTGGTTCATTACTTTTTGAGTTACATTCCACGGCACGGAAAAAAACACGTTTCCAGAAAAACTCGATTGAAGTTGTCGTTCTTGAAAAGTAGAGTTTGGAGTAATTTATAATTACCCAAGCTTAATCCGCGATGCCAGGGCCATAAAGCAAGCCTTCTAGGATGTCACTAATCTGGATTGCATTTTTCTCTTTTTGTGTGAAAACGAATAACGACGGTAACACAGGCCGAATTTTTATTTACAATCGTCGGACGTGCTCCCTATTATTCAAAAAGTAAACTAGCAAACTTGTTTGGCTAAGAAATTAAAAGGTAGAGGCCGCAAAGGGCGCGCGGTTGTTTACCTACTCTCGGTACTTTTGGAGGGCATCACTTCGGTGACTTCCTAGGGACCTTTAGGACTTCTTGTTGGGCTTCAAACTTTGGAAATATGTTCTTCAGATGCTAAATGAATTTGTAAAGCAATAAACAAATTGATATCTGGAGGACGTTCCCCCTTAATGGCGCATTGGGAACAAGAAAACACACTGCATCCCTCAGGCGTTATTGCATCGGAGGCGCCGATACAGAGCGTTCTGACGATCTTTCGATAGTCGCGGCTCTAACCAAGTCCAAGTGGGAATTGGGGGAGGCACAGAGAGTAAAAGCAATAACGAAGAAATGGTTAAGGAGGTCGGAGAATTAGTCACAACCCGAAATTAAATAATAAAAAAAATATCAGTATTGTCTAGGATATAATGAGTCTTTATGAACTTTTCGAAATTCTCTCACCACGAAACACCAGAAACACAAAATTGTTTAATGTATGTAATTTTACGTGCGGTTAGATAGGCAAGACCTTCGCGCTACGGGTGATGTAATTTTTGTCGGCTATTTAGCACCAAGATAAACGATTTCCAACAACGGATCAACACGAACTAAACCTTTGTAAAGATTTAGAAAAAAACCCCATCTTGCCCATGGCAAATAATATACAATATTGAACCATCAATGCTTGATAAAAGATTACAAATCTTGGCTGGCGAATAAGGAGCATTGCTGCCAGCTTCAATGTCCGCGAAATTACGTATTTCGGCAACACTTAATATTAACTAATGGTCATAATAAATAATCTCGTGACAAATATAAATAGGCTCAATTATAAATTACTTAAAATTTCATTCTCATTTCAAAATATAAATAGGCTCAATTATAAATGACTAAAAATTTCAATTCGCTTAAAAAAACATTAACTGACACATTTTTTTGTCATTATAATCATCGACAATGTTATACTTCTTCAAGTCGGTGGTAACACAGAAGTTTTTCTTATTCACGTAATAAAAATATAAAAACACACCATTTATATATATATATATATATTTATTTAGCGATCTATACTATGAATATATCTAAAGAGATCGCCTATAACATAAAAATATGGAAAATAAAATGTAAAACGCAACTTTCGTTGTGTCCCAACGATGCAAACTTCAACATAATTGAAACCCCATTGGGAAGACCACGAAACTTGCAAGTTCAACCGGATCTGATACTCATTCCATTCTTCGAAAATTTATTTGAAGTTATTGCTTCTCCACTTTTATTGCTACAAAATCTTTTTCGATTGATTTGGGTTATATGTCCGCAATGAAGGGCTTAAAAAATGTTACCGTAGCTTCGATCGGTCAAAAGTAATTGCCATGAGGAATAAAAAATTTTCGTTCCGTTTCAACGATGCAAACTTCCATATTATGCCCGCCCAGGCATGCCTTTTTTTTCTTTGGAAATTTCATTTTTCAATGTTTTAGAACATTCTGCACACGTGCCCATTAAAATTGCAATAAACAAAACAGTTTATGAAAACAAAACTTGCTGCATGAGAAAGTAAAGTGCATTTTATAGAAATCGCATCGTCTCAACGTACAATTGAAGACGGATCGCGAAATGGTGCTGACGTTCTTTATGTACATGTTGAATTTTATTTTACGGGCGCGTGAACCGCTAATCCTAAATCCTTGTTGGCCGTTGGAGTCCGTGAATGGAAAAAGAGGAATGGCACCGATAGAGAGATGGAGAGGACAAGGGAGGAAAGAGAAGACGAGAGAGAGAGAGAGAGAGAGAGAGAGAGAGGCGCTGAAAACGTGTAATCCGAATACACCGCTGACGGTGTAACACTAGCAATGTCCAGGGATATATAGTTACAACCGTGCGTGCGCAGAACGGGTCCCGGCAATCAACTCGATATTAAAAATTGCGATAAAATTTTGAAAAAATTAACGATATATACGTATGGGATTTTGCGTACCGGCTAATTGATTAATTTGTACGCTACAATACGATATAGATAAGAGCTGTTATTTTAAGGGCTTATACCGGAAGTTTTTGAAAATATCCATATTTGGTTTCCGACGGATTCCTGAAATGTAACATTAAAAAAGTTCTCTCTGAATATTTCGAATCGATCCGTTTGAAATTGAGGGAGCTATGGGTATTTATAGGTAGGTTTCGCGAACCGGCGAACTTTAAGGTAGTTCCTCTGCGAAAATCTCAACCAAAAGTTTACATACCATGTTCATGTTTAAAAGATTGATAATTGGTTTAATTAGTAATGAATAAAATTAGAAACTACGCAATATTGACTCGGTACTAGTAGATAATACGATGGATATCATTTATTGCTGTAAAATATATTTTGTATTGTGTTTTTGATCGACCATTGCCAGTAAACTTTTTGCCGGGACTGTCCAGGCTTTGCCCCAATTGTTTTTTTTCCAGGCTTTGCCAGGCTTTGCACCAAAATTGTGAAGGCTTCTCATGGTTATATCTTGGAAACTAGATGGTGAATCATTCTCATTTTTTTTCACATTATTCGTGATATCTTACTGTAGCTTATCCTCGTTTTTTCTCAATTTCTTAATTTTAGTTTTGACGGTAGAATTAATGATGCTCTGTTTGCCCATCATAACGCATTTGTTACGTGTAAACCAAGCCAACTTTAAGTATAAATATCTCAGGTTTGGGGTGGTCAAACTTATTCAAATTGCACAGATGTTTGGATAATGTATTAAATAACGTATATGTCAAATTTCAACCATTTCCTAATTCAACTCTTCTGTGGAGGTACTACCTTAAGGGGCTATAGCAGTGTGAAAAGCGTCAGCCTCTCAGCAGGCATTATTCGAGGAAGAGGAGGGTCCATTGTATGGGCCAAGTATAGCTGATTAGCAGTATTTATGGCAAATATCATTTTATCTTGCGAAAACCAATAGTTAAATTTTTAAACGCGTTTTTCACGACATCAGATTTTTCAAATTTGCCGACATTGTAATTCAAAGGGCAATTATCCGATTGACTTGAAATTTGAACTCGGTCGGAGCGTATCTCTTGAATATATTTACTCTACAATGACGTAGGATATTTATGATTGGATGAAAATTGACGATTAAGAATTGAAAAAAAAACGACCATTTTATAGGCAAGAAAACAGACTTTTTTTCATAACTACGCCATTTTGTTGGATTTTTCCTTTTTCGGTTTCAGCTACTCAATCGGCCGGAATCATGTCAGCAGTGGAGGAACTTTTTTTTGGCGCCTCCGAAGGCAGCGCATAAGTCACTTCGATGTCAATATTTTTCTATAAAAAAATTATGTAATATAGGTCAAATATAGCCAAATTTATTCTTAATTTTCCGAAACATTTAGTTGAGTACTTTTCGTCCAAAAAATTCCCGAAAATCACCCAAATTTGCAGCGTTCACACTAGTATATCCCCTTAAACTCGTTTTTCTCAAAATGATATATATTTATAAATATATTTATAAATATATTTATAAATATATTCATATTTATCAACACCCTCTCGACCAAACGAGATCGAGCGAGATCATTTTTCCGAATTGCTGCTTAAACTTTAACGACGTCGAAAAATCCAAGAGTACCTTTGTAAGGTCGTTCTGTAGGTACGCGTATGAGCCAAAAGTTTCGGTCGGAGCGTATCCAATGCCTATACGATGCTGTTGGTTGTAAATTTTTGACAGAGCTTGTACCCTCTATATGTCCCACACATTCGCACCTTATGCATAGATAGGCCTCTAACGCCATGAGAATAACCATTACCTCAACGATCAGCAACAAAAAATCGCCGTCGAAGGACGTCGGATCGTGGATTTACAACATCTTGCCGACAGTTTAAATTGTATTCGCTGTAACAAAGACAAATACATGCATAAATTGAACAAATTAAATTTGTTTGCAAAATAAATTCATTTCACATCCGTCTCAGTATTACTAGAACTCGGGAAAAAAACACGCTTCGAGTTCCCAGACCACGCGTCGATCAGCTGGCTGCAGCGTACACCGTTGACATTCCGTTACAGATGGTTGGGCCCGAGTTCGGTGTGTAATAAAACTACCACTTTTCATAAGTCGATATCTCCGAAATTAAATGGTCAAAGTTCATCACTTTTTAAAAAATCAATCCCACAATAGAACTGCGTACACGTGTGTTTTTATTTTGAAATCCCAATATCCGTTTAGAACCAATATCGAAAAATGCGAGCAAACTCCTATCGGTTTACGTGTTAGGTACAGGGATCGCGTACAAAAATACCCATATTCAATAGCAATTATCTCATGAACTAAACGGTGAATCGAATTGAATTTTTGTGCATCAGTCCATGAAGGTCATATCTACACCATACTTAGATTTCAGCCAATCCCTAAGATTTTACCAAAACTACAGAACTACCTTAATGGTTCGGGCATGTGATTTCTAGAAAATTGCCGTACATTGCCGGATATTTGCACAAGTAATCGCGTTTCACTTCAGCTCGCTCTGAATGTACGTACGTGTGTAAAGACAAGTATGAAACTGATAAAATAAGATGGTCCCTGCCGTAGCTGTCAAAGCGCGTAAGAGGAAAAATTCCGAAACGTTTGATGAGCGAGAGATCGTGTGGCGGAAATCGGCCTCGCGAGACGTCGCGGAGACAGGCTGATGGACAGACAGACGGACGAAGGAGAGAACTTATAGTGTGACGGGAGTGGAGCACGCATCAGACTCTTCCACATAGCCAGACAATGACTACTGCGCTATTTTCAGGCTGCCTGCACTCCTGCTCCTCTTTCCACTTAGTTACTGTTTCGTGCATCTGCAATATCTTTGCAGCATCTTCCCTCTCTGCTTCTCCAGCTGTTTTTTTTTCATCTTTATCTCTCTGGCTTTCTTTCTTTTTCTCGCTGTTCGTTTGTCCGTCTTTGCAACGCGTGCTCTCCATTTTCTATGTCTGCGTCTATTCCTGCATCTCTCTCTTTTTCTCTCTCCCTCCCTCGTGCTGATGGTGCACTCTTCGCGTTGCAATCCCCGCAGAATTCAAACGACCGTGAACAGGTTGCTGTTATTTTTTTTTATCCTCTGGCCCTTCACTTCTCGCCTCCTCTCAACTCTCAAGCATTTTCAAACTCTCTGCTCATATACACGCATTCAGGACGTTTATTATGCACTCGGTGGTATAATTCTCCCTTATGGAAATTCAACACGCAATCGTGACAAATTTTGCTTTTTTTTTTCGTTCCTCGGCAAACTTGTAGCAATTGAACTGGAACAACGTTCGCTTCACTGATAAGCTATCATTGTGAAATAAAATGTTGAAGTTCGCATCGTTGGAATGCTACGAAAGTCAAGAAGTTTTCTTTTATTGCTCACATCTTGTCCGCCAATTTAGGGTACGAAAATCACCGGATCGGTTTTTCTTATCTTCATCAGAGATGCACGAACTCAAGGGGTCTGCTCATTTTTTTAAATCCCGATATTTCCTTTTTTTTGCCAAAAACGGTGAAAAAAACACGTTTTATTTGCTTTTTTCGAAAAATGTCCGCCATTTTGGTATTTTTGCTGATATAAAAAATCGTATGATATGCACTATAGCCATTAACATACTGAATCTGAAACCGTTTGATTTTTTTTGTTTCGTATGATCCATCTCCGAAATTTCATCAACAGCGCAGACCTACATTTTTTTAAGACATTTTTTTAACTACTATTTTCGTCTAAATAGTGGCTTAAATAAGTGAATAAATTTTTTTAATGTATTTCGGAATTGTATTTATTAAGTGGAATAACTTTTATCTTAATATCTATAATATAAACCTATAAAAAAATTCATGAAAATAGCCTTTTATTAGCGTCTAAAGTGAGAAGACCCCTTAATCTATTGGGAACATTATAGATCGTGATAAAAATGAAGAATTGAAGAAAAAGGAAAGAACTTTCGTTGCATTCTAACGACGCTAACTTCAACACCATAATTGACAACTACAAGAGATGGCCATTGATATCTGGCTAAATACTGCATCGATAGTGTTGAAGTTTGCATCGTTGGAACGCAACGAAAGTTCTCTTTCAAATTATATTCTTCATATTTTCATTATTATAGAAGATTATTTTTTAATAGCTTGCTATTGTAGATCGCTAAATTAATATCTTAAAAGAACATTGAAGGATTTTTGTAGGCAGAATCTGCCAAAAAACATTCAAAGAATTAAAAAATACCACTTTTCGTTTTATACAGCACGAAGGCTGTATTTGATTAACGAAAAATGATTTAATCGATTCGATACCAATATATAGAGTTTAGTCATTTGCTGAATGGATGAAAGAAATTTTAAATGACAAATATCGTGTTGAAAACTCAATTCCAACAAAAGAAATTGAACAGAAACATGTCCGAGAAAAAAAAACATCGAGAGAAAAAACGGTGCACCCACCACTTGGTGAGCCTTTTTGCAAAATGTATTTCCTTTTTAATCAGCACACTTCATGATTCGTGTTGATTGAATTCATCACGACCCGTTTACCAAGTAGATCAAATATTTACAATTCTAAAATAAACAAATTTCTCACTGCCGGTGCTATCGCACATTTCTTATCAGCTTATCACTACCTAACGCGCTAGCACAGATGCTCCCACAATATCGAGATTTTTTGAACTTTCGTAACAAATGTGATATAAGATGTAAAAAAAATTCCGATCCGTATTTATTCAAATAAAATGTCATAAACTATGTAGCTTAGTCATTATCGGTGCGAGATAATAAGACGGTATTAGAGTCTATTGCACTACGGTTTTTTCAAATGACCTATATTAATATAGGTACAAATATAACTCATATTAAATATGTGTAACATAAAAATTCTATTATTTTCTGTCATTAGAGTAGATGTCTGTAAATGTGTGCTGTGTTCAATATTTATGACGTTGAAGTTTGCATCGTTGGAATGCAACGACTTTTTTTCTTCAATTGTTCATTTATTTATTATTGTCATTATGGAAAGTCTTCCTTTTTGTAAATTGGGAGCGTAAATCTTCAATCAGACTGTGTAAAAACGTTTGAATGATTTACGCAGCTTAAATCGGCTACAAAAAATGGAGCAGTTAAAAATAATTAATTTGCGTTGCATTGGAACGATGCCAACTGACAACGTCATCAATTTTCATCGGTATTATCTTTAAAGTAAGCTTTTTTTTTATTATTTACTCTATAGAGTGAGGAGTCAAGTCGTAGAGTTATAATTAAATTATAAGTATTAAGCCTTATCAATTATAAGTTAATTATAAGTAATATTATAAGTAAATTATAAGTAATAAAAAAAAGTAATCGTTATAAATTTAAAAAAACACCGAATACAATGCGCATTTAGGGTCAGCAGAATCGCGAGATATCAAAAATTCAATACGTCACAAGTCCGACTTATTGCCTAAAAATATATATATAAATATTCACGATGAGCTCATGTGTTATATCATGTTTAAATACGCATTGAATGGACAACGCCAAAATGAACAACTTCAGGGGTTCGAAAATACCGAAATAAAACAGTACTCTAGAACTATGTATGGCCAACATATATGGGATGATGATCATTTAGCCTAATCAAGGCAAACATCCTTCAGATGTACAATTCCTTAGGGGGAGATATACACCTAGGAGCCGGAAAAGGGTCATTTTTGTGAATTTTTTCAAGGAAAACTATTTGAAATTTCGGATTGGGGTTTTAATTATCTAAAAGTATATACATTCAAAAATATGTTCAATTTTCTTTATTCAAAAATATCAAAAATATACAAGGATATTGTATGATCCTTGGAGCGTCGTAAAAATATCTGCGTATACGGTACCCACCGGCGTTTCTTCAAAAATCATCTGAACAAAAGCCAAAAAGATTATTAAATTAGATACTATAATCTAGTACTTGTCACAGCCGATTTTGAAAATATCGATTTATGACAAAATGGCGGACGTTTGAACATAAATAGTGATTTTTGGGCAAAAAAATAGTTATTATTTTGCCTATAAAATAAAAACTAAGGCAACGGAAAAAAAATCCTATGACAAGTACTAGATAATGGTGAATAGAATAACCACAAAAAACCTCAAGGCAATAGGGTCTTTGGTGTTCGAGAAATTTTGGGTACCGATTTGAAAAACGTAGTTTTGAGAAAAACGCGTTTGAAAATTTGGGAATGAATAAATAATGAAATTTGTCAACTTACATGGAATCATCGATCCCAGGCCCATAGTGTACGTCTTCTACGGTCGACGGAATGTTCATAGCTTCTAAATCCTCGACCTCGACCATCTAGGTGTATATCTCCCCTTAACTTCAATTCAATAAAACTAAAATAATGAAGATTCTACTGTTTTATTTTCTCGATTAATAAGTTCGTACACACAGAGATATAAGATCTTACCGAATGATGTTGACTTTTTAATTGTTAACATTTTTGTATGGCTGCGAAAATCACCCAAACGTTTTTACGTATTCTTATTAGAGACTGACGATCACAATTTGCAAAAAAATAAGGTTTTGGATAAGCATAACGATAAATAAAATGAACAATAAGCAAAAACATCGTTGCATTCCAACGATGCAGCCTACAGCGTCATCTTCCCGATTTCACCTCTTTATCGGCTTCAATGGCATTGCAAAATCGGTCCACCATAAAATCCCGCAGACCGCCATATACCGTTACGCCCATAGTCGCCACCCGGTCGTTGCATTCGCGGCCTATACTAGATAACTTTTTGCGAGCGGCCTTGAACTGGGTCGAAGAACGTCCGTGACCATGCCACTTATACGATGCTGTTGCATACGAACCTTCACGACCGACGTCCTCCCATAAAACGGCGAGGCTCGACTGTAAGCGGCACTCAATACCGACAACGAGCATTAAAGGCAAAACACCGGCCGGGAAACGTGATCAGTAATTTCGGAAAGCGTCCAGTCACGATGATGCAATTTTTTGCCTTTGGTCTCGAGTATCGGATCGGCGGATGTCGTTATAGTGGGACATTGGGGGAGGGTATTCCAATCGCCGTAAAATGGCATGTTTGGACGTATTTTACACTGTGGCTCGAATTTTGTCCATGCGATCTTGCCTATGCTTTTTTTTTAATGGACAACATGCCGGAGGAACGTCATTTTATAAAATCATGAGTCTTCTACATTTTTTTTTATAGAACTTTGCAAATCCTCATTTTTTAAATATTTACTAACAAAAGTACCAATATAATAAAAGTGTTCTTTTTATAATTCCATTTTATGAATTATCAAAAATAAATTCTGTTGAATAGACATGATACGAATAAAAAAAATCTGCTGAAATGGTCGTTGGGACATTTTTGGTTTCGGCAAAAGTGCGCATTTGGCTCTTTCTCAGTTTCCAAGATCTTTAAAAACGCCTTTGCACCTTCAATTACGGGGGGAGATACCTTTAGGCGAGGAAAAAATAGCTGGTTTTCATGATTTTTTAAAAATGAAAGTTTTTTTCGCCAATTTTGAGACTTAGAGTATGTTTTATTACTACTTTTGGCTGTTACGTGGTATTTTTTTTGTATTCATCTTCACAAATGGTTGAGGTATGACACGGTCTTCTAAACGGGTTGCGGCGGATGTTGTCAGACGGCATGACATGTAGCGTTGGTGCGATTACTTAAAAAAAAAAATCACGGAAGATTTCTCTTCTATTAACACTTATGTGTACCGAGAGAAAGTAAATAATCTTAAAATCGATAAAATAGTACGCTTTGGAACAAAGAAATTGATTTTTCCGAAAAAAATGGACACATTTAGCATCTAAAAATCCTTTTTTTATTTTCAAAAAAAATAGGGGTAGTGTTTTAGACAATACGGTTAGAAAGTTTTAAACCAAATGTCTTCAGAATCGGCCAATTCGTTTTTTAGCTATACATCACGCCAGTTTCGAAAAAGCAGTTTAGAAGACTGTGCCATACCTCCGCCATTTTTAAGGATTAATAAAAAAATACTATGTAACAGCCAACAGAGAAGTAATAAAACATACCCTAAGTCTCAAAAATGGCAAAGAAATCTTTCCTTTAAAAAAAAATCATGAACATCAGAAAAAAATTTCCTCGTCTAAAGGTCCCCCCCCCCCTTAAGACACACGTGGCAGCGTGAGCCTGTCCATTTTTGCTCCTCTATTTATAGAAGTTTCGGAGCGATTGTCCAAACTAATTGATTGAAGCTCGTGTTATTATTTTGTGTGAAGCTTGCGAGGCTGCTCTCAAGCAGATTACTGTCACTCAAGTTCTCATACATCGGCTCTATGGCATGAGCAACGTTCATATGCCTGGCTGGTTCATACTTGTATTTTGGAAGCGTTTTCAGTGCCTTGGCTCTTTGCCAGGAGCACCAAGATTCTGGTCCCTCGGAGGGGTGGTGATGTTGCGGTTTTTCCTCGCTTGACGTTTCATGGTGAAAGGCTGTCCATATGACTTTTTTCATATTTTTATCGAAATCACAATTCCGCCTAATAGGAAGACTATAAGATAAATACTCAATTGATCGATTAACTTATCTGTCAATTTCCGTCTGCTACCGAAGCTCTTCTGATTTTTCTTGAACGCTGTCAACCTCGTGCCCGTACGCTCTGGACGTGGCCGACGTATTATTTTTTACTCATTTCGACATCGGGCTCGTACACGTCAAGCCCTTGTACGTTTTAGCCTTACGATATTGAAGTTCGCGTCGTTTTAAAGGCAACAAACATTCTTTTATAATTTTTTAGTTCTTCGCTTTCTTTATCATCCAACATCTTTTCTTGCTAATATAAACTGTAGATCTGCTTTGAGAATCCTGAAGAATATTCGAGTAATTTGGGTAACCCAAATTTGGCAAAAAAATGGGCTGAATACCAACGGTGCAAACTTCAACATCATTTAGCCTTGTTGTCATCAGTGTATCTCGTGTGTTTTACGCCAAATTCAAATTTATGTTGGAGTCATCTCAATCTACGTTGGAATGCAATGAAAAATAATTATTTTTCTATGTTCTAAGTCTTTTTTAGCTGTGACAATCACTCAAACGTTTTTAGGTATTCTTATTGGAGATTTACGCCCTTAATTTGCAAAAACAGACATTTGATAAGCATTTTAATAAAAAAAAATATAAAAAGAGCTAAAAAATCGTTGTATTCCAACGATGCAAACTTCAACGTCATACTCTGTGCAGCTTTGGGTGAGGCCTGGAACGGCATAAGACCAGAACCATCAATAATGTTTATCCCGCAAATACCCTCAAATAGCCTGGCAATTATAAAGGTTGGACATTTGTGATAACCCGTTATTGTTCTTCACGTTATCTTCAACAACAATTATGCACTTCCTTGCATTCCACGGATAACACTTGTTACAATCTTATCCCTGTTTATTGGTTTTATACGTCATTGAAAGTTGCATGGAAAGTTCTTTTTGATTCTTTCAAATTTCTTTTTTTTTCATTATCATTCAATTTTTTTCATCGATTCATGTCATAGATCTCTACTAAAGACAGGAAACGTCATTTAAGTGATTTTCGTACCCTTCGCCAGCGAAAGAAAATGTAAGCAATTGAAGAAAAGTTATATTTCGCTATGGTGGTGAAGTTTGCATCGTTGGAACTCAACGAAAATAAATTCTTTTTAATTGATCGAATTTTTCTTGGCTGTGATAACCACTCAAACGTCTTCGTGTATTCTTGTTGGAGATTGACGACCTCAATTTGCAATACATGAAGACTTTGCATAAGCATTAAAAAAAGAAATGTAAAATGCACAAAACATCGTTGCATTCCGACGATGTAAACTCTAACGTCATCTTTCGTTGCCTTCCAACGATGCAAATGTCATTGTGGTTTTATTAGGTGCGTTCAAACTTTTGGGCGTCAGCGCATATACCCAAAGTATATATTCGAATGACTTACAGTCAGGATAATTATGGTATTGAAGTTTGCATCGTTGGAATACAACGCAAAACATTTTTTTTCTTCTACCTCATTTTTTCTGCTCATTTTGGTTAAAAAAATCAGTGAAATATTATTTAAAAAATGCTTGCTAGAGATCCATAACGTGCACCTGTGATTAAAGAGTTTATATAGTGCTGGTGAAAATGAAGAATTGAATTATCGTTGCATTCCAACGATGCAAATTGAAGAGGCCGAAAAAATAGGTTTTTTAGGGATTTTTATTCAGAAAAAATATTCTTTTGAAGCGATTGATTTCAAAATGGCGGCTGTGCAGCGTTTATCTGAAAACTGCATTTTTTAAGTTGGCCGGACACATAACTCAGACATTTTTCAATCGATTCACTCGAATTGTTGAATATATATGTACAAAATACATTGTCTATGGAAGTACGTAGGATTTTTTTTTATATCGCATAGTTCATTTGTTATTAACAATTATCTGAAGATTTTTTAGGCAATTTTTTCACTTTCCAGAAATTTGCCCAACAAATCGTTAATAACAAATGAATTATGCAATATAAAAAAAACCTACGTACTTCCATAGTTCCAAAAAAAAATGTAGATTGGCTTATGATAAGCCAATCTAGTTTTTTTTCTCTAATTCAGAAAATTTAAGGGGAAGACAGCTGTTCGTCTATCTATTTGACGTCGTTTGGCAAAGTTTCGACGGGATCTGAAGAGCCGTTTCAGAGATTTTTGGGAATCTATAATTGTTCTACCATACCGACCGCGATGAGGCGTCATTCCCTCTTAAGATTACGACCTCTATTTGCAATAAAGGTTATGGAATGAGCATAAAAACAACGAAATAAAAAATGAACAAAAAAATCGTAGCATTCCAACGATGCAAACTTCAACGTCACTAATTCACTCCCTTTTTATCGGTTGATAAATCGACATCGTATCTCTTACACTGCCGATTAACGTACGATTTTTTTCAGTGAGGAGGGACAGATTCCGAAGCAGCTGTGTACTTTTTTCTCTCTCCGTTACCTCCCTCCCCCCTGGTGTATCAAAGACGCGTGCGCGTATGTGAGTTCGGTAGAATCGTTCGGATATGCACTGCACACGTTGCGTCACGATTAGAGTGTAAGCCGCGCGCCTCTCGCGTCTGGGCCACTATTATGAATGAATGCAGTCCGAGAGTGGGTGTAAATACTTGTGACCGTGACCCGTTCTCTCGTTCTTACTACCAATGCACTCGTACAAAAACAAGGAATCGACGATAGAGAGAGAGAGGGGGGGGGGGGGCGGAATAAATTCTTTGTGGGCATGCGTGCGTGACCAATGCGTGAGCAATGCTAAATTGCATATCAGTCACTTACGACCATTCCACTGCCCTTTCTCATTTTGCGATATAGAGGGCGATAATAATACCAATCATTATAATTCATTATGTAAATTCGCTAATATTAATTTATATTAAGGCATCACACCACGGTTCCTGCGCGGTACGAGAGTGTATTTTTCGTAATTCTTTTCAAGCAAACGATGAATGGAGTTTTTTTTATTAATACTCACAGTCAATATATGAATATAGAAGACTATATACAAATTTTTGCACTCGAATCTAAAGTATAGTTTGCGGTGTACGCCGCTTCCAAGAGGACACTCCGACGAAATTGCCGCTCGGCGGTTGACAGCGATTAAGCCATACGATTCATTTGAAAAATAAAATAAAAATATATTTAGAAAGTAGACATATAGGTTTACAGCACCACGTAGGGGAATTTCGATATCTAAAAAAATGGCGGTCCAGCGAATTTTATTTCCGATTTTCATGGAAAATTTTCATCGTTCATATAAAAAAAAAAGTAGAAGGGGACCCTTTATAAAAAAATCCCTACGTGGTCTCACAGAGACTGGATTTTCGAACAGTTTAAGACTTGGCGCATGCAAATCGAATGAATAGTTTTTTTAATATGTTGTCAACCAGGTTGAAAAATGTAGTTTTGAGAAAAACGCGTTCAAAGCCGCACATCCGCCAATTTGACAAATTTCTTTTAAAAATTTGGTGAAAACATTCATAACAAATGTGTCTTTCAGAAAAGGACAACGATTTTTTTTTACCGCGGTGTGGTGCCTTAAAGCCGGATGTTGAGACGATTTTATGACCCTGCTAATTTTTATTTTACAGCAACATTACCGGTGATGAGGCTTAGAAAAAAAGAACAAAATATTATTAATGTATCATCAATGATGTTAATGGACAACAGATTGAGCAATAGAATAATTTCGACGGTCTGTTCGAAGTTCAAATTCATTTGTTCACTCAAACATTTCATCGCAAAATGGCACTTCAGAAAAGATTCGCTGGAAGTGAGAGTATCGGATAGCCGATGACGTTGGAGTTTGCATCGTTGGAATGCAACGAAAATGATGTTTCTTTTTAATTTTTCAAATTTCCTTTGGTAGATTTTGAGCTGCTAAAATCACACAAACATTTTTTAGCATTCTTATCTCGCGATCTGCAACAAATTTGCAAATAATTATTTTGTATAATAATGAAAATAAGAAATGAAAAATTATTTCCGTTCCATTCTCATTCGTTGCTCACATATAATTATAATTTTCTTTGACGATCCATTTTTCATTCTCGTTGGATTCTCAAAATATAACATTTAAAACATTTGCTCTGAAAATTTCAAGTCGATCCGTACAAAATTGCGGGAGGTATGGGCATTTTTCTTAGGCATCGCATGGACTCCGTAGACAAATCCGTAGACGTATGTGTCTTTTTTGCACTCTTACTTAACGACGTTATGGAAAATTGCGAATGATTTGCGACTCACGTTTACAGTTTTCGCTTTTCTTATTCGGAAACGTGCATATATTATTATATACTCTATGATGTGACACGCCAATATGAATGGCGAAAACGCGCGTGTGTGTATGTGTGTGCAGGTCTGATTTCTCGGCGTATCCTTTTCTCGTGAAGGATTAATTGAGATGGCCATTAAGGAGCGGAACGAATGACCCACTCGTAAATCAGTGACGACCGACGGGTACGTTAAAGGTCTTAACTGGCGATGTACGTACGTCCGGTACAGCGACAGAGATGGAGAAACGCCGAGATGAACAGTATATGCACGAAGCGGACTGTCGTGATCCTGGCCTGTCGTTTTATTCGTTTAGGAGCACGCATACACACACACACGCATGCACGCGGCAGATTTCGGACTTTTCGAACCGCCTCTGCAATATCTTCACCATTTTTTTTAAAGTGAAATTTCACTATTTTTATGCGTTTCTCGATCGTGTAATTGTCCATGACTAAACTTCAATACTTCCTGATGCCAGTTGTCAAAGATAAGTACTCTATGTTCCCCACAAAAAGAATGGCGCGCAATTTAAAATGTCTGGTCACAGTTACATATATATATATATGTAAAGGATGTCTTAAAGTGACCTGACATTTTAAATTGCGCGCCATTTTTTTGTGGGGAACATAGAGTACTTATCTTATATATATATATATATATATATATATATATATATATATATATATATATATATATATATATATATATATATATATATATATATATGTATATATGGTGTATTTTACTTACTAGTTTTCCGTTCGTGACCATATAGGGTGTCTCTTTCCAAGCAAAACGCTTTTTTGTTTAATGTCGTGCGACGAAAATTGGCCGAGATGTTCACGAGTAAAGTCCAACGTTGAGTAAACAATGGCACAGTAGTTTCGGCGTCCGAGCGGGAGTGGACGCGGGTTTGAATCCACGTTCGTGCAAGTGCATTCAAATCCATTGATTGTTAAGTTTAAATTGAAATTGAAAGTTCAAACTTTCAATTTCAAATGTTGAAATTTGAATTTTGAACCTTATTCTTTCGCCCAAATAAAGTATTAAATAATAAGTACAAAGTGTTAGACCATATTGTCCATTGTTTACTCGAAAGATCTGAAGATCTAAAAATTTCGCGAGTAAACAATGCATAGCATTGTTTAACATTTTTTGTTTATTATTAAATACCTTATTTGAGCGACCGGATAACGTTAAAAACTCAAATTTCAAAATTCAAAATTGAAAGTTCAAATCCACTTGCCCGAATGTGGATTCGAGCGTGCGCCCGCGCTCGCTTGGACGGCAAAACTACTGTGCCATTGTTTACTCACCGTTGGACTTTACCAGTGAATATCTCGGCCGATTTTTGTCGCACAACATTTGAAAAAAAGCGTATTGCATGGAAAGAGACATCCTCTATGCTCGAGGACGGAAAACTAGTAGTTAAGATACACCCTGCATATATTAGTGAGTGTGTGCATTTTTAAAAGACGGACATGTCTCGTTCGTTCTCTGAGCAAATTTTCATACCGTTACTTCCTCTCCTCCTCCCTTCATCTCATTCACGTGCTCTCCCGGTTTCCGTCATTATGTTTCTCTCAACGTATTCAATCTATTGTTGTGCATATCAACGGCGGTAAAAACGCCATATGCTGATCAGTTCCACGTGTTCGAGGGTGTTGAATGAGCTTTTTTCATTGACCAACATTGGAGGAAAAAATTGTCCTATGATAATTCTGCAATGACGGACCTGCAACCAAATGTTTCGGTTGGTCCAAACAAAAATGTGAAGTTCTAATAATTTCTTGCGCTTGAGAACGGAAACCGTCGTCCGTATAATCGAAAAATAGCCACGTTGACGAAAAAAGTCGTTTTTCCCATTTTTTTTTGTCTAACTAATTGTTTATTCCGAATTTGGAAAAAAAGGTATGTTATTCAGCATACATTGAACTTATTTCGTGTAAATTTTTATTTAAAAAGAAATAAAAATTAACAACGTTATTTAGGTATAATAGAGCCTCTGTATAAAAAATGTTGTCCATTGACCGGATCGATAATTTGACAATGGTAGGTCTGAAAAAAAATAAAACAGTTTTAAAATCTATATAAATCTAGTTCTCGTTGTACGTAGCGGTTTTTGGGGAACAAAATTACAAAATGGCGGGTATTAAAAAAGCTGTAATTTTGGAGAAATTTTTACGGGGACATAAAAAAAGACCAAATTTCAAACAGAAAAAACAGCTACGTACAACGATAGCCACTACAATTACGCAAATTTTGGTTATTAAAATTGAAAATCGAAAATTTATAGCTCAAGTT
This sequence comes from Ophion ellenae, assembly GCA_963210295.1. Classification (NCBI taxonomy): domain Eukaryota; kingdom Metazoa; phylum Arthropoda; class Insecta; order Hymenoptera; family Ichneumonidae; genus Ophion; species Ophion ellenae. The sequence continues at coordinate 29,510,207 of OY723390.1, read as the reverse complement.
ATGATTGCGGTCAGATCGAGAAAAGTCGTTTGGGGAAAAACGCCATTGAAAGTTTTAGTATACATGAATCGTTGCGCCACCTGATCTCACTAAATCGTCCGTAAGTTGGTCAATTTTCAACATTTTAACTTGAATTTTTTTGCATATGTATACTTTGAGAAAATGCAAAAAAATCGATTTTTCTTACTCGTCACAGTAGTGTTCCGCCTTAATATTATTTCCATTGCGGAAATCACTGTCTTCCAATGGCTTAAATTTTTATTAAATTTGTCCTGTGTGAAAATATAATTTATTGAACAATTGAAACGAACTTTCGTTGTGTGTGAGCGTTGAGGTTAGAAATAGATTCGACGATGTGCAACACTGTTAGGAGTCGATTAAAGACTGTTTTCACGTCCAGGAGGCTGTGCAACAGTATCGTGGCTTTTTTTCCATTGGCTCTGTTTCCGATCCACCGTTCAACTCGATACGGCGTTTGAGAGGGATTGGTCTCGATTAATTAGCGACTCAATTAACGCGACGTGGCATATGAGATCCTAATCGCTCCCATTGGTCTCCCATGAATCATCTATCCTCAACGCGCTAATTGGACTCTACGCGGCTTGTCCTTTCTGCCTTTCGCTCTCTCATAATGTCCCGCTCCTTTTATATTTGTCCCCCATTTTTCCGATACAATCCTCGCCTATTCCTGCTCTACGTGCTCTTCTTTAGCTTTGACTACCGTTTATAAATCAGTTTCATTCAATTGGGTTATGGAATATTTATTGATATGCTGAGAGACTCATATCGCTTGATCTGCCTTTCCTCGAACGTGATTTAGAAATTAAAATGAATGTGATGTCAGTGGATTTTGTGCAAATTATTTTATTTGATTTGTTTCATCGTTTGGGTTTTGCGTTTATTATTTTAGAAGAAAAAAGCGCCGAGAGAACACTTCGAAAAATCAGAAATTATCTGTAAAAAGGAAACAATCTTCAGAGAATAGTTGGAAATTTCACTAAAAAATAACGAATGTACGAATGTTGATTATTTTTAAATACATATTTAACTTCGTTCTATATAATTAAATGATACAATGGTTATTTGCAATTCACCAAAAATGCACTTGTATTATTAACATATTAATGTTCATTGCATTTTTAAATATATTTATTTTATCATATTGAAAAAATGAACCTTTTCTTTCGCCCACGAAATATTGCTGTTCGGTTATCCGAATTTTCGATTATCCGTAAGGCGCCCTGTTCAAATTGATTCGGATAATCGACGCACTACTGTAATAAAAATCACGAATGTAAAAAAAGAAGAATTTTCGTTGCTTTCTAACGATGCAAACTTCAACACCATATCATTGTGTGGCTGTGATCTATTTTACGATGAGCTTCGGACTTTCAAAAAAGCTTTCAACCCGCATCCATACACCTGATAATTCGCAAACTCAAAACTTTACATTATAGTTCCGTAAAGCATTCGCTCTATCATTGGCGCGAATAAAATCGAGGGCGGCGCGGAGAGAAAGTAGAGAAGGAACAAGGAACAGAAATTGGAGTAACTTCCCCTTGCGGTGATTCGTTGTCTTGTAAGGTTATAATAGACAAGGCGTTGCTTCCTGAGACGCGTCGAGGTAGAGCGGAAATCAAGACCCTGCCAGAAGTTTTAATGAGAACTTGAACAATGGGTGAACCTGGAATCAATATTGCTCTATAATCAAGATGATATTTGTCCGCGTTCGACCTCGTCTACCGGATCCCATAAAATCTTTCTAATGAAAAGACCATATTTGACACAGTTAAGGGGTCTTCTCCCTTCAGACGCTAAAAAAGGCTATTTTCATGAATTTTTTTGATAAGTTTATATTATAGCTATTGATATAAAAGTCGTGACACTTAATAAATACACTTTCGAAAAACATTTTTTTTAATTTTATCAAATTAAGTCACTATTTATAGACGAAAATGGAAGTTGAAAAATGTCCTAAAAAAATTGTAGGTCTACGTTGTTGATGAAATCTCGGAGATGGATCATCCGGAACAAAAAAATCAAACGGCTTTAGATTCAGTATGTTAATGGCTATAGCTCATATCATACGATCTTTGATCTAAGCAAAAATAACAAAATGGCGGATATTTTGCGAAAAAAAAACAAAAAAAAACGTTTTTTTTACCGTTTTTGACAAAAAAATTAGTAAATATCTTAATTTAAAAAATCCTTTATATGCGCTATAGATATACTTGTAAAGAATATGTGGTTAACATTTCATAAGGATCGGTTCAGCAGTTTCGAAGATTTTATCAACAAGCCGTCGAAAAACGTTGTGTCGAGAAAAACGCGTTTAAAGTTTGTTTGGATTACATAAATACATTCAAAATTTTAAAAATCTACATATTTCGATAGTGTATTTATTAAGTGTAACAACTTATACCACTATCTATAATATAAACCTCTGAAAAAAAAATCACGAAAAAAGCCTTTTTTGGTGTCTAAAGTGAGAAGATCCCCTTAAGGCATTGAAGATGGAGGAGGCGAATGACAGCCGCAAAATTACGAGAATTTCTGTGAAATATGTTCACGGTTTTGAATTAGCCAATATTTTCGTAAATCACTTTTTTTTTAAATTTTCTACTATTGCAGGTGTTTATTTCGAATATATTTACTTATCTGGGCAAGATCTCCTCAACACCATTGAGTAACAAAAAATTTATTGCTCCTAATAATTTGGTATTTGGTATTATTTATCCAAAAAAAATTCACGACGTCTGCATTGTTGGAACGCAATGAAAATGAATTCTCCTTAGTTACTCAATTTATTTTCGGCCGATTCAGGCTATCAAACTCGCTCAAACGTTCCCACGTATTCTTATGAGAAATTTATTTTTGGAGCAAAAAGGTTTTGGGTGATGATAAAAGTAAAGAAATAAACAAAATTTTTTCGCATTCCAACCATGCAAACTTCAACGTCATAATATTTAGCTGTAAAGACTTAATGAGGCTTTTTTATTTGCATTAACCCTTTTTATCACCATTTGACAGTTTTGTGACAAACCATCTAAGGCTTCACAAAATCGCATATCAACATTTAATCTTTTTTTGAATCAATGTCACACGACGGCTAAACGCAAGAAACGTCTTTCCGCGCACTTTTGACGATGTTAATAAAAATATCCAGGGGCTAAAAATCCATTGACAGGGATTCATTTTAAAAAGTCCAACTTCGTGTCGCATCTCTTCATTACGCGGGTAATTCGATTCGTAATCACTCGACTACGATCTGCAGATGAAAGTGAAGCTCGTAAAACTGTGTGGCCAACTCCGCCGTTATCGAATTTCCTATACGAATGCATATACATTTATAAAGAAAATATATACGTGTGTATATTTCTTATAAAAAGACGCAGATCGAGTATATCTGGATAGTACAATTACGATTGAAGCGTCTGCTCACAGTCTGCTGGAGATGCTTGTGGAGTGAATAAGTACAAAAAATACCGCGAGCTGCGTGTTCTCGATTCTTCCTTTGCTGCTGGTAGGACTGCCAACCGTGAGGCAGAGGGAGGAGAAAAATCTCAGCTGCTTCAATCGGAACTACTAACGGACCACTCAGCAAGTAGGAGTAAGATCGCAAGACGCATTGTTTCGCAGCAATTTACCCAACATTCCCATGACGTTGAAGTTTGCATCGTTGGAATGCAATGCATTTTTTTCCCCCAAATTTCCTTTGGCGGATTTGAGTTACGAAAATTACGCAAATTTTTTTAGGATTCTTATTCAGCGATCTACAACAAATTCCAAAGTTTCATCTTGGATAATAATGAAAATAAAAAATTGAATAGGATTTCGTTGCAATCCAACGATGAAAATTTCAGCCCCATGAAATTGTGATATTGAAGTTTGCATCGTTGGAGTGCAAAGAATTTTTTTCTTCTAATTGCATAATTTTTTTGGCAGAATAGAGTTACGTTAAATTTTTGTAAAGATCTTCATCGGAAACCACAACCTAACTCTATCGAAAAATATTTTGGATTACAATACAAATGGAGAAAAAGGCAATGAAAAGGAATTTCCGTTGCATTCCAACGATGTAAACTTCAACAGCATCAGAAATTGCCAAAAGAACGTACATTAGAAGGTTATAACTAGGTATCACCCTTTCAAAAAGCACCCAACAGAACGAATGAAAACAGTCGAAGAAGAGAGGTACTTTTCTCTTCTTCGAGTAGACAGTCGAGTAGACCACCGGCGCTAATTAACCGGCGGAATAATTACCATTGTTCTAATGTTCCGATATTGATAACGCGATCTAACGAAGTCTATCTAGAAATAGCCCTAATGGCCTGACTAGGAGATATTTAGGAATATAGAGCCCCGCAAGGTGAAAAAAAAAGAAATTGCTACTTTAAGGAGGTACGGTGATGACCATGCTAGTAAACTTAGACTGTATTTCAGGCCGCAATACCGCCACGTTTTAGATATATGTATATGGCCTATTTTTCGAGAAATATTTTTTAAGTATTGAATTTAAGTTTCCTATTATTTTTATAATATGGAAACAACCTTAATAATCTACTACTCGACTTCAGTAGTACGCCATATCGTTGACGTTTAGCATCGTCGCATTTTCGGTGGCTTTCATCGGTTCCACGCGCCCGGCTTATTATTTTTTGTAGCCGGTTAGCATGGAGAATAAAAATACTGTGGAAGTTTATCAAAAGAGTAACGGGATTGTACCTGAAGTCCAGTTTAGAGACAAATGTAGATTCTGTGGGACACGAATTAGAAAATGAAAAGATAATATTGCGATTGCAAATAAAAAACGTTGCGTTGAAGTTAACCTCAATGTCCAATGTCCAGTCTGTCCAAAGTCAAAACATATTTCATCGATTGTTATGTTATTTTTCTCTTTCCCAATTTTCACAACATTTGCAGGTATAAAAAAGAACGTTTATTTTATATGACGGTTCTCCCATGCTGAATTTATATGTAGATGAGTTGTGTAGGTACATGTCTCCAGAAAAATTGAGATGCCTTTGCTGTACGTAAAAGAACTTCAAGTAAATATCGACGAAAGGCCTTTTATAATCCATTCAAAAATGTACGGCTTCGCACAATCATATTTTTAATTCGCGTTAAAAATATCCGATAGACGAATCAAATTTGCGCGGGTATCCGGCGTTGCCACACGTCGGGCAAGATGGCTGCTGTTACGTCACGAGAAGTCTCGCTCTCCGAAAACTTCGGTTTTTGCGACTTTATTTCTAAATTTATTGCTTATTTGTGCGGTGAGCTTGCCAATTCGAGGTGCCTTATTGATCACAAACATTCAACGAACGCAACCATCATTTTTTTTACGTGGTTCTTGGCTCCAAGTAGCACAAAAAAATCGATATATGAGAAGACAGGCACATTTTGTCGTCTACGTGTGATTAATTCACCAACTTTAACAATTAATAACTCGGAAAGTGTACGGCAAATCTCGTGGAAACTCCGCATACGCGTGGGCGAAGGTCTCGACACTGCTATAAAAAAAATTCGGGCTTTCATCTTGAACTCGCTCCAATCACCGTACCTCCTTAAGCAAAGGGGCAGCAAGCGAGGAAGAGAAGAAAAAACGGGTCTAAGAACGAGAAAGTTCCGCTGCAAAATCGAGAATATATTAGATATTTAGGATACGAGTATTGCAGTACTGGCCGAACACTAAGTACATCGGGCTGAAGTAGAGTGTAATTAAGGCACATGGGATTACACAGCCCGATTCATAAACAATCAAACACCACCCAACCATATTGCGTATATTCTTCACGCAAGAACTAGAGCGGTTATTAATATTCAGTAGGTTGCCAGTAAATATAGTTCGTGTTGTAGATGCATCCAGAGATGCACCAACGTCTCGACACCAAGGACTCCAATGGCGAGAAGCTACCGAGTGTACTTACGTTAGGATGCCGGAAGTGGAATTTTTGGATGCGTGGATGAATCAAATTTTTGACGACGTTTAACATAACTTATTCGATCTAAGCTTTTTGATGGGTCTAAAACAATTCCACTTCTACTTGCAATTCAATCTATTCATTATATTCTTAAATATTGAAATTATATGGGAAAAATTTGTCAAATTATTGTGGCGTGGTCTTTTGACTGCAGTCATTCGGTCGCTGGTCAAGAAAGCGTGGCGTGCATGTACATCTATGTAGGATGATGTTGATGTTTGCATCGTTGGAACGCAACGAAAATTCATTGTTTTTCAGGTCTGAAAATCATTCAAATATTTTTACATGTTCTCGTTAGAGATTTAAGATCTCAACTTGCAAGAAAAAATCTATTGGTATGCGTGAAAATAAAGAAATGGAAAAGAACAAAAAATTGTTGCATTCCAACCATGCAAACTTCAACATCATGATGTAGGAGGCTTATTCGAATGTACTTTTGAATGTCATCATTTGTATCAAAATTTTCCAATTGATATTCTACAAATGTAGTTTGTATGTGTAGTGCACATGTGCTTTGGATTTAAGAATTTAATGATTGGCTCGTGCCATCATTAAGGGGCTGTACCGGTCTGGACGCTGAAAATTTGGGTGATTTTCGGGAATTTTTTGGAAGAAAAGTACTCAATTAAATCTTTCGGAAAATTAAAGATATATATGACTATATTTGACCTATATTACATAATTTTTTCGTAGAAACATATTGAGATCCAAGCGACTTATGCGCTGCCTTCGGAGGCTCCAAAAAAAAAGTTCCTCCACTGCTAACATGATTCCGGCCGATTGAGTAGCTGAAACCGAAAAAGGAAAAAATGTCGTTAAACTGGAAGGTATTTCCTGTACAATGACGTAGGATTTTCAAATAATATCAAAATATAACAAAATGGCATAGTTATGAAAAAAGTCTGTTTTCTTGCCTATAAAATGGTCGTTTTTTTCAATGCCAAATCGTCAATTTTCATCCAATCAAAATATCCTACGTCATTATAGAGTAAATATATTCAAGAGTACTCAGTTCAAATTTCAAGTCAATCGGATAATTGCTCTTTGAGTTACAATGTCAGCAAATTTGAAAAATTTCATTTAGAGAAAAATGCGTTTAAAGATTTAACTATCGATTTTTGCACGATAAAATGATATTCATATAAATTATATAAATGATAATGATATTCTTGAAAGTATAAACTGTCGAAAAGGCAAAAAAAATTGATTTTCTCTAAGTGTCACACTGGTATAGCCCCTTAAGCGAGCGCGAAAAAAACTGATGTCACGTTTAACCTCGAACTGTGTAACCTCAATGGGCAAAACAACTTTTTATTACCTACTATAGCTTTCATTATTTAAAATAGATCATGGGAAATCATTTTTACAAGACAATAATATCAACAGAACAAAAGCAAAAATTATGGAAAATAATACTTTACATTAAACAAAACAGTGTGTTTTGAGGTATTGAGGAGCCAAAAATGTTTTTCTTGCATCAGTCGATGCTGGCAATTGATAGTAGTTAAGGCGAAGTAGAAGATGTACCACGTGACATATGAGTGCGAGTGAGTTAGCTAAAATTTTCGAACAGAGGTTAATAATATTGAAGGCAAAAGAAAGTCGTCGAGCTCTGTGTCAGAGAATTCCTCAAAGCCTGACGCTTTGCCCCTCCCCCCCCCCCCAAACTAAACCATCTATGAGAAAACTCGTTTCGTTTATTTGTGAGGTTATGTTGCCCTTCTACATGCCCTTGCTGTCTCCATACATGTCCTCCCAAAACTCCCAAACCCAAACAAACTCGTTTTGTATATTTGTGAGGTTATGTTGCCCTTCTACATGCCCTTGCTGTCTCCATACATGTCCTCCCAAAACTCCCAAACCCAAACAAACTCGTTTTGTATATTTGTGAGGTTATGTTGACCTTCTACATGCCCTTGTTGTGGTACATGTCCTCGGCAAACGATGGATATTGACATCAGAATGATGACGTGTAGTTTCATTTCAAAATCTGCTTCGAGCACTCTCATGATGCAAAATCCTGATTTTTCCGAAGTTTTATATCCCATCCGAAATGAATTCAGAATATACGACAATTTTTTGTCGTCAAAACTGTAGCTATACCGTGCTCGAAATAGAAAAATTAAAAAGAGCCCCAAAAATTATGAAAAATGGTCGCGCATTTATACAAAATCCGTATACACATAAAATACTGTAATTACTCATATAATGATGTTGAAGTTTGCATCGTTGCTATCTTTTATAATCAACTAGTTGCTTCATGTGTATATACATAGTTCTTCCGCAGAACGATGAGTGCTTTATCCAGAGTAAAGATCTTGCAATGCGAAAGTACTGTGCAAGCGGTCTTGAAGCATCTCCGATGTACCTTGAGTATGAACAGTCGTCGTATGTAGCTGATGTCTCGAGTTCTTAATGTGACTCTAAAAACTTAAACTGGCTCTTGTAAACAAGATTAAGTCAATGTTGAACCATCTGTGTTTATACCGTAAGTTTACATCTATGATAACACTCACCTGTTTACATTTATACAAACGCAGGCCGAGACAAACAGATAACTTTCCTAAATGTATACGACCTTCATCTGCACATCGGTACACGTATGTACACTTGGGTTTGAGAACAACCGTAGTCTCTTGGATGGGCTTGTGTGGCATCTCGTTCTCCATGGCATCAGATTGTGTACAGCCATATTTTGTATTTGTTGGATTGCCGTAGTTTCTTTCGCAGCCACAATTCTCCTTTTGGGCTCTCGCTATACTTTCGCTGTGTATGCCGATTGGTATTGCGATATCAATGGTAAAAAGGCGTGTGTAATTCTCGTCTCAATCTGTCTGTCTGTCGGTTTCTCTCTTTCTCTTCCTTTATGCCGACGTCTGTTTCCACCTAAGGATTTCTGCAGCCTTTCTATCCTGTGATTATAATTTTCTCCACCGCAGACCACAGTTACCATATACACTCATGATCCATTTACATTGCCTCGGTCGTTCTGCTATACGCAATGCCCTCAAATATTCGCATCTTTCAAATAGACCGATGTAATCCATCTTCCACACTTCTGCAACATCATTTTCATAGTTATTTTCACTTATCTTTTGCATATCATCGTACGGTAAGTCTTGCCGGAGCTCAGTCGACTGCAAACCTCATGAATTCACCATTTTCGGGTAGGGGGACGTCCCCCAGTGGCGGACACCTAAGCTTTTCGAACAAAAAAAAAACTGCTTCGAAAAATCCAAATAAAAAAATTATAATTACGTCAACAAAGTTTAAAACCAAAGTAAATTAACAAAAATGCAGCCGCTGCATAAACTAAATTAAAAACTTTATTCGAACTTTGGTACAAAAAATTGCCGTCACTGCAAGTGGCACCTAGTACCGGACAGACTTAACTTCGAGCCCCCAGCGCCGGACATCTTCAGAACATTGTGCATCAATCGCATATGTAAGTTTTCGAACATTTAGGGATGTCTGCAAATTATTCATAAACCTATCCACGGCAGCTGTCGCACTGCATGCAGGCTTTTTCGTGGTCCTCCAGGCATCCTACGCAGGTAGTTTTTATATTCGATATTTGAGTTGATGGTTGCTTTTTCTTCGCTTTAGCTCCATCTTTTCCTTTGCCTTTTACGCCTTTGGTTTTTTCCCCATTTTCTTCTATCACTGTTTTAAACTTCTTTCCAATTCCTTTCTGTTCGTCCTTAACGTTTTTTTATTCTCTTTATTTCGGCAACGATTGTGCGCGGTGATGAAGTCAGAATTTCACTTCTTTCGGCTTTTCTCTTCCTAGCAACTGATCCTTTTTTTTGCAGCATCTGGCAATGGCGACATTTTATGGAGAATCTGCACAACACCTGGAGCAAAGCTAGCCCACGGTTTAATAACGATGTTTTGTAATGTAGAGTGCTTTTCGGAACGTCGTAGCGCAGCGAAGCTTCTCTCAAACTCGGTTAGCAAATTTTTTTGGTCCATTGTCCTTCCTTTTTCTTTTCTTCCATTTTGATTTCGCTGCGTTTTTCTATCCTGTAAAACAATGTACAACAGTTATAATCAAAAGTATAAATGCTTACGAGAAAAAAAACAGCATGTTTACTGTCCGGCGTTAAGGGACCACTTTGTGTCCGGTACCAGGGGACAGAGAATCGCCAAAATTACGTGTTTTATACCAAAACCCCTTGGGAATCCAAGAAAAACTTTAACAAACTTCGAATATTTATGGAACACGACGTATAATAACCATTGACATGAACACCTAAATATAAAAATGTAGCAGTAACACTCACCTCGATCTTACCCGACGCAGTGTATTCCCGCCAAACGCAGCAATCAATCGCTCGAACTTTGGCCTCGTACGTCAGTAGCAAACCGCGTCTCGCGATTGTGTATCGCTACGCTCCCCGTACCCATTTCATGGATTTTTTACGGGAACGCACTGCGACATTGTCGTAATAGCACGAGTGTCTGACACTAGGTGCCGTCCGGCATTACGGGACTTCCCCCTACTCAAGTCATTTATACGTTGACCAATTATTTCGCCACGTAGATGTCCCAATGCGGTATTTTCGTGACGGACTATTCATAGCAACTACGTCGCTAAATTGGTTAAAAAACTGCATTAATAGCCAAAAATGTTTCTTTTGCGTGTCTTCTTTTTTTGATTATTATTTTTTTTGTTTCGTGTCTAAAATATATTAAGAGATCGTATCGCGACGTGATTTTGCATCGCATGTCTGACTTTTGTAATATTGTCACCGTTCACGACGAAGTGAAGAGAGTCGTGCGTGCCGACGCACGTGTTTTGCACACGCGGAAGCCTAGCGTGGCTCTTCTCTCGTTCTTAGGCCCACGTCTGAACGCTTAGCGTATCTTTCACCGGTCGTGCGGGGTTAAAGACCCCAGGACGAAAGTACGAATGTATAAACGTATATGCACGTATGTGTTTATATATTCCCTGGATAAATATATCGACAGTAGTGCTCTAATAGAAGCCATCGCAAGCTTTCGCAGCCTTCAGGGTTACCCAATCGTAAGGTGGGGGATGGGAAGTATATTTTGGGTGTGAAAATGCTCACAATTACGATTACGATATTGAGCAATCCCAATTTTTGTTCACCATTTTCCTATTCACCGTTGTTTATTTTGATGAAAAGCGTTTGTTCTTTGGTTAAGGGGCTAGATCTACCTAGACACCCGACAAAAATGGCCAAATTCCGAATATTTTTTCTGGGAACGGTTGGTGGGAAAGAAACGCGTAGATTGCGAGAAAAAAAACACCAAAAAATACAGAGAAACAACAAAAACATGGCCGCTGGCATGTTACTCTGGCGGTCGACACTCCAGCTTAAACGGTCAATCCGAAATCTAAAAATCAAACGAGTTATTCAAGTTGACAGAAAATACAAATCGTTGAAGATCGTCGATTTATAAAAAAAAATGTTTAACGGCGTGGCGACGAATTGAAACTTGAGCATACAAAATCTGTGAGAAAAGTCGTCATTTTTACGTAACTATTTAAAAATGAAGATTGATTTTAAAAAAAAGCGAGATCGTCAACGACTTTTAACTGTTTCTCATCGTATGTCCTGTAAATTTGGAAATAATCCATCGAGTGGTTCTCGAGATATCATGTCCACCGACTTTCAAAACAGTGTTACGAGAAAAACGCGTTTAAGGGGCTATACCAGTGTGAACGCTGAAATTTTGGATGATTTTCGGGAATTTTTTGGAAGAAAAGTACTCAATTAAATGTTTCGGAAAATTAAGAATATATTTGGCTATATTTGACCTATATTGCATAATTTTGTCATATAAAAATATTGAGATCCAAGCGACTTATGCGCTGCCATTGGAGGCGCCAAAAAAAAGTTTCTCCACTGCTGGCATGATTCCGGCCGATTGAGTAGCTGAAACCGAAAAAGGAAAAAATGTCGTTAAACTGGAAGGTATTTCCTGTACAATGACGTAGGATTTTCGAGAAATATCAACATCTAACAAAATGGCGTAGTTATGAAAAAAAAGTCTGTTTTCTTGCCTATAAAATGGTCGTTTTTTTCAATGCCAAATCGTCAATTTTCATCCAATCAAAAATATCCTACGTCATTTTAGAGTAAATATATTCAAGAGTACTCAGTTCAAATTTCAAGTCAATCGGATAATTGCTCTTTAAGTTACAATGTCAGCAAATTTGAAAAATCTCATTTCGAGAAAAACGCGTTTAAAGATTTAACTATCGATTTTTGCAAGATAAAATGATATTGATATAAATGATATAAATGCTAATGATGTTCTTGAAATTATAAACTGTCGAAAAAGGCACAAAAAAATCGATTTTTTGAAAGTGTCACATTGGTATAGCCCCTTAAAGTTTGAAGTATGGTGCTGCTACCGCTCGCCCGGCCGACTGTTCGAAGCTGTAGCTCATTCAATTTTAATGGAATATCAGGGAATATAGCTAAAAGGCGATACTATAGAATAAAAATCTTTTTAGAAAAATCCGATTATTTGACCCACCTAGGTAAATGTCACCCGTTATTTTCATCGCCATTGCTTTGGTAAAATGGGTATATGACAATTTTACACTTTTGCATTTGGAAAGAAATTTCATGCTGATTACCCATTTTTTTGACAGAAGACCTACCTGCTGGTAGAGTCAAATATAGACAGTGAGGAAAGTGGAAATCTGAATAAAATAACCACCTTTGGCTTTGAAACAAGAGACGCAACGTATATCCCGCCGTTTTCTCGAAATAGAATCCGTCCGGATGGAAACTTTATCGTAGGATTTTGAACAATCAAATGTATGAAGTCTCACGGATTCGTATCCATGATCTTCGTATTGAAAACCTAGCGAGTGTAGAAGAGATGAAAGAAGGAATTGGAACAGTGCGATCAAAACTACCCATCACTATGCTCTTGAAGTTTGCATCGTTGAAACCCAACGAAAATTCTGTTGATTTTTGCTATTGCCCGAAAAATATTTAGTTGCTAATTTGGTTCTAGAACTTGGAAGAAATTCTAAAAAACGTTTGCGTCGTTCTCGTAGCCTAAAAGTGCCAAAAACTTTGAATGGTCAATTGTTGACGATTAAAAAAAAAATGCGTTGCATTCCGACAATGTAAACTTCCTATCACTCAGCATTGTAGATCCGAACCAAGAAGACTAGATGAGTACATACGCATGCGGCGATCACGATCCAAAAGCGTCCACGGAAATCCAGTTATTAGTAGTTGGTGGTTTCACCGCGTGCGTCGCTGCTACATCACCGAACCGAAATGAACTGAGCGACAAGAACGCAACCGACGCTATCCGCCATCGATGACTCCCGCTTGTCATCCATGTTGAAATTTCGCGATTAATAAAAAATAAATTTGTCGGTATAAAACATATTTATCGTGATCTGCGGTGAAAGCGATCAGACGAGTGTTATGTATTTTCTCGTGTTTATAAATAAATTTTGTTTGTTACTGCTTCCGCAACGAAATAAAAACATATTGACTTAATATGTGTATTTCCTTATTATTCTTTAGCTGTACAGCGTATCATAATGTGTTATCATGTGTAGAATTTTTGTCTAGATTCAAAATTCTTATACATTTTCTTATGTCTATAAATGAATTTTGTTTGTTACTGCTTCCACAACGAAAAAAAAACATTGACTTAATTTATGTATTTCCTTATTATTCTTTATCTGCGTATCATAATTTGCGATCATTTGTAAAAGTTTTGTCTGGATTCAAAATTATGCATTGTCTTGTGCCAATAAATAAATTTTGTTTGTTACTGCTTCCGCAACGAAAAAAATACATTGATGTCATTTTTGTATTTCATCATTATTCTTTATCTGTACAGCGTATCATGATGTGTGATAATTTGTAAAAGTTTCGTCTGGATTAAAAATTCTTATGAATTTTCTTGTGTCTATAAATAAATTTTGTTTGTTACTGCTTCCGCACCGAAAAAAACATATTGACTAAATTTCCGTATTTCGTTATTATTCTCCAAAACAATCTATATTATCTATATAAGAATTCTATTTATCTATATAGAAATTTCCTTCACTAACTGGTTTCATAATTAATTTGATCATATCACCGTTCCATATGAAGAAGCAAAGGGTGCTTGTTGCATATCGTACGGCACTGGTTTTACAATTAATTTGATCAAATTATCGCCCCATATGAAGTAGCAAAGGGTGCTTTCTGCTTATTGTACGGCACTGGTTTATTGCTGACTTCAATTCGGTTCGGTAGAAGAGCAGCGCCACCCTTCTCATCTGCATTTCCATGGCCGTTTTTTCGACACTGCGGTCGTACTCTTTACCTCTAGTCCTCTTGATTTGAACATTTCACCGCATCTATCACAGCTGGTATTCCAAAAATGTTCGGAGCCATGGCAGGAGGAAAAATTCTATCGTAGTGTCACCATATTGACAACGAAATTGGTAAGCGGACTACCTAACATGGAGGTGCCCTAAAAGTAGCCTCTCCAAATTCGAACGTGACCTCGTTTAGTTCTGACAGATCCTACATGACCACGATTTGCGAACATCGATTGCTTTTTCAACAAAAGCACGTAGAATATAACCTAAGTGAATAAGTGGAATGTCAAACTCTGATTTCTATCATTTCACACGGATATATTCTACAGATTGTTACCGGACGAAGGAAAATAGCTTCCACAAAGAGCCTGAACGAAAATGGTGTTGAAGTTTGCAACATCAGAATGCAACGAACATTCTCTTCTATCTCTATATTACCTCATTTTTATTATTCTATCGTATATTTTTTTTCAAATTAATACTTCCGAATAAGCATCTTAAACAATGCTCCAAAATGTGTAGCCAAAATCTGCAACGATGCAAACTTCTTGATAGATGTCCATGATAGTTATACCGAATAATAAAAACAGAAACATTCCGAAGTCAGACATCATTGTACGAAAGGCTCTGTAAAGGATCCTATGTACAATGAGTGATTTTGAATGACAGTTTCAGTGTCATGAATGGTTGAAAATTCTCCGTGGTTTTTACCCTTTTTCCCCTGTTCATAGCTCCCGCAGATATTATTAATTATTATGCAATATATTATTAATTACTAACAATATTCATTAAGTATCTGCAGCGAACGAAGACCAGTTAGCAAGGAACGTGGTTTTTCTTTTCTTCCATTGGAGGATGGAAAAGAAGCCGGCCGGTCGGTGTTTATCTGCGCAACGCCGTTGCTGAAACATCCTCGAACGCGTGGCCACCGGCTGGCAGAACCGACGACACGTGGGCAACCGTTTCGTCAGTTGCCCACGTGTCGTCACAATTGTCCAACAGCCAGATACATTTGTCTCGCAAAAGGTGCAACGAGCAATTTTCTTTTTTGTAACCACTTCAGGGTTTTCCCCTGAGGGTAGAATTAAATTGTTGCCGCGGACGGGACATGTGCTTGAAACGCAATCTTGAAATTTAGTTCTCCTTAAATATTTTCCGAACGTTTAATCCTACAATAACGTTTATAACCATTTTTACAGAATGACGTTGGAATTTGCATCGTTGTCATGCAACGGAAATCATTTTCTTTTGACTTCCCAAATTTCTGTTGGCAGATTCAAGCTACGAAAATCACGCAGAGGTTTTTTGGGATTCTTATTTAGCGATCTACAGACTAAATTTTCAATATATGATTTTGGATGATACTGAAAGTGATCAATTCAAAAGAATTTTCGTTGCATTCCAACGATGCAAACTTCAACCCAATTCTATAGAAAATAAACCATAGTACAATTCACGAACAAACATATGTGCAACTCTATGGATCCTGAAAATCCCAACCCTATAAATACATATGCATTCATAGGGTTAACATTTTTACAGTGAAATTGGCTAGATGTTTATCAAATGCAGACGTCACCTCGTTAAGTAGTGACAGATACTACTAGACTACCATTTACGAACATCAATTGTTCAAAAATGGTATCAAATTTTCTTCACAAAAATGGTTATGACTATTTTTGTCGCAGGTTTAACCGATTCAAAGATATTTAGTGAAAACAGAGTTCCAAGACGGTGGCTGAAGATCAACCTTCCCCTATCCTCACTGAGTGTAAAACTGTGTTTCACCCTCAGGAAACACCCTCGAATGGTTCCAAGAGGACAATCGGATGTCAAAAGATTTTACTTCACTGTAAATCTTAAAACACCAATCCTACGAAAAAAAGTCATCAATCACATTTGTGAAGAGCATGATGCTGTACGAAATGATAACTATTTTGACAACTTAAAAAGAATAAATAATTCTTAAAATAACTTTACATTCTATGTTTTCAATAAACAATTCGTTGGTATCCACACATGGTGAATTTAGTCATCCAAAGCCATTTTTCTTTAGAGTAGACTAGAATGCGACCTTGAGATGTTCTTTGTATAAAGGAATTTGAGGTCCGAAAATAGCCAGAAAATCAAAGTGCCCAAAGTATTTTGAGCACTTT
The DNA here is from genome assembly GCA_963210295.1 of Ophion ellenae. Taxonomy (NCBI): domain Eukaryota; kingdom Metazoa; phylum Arthropoda; class Insecta; order Hymenoptera; family Ichneumonidae; genus Ophion; species Ophion ellenae. The sequence goes on along the minus strand of OY723390.1, from coordinate 29,493,750 downwards.
GATTATCTAGTCATTTTCGGACCTCAAATTCCAGTTGTGCCATAACCCCATCATTTGCAACCGACCCGGTCTATATTCGGCAAGGACCTTCAATTTTGATGCCGGATCCCGAAGTACCAAGTTAACGGAAAAAACATTTGGGAAAATCCGTTGATCTCGCGACCTCTGAATATGATTCAAGGGCTCAATCTAGTGCGTGTGTGTGTGTGTACATTTAGGGAAAGGGGGAGAGTGATAGTCTCAAGAAATAAGTCATTTGGACATTTTGCGTTGCGGAGGCGATCGCACCCAACGTGCGTGGTATACAGACAGCAGTGTATCATTGCTGTGAGCTCGTGGAGTTGTCAGAGTGTATGTGCCGTCGAGACGCCATCCCCTAATACAACTCCAACTTAGCCTCTGGACGACCCTTACGACGCCACTGGTTCGTCGAAAGCCCGCGTTGCATGCCGGTCGCTTTTCTCTCTTTTGCGCCATTCCCCTCCCCTTTCCCTCCAACTCGCTCTGGAGAACACATTCTTCGGCTTTTACCCGATCAATATCACCATGGTTACGTTGCGAAACGTGGCAAAATGAAAGGTAGAAGACGGTGGCGACCCACAGTGGCGACGTCGAGTACTATAAGGGTCGTTCTCGGCGAGGCTGATGACATTGACGCGAACTACCACCGTGGATTATACATTGCTCAATATATATTTAACTCTAGGACAAAATGGCGGCTCGTGGGTAGAAGCGTGGAGAAGATTCGGGCCGTTGATGGAAGCGGGACTCTCCAACTTGGTTATACACTGGACGAACGGAGGATAGTCGACTCAAATTTTAGGGCACCACATGCCTCTACGATGGCTTTGCGCATATACACTTCGGCGTGCGGGTGTGAACGAGTGAGAGTGGAAAAACTTGAAGCTGCTTTCTTCTACTCCTGAATAGTAGGAGAAACAGTTTGCTGGCCGCGGTGCCATTGGTTCTCTTCGCCCTGCAAAACATGGTGAAGCGTTATCAGAGGGTAGTTTGCGTGAAAACGACCAATCCCAGCTACACAAGTCCACACCAAGTCCGTTAGGAATGAACATATAGGAATAAACCTTCCAGAAGCTAAATCTGAGAAGCTCCGATGTCTTTCCCCACTTTTCTTTTTGAAATCGGCAACTTTGAGTGATGACCCACTACATGTGCTGATCCACACTTTGCCTGGAATGACCAATATGATTCACGTTCTTGGGTCTTCGTGGTTACTGTTCTTCAGCCCTTAGCGCCCGTTGCAGGCTTTGCAGAAAAACAGGCGTGGAGGAGGGCTACCGCAGTACCGGAACGCGAATAATCCGCATGCGCTTGTTTTGCCTTCTGTCGGTACTATCGCAGACCTACTATTCTGCTTTTGCATTGGGCGTACATGTGGTATGTAGCTGTTAGTCGTACCACGTTCGCAGTCCTCAGACCTTCTCGCTCTCTCTTTCTCTCTCACCTTCTCCCCTCCTCTCCCACTACTTCGCATTTCAACGAACGTAGAGAATGTTTCTTTCATTGTGAATATGTAACAATACAACGATGTAACTAACTATAGTATGACTATGTGACGATGTTTTGTTAATTTTCCATTTCATTATTTTTATGCTCATCTAAAGCCTTCTTTTTTGAGCAAAGTGAGGTCGTAAATCTTCAATGAGAATACGTGAAAACATTTGAGTGATTTACACAGCCAAAAAAATTCGAACGAATAAGAATTAATTTTCGTTGCGTTCCAACGATGCAAACTTCAACATTATACTATAGGTCCGTAATCGAGAACGCGCTGAAAAGTGGACCCGTTAGGAGAGGCATCGGTAGGCACTGAATTTAACGTCACTGGATTTTCGTAATTGTACTTTTGACAGCGACTATCCGCCAAAAAACATCTTTCGCTACGTATATTTGCAAATATACCACCAAGTGCTTACTCAAAAACCTGTGATGAAAATATTAATGAGAGCTGTAAATCCGGTGTTCTCCAAGCCAGAACCTCGAGAGGTCACCAGTTCGTATCACGGTCTCGTAGCTTTGGAGAAAATAAATACGGCCGTACCGTAGCTCCAGATACAAGCAAGTGCCTCGCACACAGACTGGTACGTGTGTCGTGTGGGTGTAAGCTGTAGCCCGTGCTTCATTCTCGATGAAATGCAATGTAGATCGAAGCCGTGAAGCGAATCTGGGACCGGATGTATTTGCCTTGGTTTTCCATTGGTATCAAAATAACTTCATACCAATAACTAATTACTTCGGTACTCGAAAATGTATTCATACGTATTAGCTACTATTTCGGCAGATGGCAATATGATCGTACCAATTGCCATTATGGTCTAATCGAAATTACCGCTTCGACCAATTTCAATTTTTCCATCAATGACTGTTCTAATTTTTCAATTGCCATTCTTTAATCAAGCGAAAAATGGATAAACGTATTTGTGCTGAATGATGGCATCAACCACCCTCAGATTAATTACACATAAGATTGGAAAGTAATGAGATTAGAGCTTGCATCGTTGCCATACAATGAAAATCAATTTTCCTAGATTCCCCCAATTTCTTTTGGCAGGTTTTGACATGACGTTGAAGTTTGCATCATTGGAATGCAACGATGCTTTTTTGTTCATTTTTCATTTCTTTATTTTTATGCTTATCGAAAGCCTTTTTTGCAAATTGAGGTCGTACAATTCTAATAAGAATACGTAAAAACGTTCGAGTGATGATTACGCCGCAAGAAATCCGAACCATTAAAAATTATTGATTTTCGTTGCGTTCCAACTATGCAAACTTTCAACATCAGGTTTCGACTACAAAAAAAACCTCAACTATCTTATGAGATGCTATTTAAATGCCGAAAATCGAAATCCGCAAAAGAACATTTTCCATAATAAGAATGAGTATATGAAAATATGAAAAAGATCTTTCGTTGCATTCCAACGTTGCAGGCTTCAACATCATGGAAGGTGAGGATATATTTTTGGATGATTCAACAGTGTAACTCAATATCTATTCTGAAAGGTTCTCCACCTGCTCTCTCCCAGTCGATATCGTATTTATACATGTTCTTGTCGATTTATCGGTTGACCCAGTTTTCACTTGCGCGCACTTTTATCCTCCTCCTTTCATTATAAACTACTAGTAATTGTGATTACTACGAGTAGGTAGTACTACGACTACTCACTACTACGAGTAAGTACTACTAGTACTACCCCTACTGAAATGCGCGTCATGGGAGCTCGAAAAGCTACACAAAACAAGGCGGAAAGTCGGTCGATGACAACTCTGTACTCTGTAACCGGCCAGACACAGCAGAACACACTTTCTTCCATTGCGGGAGATGGGAGAGACTAAGGCATGAAGCGCACTGCAGTCAGGGGACCGAGAGCTGATAGTCGAAAACCTAGTGGATGAACTAATAGAACATGCACAGAAATGGGACATAATTAACGATTTGATGACCAAAATAATGGAAAGGAAAGAATCTGACGAGAGAGAAGTGCAAATACAGCCAGAATGAGGAAGAGACAGCGGTCATGCTGATGATATGCTTCCCCAGTGGTTCCGGGGTGGCTTGCGATGAATAGAGGTTTTTTTTTAGTGGGTGGAAATCCCACACTACCATGAACAACACGGTGTCTTTAAAAGATGTTTACCCTAACTAAAAAAAGGGGGGAAATACTACTTGCTAAGTAGAGATAGTAGCATTACTACTTGCTAAGTAGAGATAGTAGCATTACTACTTGCTAAGTAGAGATAGTAGCATTACTACTTGCTAACCAGAGGTAGAAGTACTACTACTCACTCGTAGTAGTACTTCTTCCTCTACTTAGTAGTAGTACTAGTAAGTAGTATTCCTACTTACTAAGTAGAGGTAGTAGTACTACTACGCGAAAGTAGTAGTGCTACTACCTCTATGTGTACATTCCTTTAGCCACTTCCCCTAAAGTACTTGTACTTACGGAGTTCCGTAGACCTTGAGATTTCTGAATGCAGAACGCACAACCAAAAATGGCTTACAGCTGTTTTTTTTTTTTTTTCAACGAATCGAGAGCTTTCCGCGTATTTTCCCTATTACTACAAGACAGGTTATCGTTTTTCTTTATTCACCCTTTTTTCTCGTTTCGTATTGAAAATAATACGTCATTTGCAATTCTAATACAGTCGAAGTGCGTTACTGTACGCGTCGTAGTGGATATCCCACTATATACTCATTTAGTTTGCCGCTTGTGTTGCGCAGGATGTCGTAAGCTGTGAATCGTGCTATCCCTCGTTTCCTTCCACCTTTTTCAAAGGTTTTTTAAGTTTATTTTTTACCTTGTGTTGTGCGTGTGTGTATGTGCATATACGTATATACGCCTCTATTATCGTGCACCTCTTTCGGAACTTGTCTTCGCGCAAGCGAATAAGCTACGGCCTCTGACGTATCTGAAGTCCTCCAATACATATGGCGTTGAAGTTTGTATAGTTCGAACAGAACGAGTTTTTTTCTCATTGCTTCATTTTTATAATATAGATTCTTTTAAAATTGATTTAGGTCGCAGTTCTCGAATGTGGATAAGCAAAAAGATTTCGCCCAATCCGGCGAAAAAATGTGAGCATAGAAGAAAAATCAACTTTTGTTGCTTTCCGATGATGCAAACTTTAACATCATTAACCCTAGTTAACTTTAACATCATTAACCCTAGTAGCAATACACTCTTGGGTCTCACAGACCCGACCAAAAAGTGCAAAACTCGCGGTTTTCCTCTTTCACGAAAAATTGTTATCTGCTCAAACAGCTTTCTCAGAGAAAATATTAACCGAATACACGTTTTCTTTTTATAGGAGCTTTCCTAACAGTCTGCGTTAAAAAATAACTTAATCTTCTGAATAGACGTGAGTTCAAGGAACCTACAGTGTGTATAACTAAGTAGCGAAAAATATGAGTGTACTCCTAGAGTTAATAGTATACGTGGAGCGCGAAAATATGATTTTCCATATTGAATTTATTTGATGTAGTTTTTCAAACATGCAACAGTGTTACTTATTCCATTCTTTAAATAATTTTATTCAATTTGTTCTATTTCTATCGATCTCTCTATCTATCTCTCTTTTCTATTTCCTATACTTATTTTTTATTTCTATTATATTACACTAAATATGTGTTATATTATTTTTATTTATATCCGCTCACCTACATATCTTTCCTTTTTGCTTTTCGACACCTTCAATTCTCTAGATAAGCGTCTAAATTCAACTTTATTATATCATTTTATTTTTGTATAAACTTCAAACTATATGCAATGTACGTCGGTCTCAGGGGGCCTTAAAGATAAATAAGTAAATCTCTCTCTCTCTTTCTCTCTGTTTGTCCTCCTGTCTCTCTTTCTCTTTGACTCTTTGAAAAATCTCAGAGATAGCACACAAAAATGATGCTACGGCATTTGCTCTTCGATTACACAAAATTAAATAAATTCGCAATGAAACAAATAAAAAGTGTTCGAGCTTTATTTGCCACCAGAGGGGGAGATAACTAGAGCATTATTATCGACTAAAATCGCATCTATAAAACAAAAACCGAACGTAAAATTCTCTGGAATGGTCCACATCGCGACGAATGACACAGTAGCATCAATCGATCTGACATCCGTATGTGACGAGTACAGAATGTACTTAGCCACTGAATCATGTTCTCGTGACGATTTAACGTGAATCATCGGTCTCTGGACTTTGCTCGGTTAAATCATGTGAAAGTACAGACAAGGAAAAAAGCTGATACCAGTCAGCAATACCCTGCATTCAGGATGAAATTTGAGTGCGTCAATTTCTCGTCTGGGTAATCGTGTACAGCGCAAACCATCATTACTTTCATGCTATTGACGACAAGTTCAATCGATTGATCGCATAATGAACTAGGCTCCGTGAACTCCATCCATACCCAATCGGATCAAAATGAATAGCCATTGACTTCGCGGACATTTAGGATCTCATTGTTAGAAGAAATATCTGAACTGTCTGCTCCGCTGTTGTCTGCTTCTCTCGGGGTCTAAAAATACGTGTAAACGTTTGGTAAAATTCAAGCGACAGGAAAATAGAAAAGGAGCGAATGGGATGGAGGGAGTGAAAATAATGTATGAAAGCACGTATGCATCGAAGGGTGAGAACCATACAGGGGCGAAGGAGAGGGCTGGGAGAGATAGAGAGCATGTCGGAAAAGCTTGGTGGAGTACAGACAGAAAAAGCGAGTGCTAAACTCTACAATTCGCCAAAGGGGGTCTTTGGTGCTGTATGAGTGTTTCGCGATCGCTGAATGTACGTATAATGCACATACGTATATGCACATATCGCGTATACTGTATTGCACTTCGGTAGTCTCATTCACGGAACTCCACTACGCGCTTTGCTCCATTGATGGACGTATCGTGACCAGCCCCTCGCGTCACTCTCCATTCTCGGCGGTTCGTTGCATCGTAAAGCCGCGTTCACGGCTGTTCCACCGGGCAGACTGCAACGATACGCCTACCACCCTCGTAGCTGCAGGATGTACTCGCTGATTGTCGTCGAGTCAAGTATCTTAAGGAACCATTCCAGTTTGACTGGCTTGAAAACTGCTGATTTTGATTTTTTTTAAATGAAATTCGACAATCAGTCCAATTTTTTTCTTTCGTTTATTCATTCGACTCATGTTGTACATAACAATGTTTTTTAAATGTTTTGGTTTTATTTTTTATATAATTTTTTCGTGCCTGCAAAATGTTGTCTGCGAAAGTCCTATTTAACTAAAAATTTGTCTAAAAGAAAAAAACCAAAAAGATTATTAATCAGTATGAAAAACTATATCGGCGTGCGGAGGGTTGTTGTTTTCGATGAAAATAAACAAAATGGTGGTCATTTCTAAATAAAATTTCGAATTTGGCTGTTTTGTCGCGAGTTTTGGTTAGAAAAATGTGAAATTTTCGAGTAAAAAAAACGCTTCTGAACGACGTTAAGGAATGGTAAGAAGAATGATGTCGCAAAATTTAAGAAGAATAGATTGAAAACTCTTTGTTTAAAATCTTCCACTGTTTTAAAAAACAACGTTTCGAGAAACACGTCCACCGTCCGCGCCAGGTCTCACGCAGCTGGTCAAATACTTTTTTCTAAGAAAGGCTTTAGCGATTGGATTAATTCGAATTTCGCCACAAAAATTTGAAAATCCATATTTTTGGACAATTAAGAAAAAATCACCAAATTGTACACTGGAATGGCCTCTTAAGAACGGACCTCCCGATAGAAAAAATGTTCCGACTAAAATTACGAGGCTGCGAAGGCCAGTGACGATACGTTATATTGCCAACTTTCCTAATAGCTTCCGGGTCATGCGAATATCACCTTTAGTTTATTTGACAGAAGCATATATTCTTTATGACTGTCGGTAATTATGTGTCAGGAAAAAACGGATTCTAGTTTAAAAATTGCCGGAGTTACGGCACTTCAAAGCTCTCATTCAGGCTGCACATTCAACGACTCAAATTAGCATTTCCACGATGTTGAAGTTCGCATCGTTGAAATGCAACGAAAATTGAAAAAAAAATTCTATCCTCGTTTTCTTCATGGTCCGAAATTTTATCCAGCAAATTTGGGCTTCAGATTTCTTCGAGGATAAAAATAAACATTCAAGTGTTTTTCGTAGACCAAATTTAACAAATGAGTTCGGGCTACTGTACTTTCGTTGCGTTCCACCGGTGTCAACTTCAACATCATGTCTTACTATTTTTAAAAATGCCCATATTTTCTGCTTCATCGAGAAGAGTTTTGCTAGGAATAGTCTTTGCTCGGAGGTGTCTGCATGCACTTGGGGCCCAAAAAACAGATCGATCATCAATTTTTATTTTCTCACGAGAATTCTGGTATTTCGAGGTCGGAATTTTACACGCAATTTATATATAGCCTTACAAAGTTGGTTTTTTTTTTTAATTGGAAAATATTGATGAACATTGAAGTTATTATTGTTTAAACAAAGTGCCGCCGTTGCTGTATGGCCAATCGGTATCGGTGGTTCGGACCAGAATGAAAAATAAAAAATGTTCCTTCAGTATAATGATTGAGCTTTCGTATGACCGAATACTGTCTACCAAATTTAAAAATCACGCAAATGGCAAGTTGTACATGAAAAGCTCGATTTCCGACAAAAAACAACTTTAATAATTTATTATTGACCAATTGATATACATATTTAAAAAATCATCGGGTTATAACGATAGAAAATGTTACAAACTATGCTCTGTCCGAATTTGAAGCCAATTGAACGAATGAATTTTCGAGATACGCCTTACACGTTATATGAAACATAGTTTCAAGAAAGACGCAAATAAAAAAAGAGTAAATCACATAGGGCGATCTGACCCTCCACAAAAATCGTCATACGTCGGTCAATTTTGGGGACTTCCACAAAATCTTTGGTCCCAATTAAAGTTAAGACCCTAGGCTGTAAAACTATTCAATAAAAAGAATCGTATTTTTAAAACTTCGCGTTTCAGAGCGTTTTCGAGCTACACAAAATCGAAACCTGATTAATCATTGCTGAATCTTTGGTCATTAATTGGGTTGTTCGGAAAGTAATATCGTTGTTTGTCAACGATGCTTGTGAAAAACAAAACAAATTACTCTTCGAATAACCCAATAGTTGAGGAAAACGAAGAGATAAAACTATGTTGACAATGTAGGCTCAAATTTTTGTAGTTCTAAGTTTTCGATATATACTATCTATTTATAACTGCATTTACATGTATATACTTTTACATTGATATTATGACATTTGTGATTATGTTAATCATCACAAATTTATGTACAATTAAGCAAACAGCCTGTGAATATTATGCGGAAATTTCGTTACACCGTTGAAAAACAATGCAAATTACACATACACGAATAAACGTGTATATCGATTATTACTCGTTAGATAAGTTCGCAAGGTGTTTTAAAGCCCTTTTAATCTTACAATTTGTTCCTTTTTCATTGTTTCAGGTAAGGGAACTTTGAGAATTCCTTCCGCGATGACACTTTCGACGAACTGTTGTGTTTTGTACGCCTTGGTGAGATAAATTTTCATCTGCATCTACGATAAATCAAACTCTAAAACAGGTATGAAGTGCCATATATAGACGATTTTTTAACTACAAGATCCGGGAGTATAGAATTCATTAATCAAGTCCATCGTTTCAATAAATGTCTCACGCGTTACATAAGAACATCTATGATGTTGAAGTTTGCATCGCTGCAATACAACGTTTTTTTGTTCATTATGCATTTCTTTATTTTTATGCTCATTCGAAGCCTTGGTTTTTGCAAATTGAGGTCACAAATCTCTAATAAGAATACGTAAATACGTTTAAGTGATTTTCATAGCGAAACAATGGAATAATTAAAAATAATAAATGTAAGTTGCATTCCAGTTATGCAAACTTCCACATCACGAACATCTATATCCGTAGGCACGTATACAGGATACCTATTTTAATTGCACCCCTTGAATAAATCCCAAAAATGAAGTTGGATAAAAAAAAACTTGCCACAAAAGTTTGACTGTTCTGAAGGGAATAATCGACAGCCATGTTGGGGTGTTTCGGGACGCATGGTGAAGTGTTGTCATTTGATCCGAATTTATACAGCAAATGCTTCGTCATATACTAAATGCACCCTCCAAATTTTACATGGATCGTCTACACCGGTTTGATAAAACTTACAATTGAAAAAAAAACACGTTAACAAAGGGGGTCCCTCTAACACGAAATAGTGGGAAAAATGTTTAAAATGTTATGAAAAACTGTCAAATTACTCAGTACATTATGGCAATTTCGTCATCAGTATCATAATGTTAAGGGGTCTTCTCACTTTAGACGCAAAAAAGGCTATTTTCATGGATTTTTTTGATGGGTTTATATTATAGATATCGATATAAAAATTGTTACACTTAATAAATACACTTCGAATAAATTTTTAAAAAAATATTCATTTAAGTCACAATTTATAGTCGAAAATGGTAGTTGAAAAAGTGTCCCGAAAAAATTTTAGATCTACGCTGTTGATAAAATCCCGGAGACGGATCATCCGAAACAAAAAAATCAAACGCTTTTAGATTCAGTATGTTGATGGCTATAGCATATATCATACGATTTTTGATATATGCAAAAATAACAAACGGCGGATATTTTTTGAAAAAACAAAAAAAAACGTGTTTTTTCACCGTTTTTTGCACAAAAAATAGTAAATATAAAAAAAAATTAATCCTCGATATGCGCTATAGCTATAGTTGTAAAGAATATGTGGTTAAAATTTCATAAGGATCGGTTCAGTAGTTTCTAAGATTTTATTAACCCTTTGTGTCACACATTTTTCCTTTACTCCAAACGGCTTGAAATTGATTACTCGAGGGTTTTTGGGGTTGCTGATGACGAATCCATGATTTTAAATGATTACACATCAATTCTTATTCTTGAATATATAACCGATGCTGAAACACCAAAAAAAGTTCGAAAATTCGGTCGAAATTGCTCAGAAAATGGTTATAAAACAGGTGGCACTCTCAGTAACGGGTAGAAAATCATGTGCGAATTTAACAAATTTTTTTCGTATGAAAAAGCTATTCTCTGATAAAATTAATTACACATCTATTTAGTATGCATATAGTTGCTGTTAGAAAAAAAATATATATTTTTTTTCGATGTACAAAATTGCCGACTACTAATATTTTCTTTTGTTATCTTTTTTAGGCGTTCCGCGGCGTGACATTTAGCCTCCACAATTTTTAACCTAGAACAAAAAACAAAAATTCTCGTCAATCTACATTAGAATACCCAGAGAAGTACGTACGGAATTTAGAAAATATTGTTTTATTCAAAAGTTGTAGGTATTTGAATGAATTTTCAGTGAAAAATTTCGTACAAAACTGCTCAGAAAATGAAAAGTTTTCGATTAATCAGAAATTCCGTACGTACTTCTCTGCGAAATGCAATTAAGAACATAACTTTTAAATTTGAAGTAAATCGAGTGAAAATTGTTGAAGTTGTTTGTCACGCCAATTGGAAAAAAGCTGTTTCGAGCAAAACGCGTTTAAAGTTTTAGTTACTCTATGGCCGTGCCAAAGGTGGTCTTACGTTATACGCTCAAAGACGGTGAAAAAAAATGTGTTGCTATAAATCGAACAGAAACTTATGCTTATGATGATAAAGCCCCGTTTTAGCGAAAATAAAAAAAAAAACGATTTTTTTAAAAATCCTACTGTGGCCTTACCCCTTAAGTGTAACAACTTTTATATCAATATCTATAATATAAACCTATAAAAAATGATGGAAATAGCCTTTTTTAGCGTCTACAGTGAGAAGACCCCTTAAATGCCCTATGTCAAAAAGGGTTTTTTAAATTGTGAATTTTAGAGAACCGGTGTAGACGATTGATCTCAAATTTGGAGAGTGCATTCAGTCTATGACAAAGAATTTACTGTATCAATTTGAATCATATGGTAAAATGTCGTCAATTGTTCCGAAACTCCTCAAATTTTTGTCGCGCGTTTACGAAACCTCCCGGTAATTTGTACTATTATTAATAGATCATACCATTTTAATTTCCCAAAAATGCTCAGGTACACGTGTTCGTCCATTAGTTTAACGTTCGCCGTCTAAATTTCAAGGCATTCCGTAGAGCCGTTTTCGCGAACACTTGGCAACTGTAATTAAGTTCTGCTTTACCGACCGGGCCGAGTGACACCTTGTCGTAAGACGGAGGCTCTCAGTCGTTTACTGCCTCTCTCGCTCTCGTGCATCCATCGTCTTCCATCTCTTTCGCTCTTACGGACCGAAAGTTGCGTGTGTGCTCGTTCCTTAAGTGTCGGAAGCGAGAGGAACAAGAAACGGAAAGATAGCGAGTGAAAGAAGAACGGAAGATGGAGCGAGAGAGGGAGCGAGGAGAAGGATGAGGCAGAGAGTGTTTGGAAGAGGAGAAAGCGCACCATAGAGCGAAGGGAAGCGAAGAAAAGCTCTAAGGATGAGGTGGGCAGGAATCGCGAGCAGGGAACAGAGTGCGCTCCTGGGCGATCCACTGCAGCCTCTTGTTCTCTTGCCACCCGCACACAAGAATCCCAGACGAAAGCATCGATCTGGGCGTCGGCCTCAAGACACACCCTCTCTCTCTCTCTCTCTCTCTCTCTCTCCCTCTCTCTCTCTCTCTCTCTCTCTCTCTCTCTCTCTCTCTCTCTCTCTCTCTCCCCCTCCCCCCCGTCTCTTCGCTGTTTTCTCTGTCTTACATGCTTGGCGTTGCCGGCAAGGAGGTGCGAAACGAAAAAATCTCGCTCTGTGACTTTCTTCTTCTCCCCCTCCACGAAGATTTCCTTCCAGAAAAGTGAGGAAAATTATTAAGGGGCTATACCAGTGTGAACGCTGAAAATTGTGATGATTTTCGGGAATTTTTTGGAAGAAAAGTACTCAATTAAATGTTTCGGACAATTGAGAATATATTTGGCTATATTTGACCTATATTACATAATTTTTTCATAGAAAAATATTGAGACCCAAGAAACTTATGCGCTGCCTTCGGAGGCACCAAAAAAAAAGTTCCTCCACTGCTGACATGATTCCGGCCGATGGAGTAGCTGAAACTGAAAAAGGAAAAATATGTCATTAAACTGGAAGGTATTTCCTGTACAATGACGTAGGATTTTCGAAAAATATCAAAATCTAACAAAATGGCGTAGTTATGAAAAAAACGTCTGTTTTCTTGCCTATAAAATGGTCGCTTTTTTCAATGCCAAATCGTCAATTTTCATCCAATCAAAAATATCCTACGTCATTGTAGAGTAAATATATTCAATTATATATATATATTCATATAATTGAATGAAATATATAAATGAAATATATTCATTTTTACAGGATATTCTTGAAAGTATAAACTGTCGAAGAAGGCAAAAAAAATCCGATTTTTTAAAAGTGTCACACTGGCATAGCCCCTCAACGTCCCTATGAAACAGTAGAGGGTTAGAAAACGAATAATCGACGTCTATCATCCTCAAGGGAATGGAAAAATACCCATCGGCTTTACTACGATCATGTGCGGGAAAAAGAGGAGAAAAAAAACGATATCTCCGGATGGGTGTTTCCATTAACGGGTTTGCATAAGCCTGGAGCCGGAAAACCGGTCCATTTTCATTATTTTTTTCTGATGAGAGTATTCGGATGCCCAGTTCGGGATTTTACACACAAATGATACATAGTCCTGCCAAGTTCGAGTTTTTTTTTAATTTGAAAATATTGATGCGCACTGGAGTTATTATTGTTTCAACGTTGTGCCGCTGTTTCTGCATGGCCAATGGGTACAGGCGGTTCGGGCAACTAGGGCGATCAGAGAATTTTTTTTTAATACGTACTTTTGGTATTCTAATTAAACTTTCGCGTGACGGGATACTTTTCTGAAATTTTAAAAATTACGAATATGAGAAAAAATGCGATTTTCGACTGAAAAAAAAAACAATTTTAAGCACTTGTTATTAACAAATGATTGTCCCATTTCTCTACTTCACAATTTTTTTTTCATATTTAAATTCTAGATTTTTAAATAAGCGACTTGAAAAATGTCGAGGAGTTTGTTTGGGTTTGTTTGGGTAAAGAACTTCGAGCAATTAAAAAAATCATAATTTGCGGTGCATTCCAACAATGCAAACTTCAATCTCATGCGATCTGATGCTTCACAAAAATCGCCGAAAGTAGGTCAATTATTGGAACTTTCACAAAATCCTTTTTGACAATGCAACTAAATACCCTGGGCTATAAAACTACGCAATAAAGGAAATAAAGGTTATTTTGGAAATTTCAAGCTTATGCATACCTCCCAATACTACTATTCCTGCTACAATTATTACTATCGTGTGTATGTAACGCTTCACATAAGTCGGCCAATTATTGGAACTTTTACAAAATAAGTAGCTGATATCGTATTATACATAGGTGGTTGGCATCTTTTTTTGGTGGCTGGCATTTTTTTTTCATTCCATCAGCTGAGCCGTTGAAAACGAACTTAAGACGTTAATAAACAGACGGCGGTAAACTGCGCATATCCACGAAGCATCCGCCTCTCTTACCCTAGATAAACAGCTGCATCGACGTATCTGTGAATCCAATATAAACGGTGAACGATAAACGCTTAAGATGCGCGCCGCCAAAGAAGAACGAGATGTCGAAACGCCAAAATTCCGGACAGTTGGTTCATTGAAATTCCAGACAATAAACATGCTGCTGCTGAAAATAAACAACTGCGAAGTTGCCGTGAAAAATCGATAAATGAGAAACAGAAAAAAATATACGTGAGGAGAGATACAAAACGGAAATATTCTCCTTCTCTCTCTCTCGCTGTTCAGCTTTTTCGCCTCTTTCCTACCTACTCACTCTCTGCTTTGATTAACGAGAAGTTCTCTGAAATCCCCACGTAATTGTCGCGGAATTCTAGAAGCTGATCAGATACGAGGACTGAATAATTTTGCACTTTAAAAAATTTTGCGTCTGTGCCATTTACGTCAAGTTTCCCATGTACGTGAATATCAGATTGTACATAGTCGTACATACAACTGGACTTGTGAAGCCTGCCTATTTAGGGAGTTAGGCTCTACTGCGACGACTCAAAACCAGGGTTATTTAAGAAAATTTATTTCGAAGGAATAAAATGATTAATAAATTGAGTCTACATTTATCTGTATGTACATTAACAAAGTTGTGTACCAAATTTAATTGAAAATATATCAATGATAAAATAGTTATAGAAAACCTCGTGAAGAATCTTTAAACGTAAGGGGTTCATCGGTCCACTTGATTTTAGCCAAACGATCGATCTGAAACAAAAAAAAAAACGATTTTTTTTGTCAAAATAGATAATATTGGCTACAACTTGATCGAGCTTATTTTTGTTATCGTGTTTCAATCGTCAGAAATAAATTTTGCAATTTTTCGAGGAACAATGTCATAATTATTCTTAATAACCAATGAAAAAAAATGTTAAGAATAAAAAGGTCGGTCAAGACTAAACTACTATTACGCTGAATAAGTGTACCAAATTTCAAGTCAATTTGTTCATTAGATGTCAAGAAATCGTGTACACCGTTTTGAAAAACATAGCTTCGAGAAAAACGTGTTTAACGGGGTATCCCTCTCTGGAAGCCCAATGTGAAGGATCAGAATGATGATTTTTTTTCTAGCAACACATTGGTTGGAATAAATTGATTTTTTCCCAGCATGTTGTACACATGTTTGTGGTTACAATGTAATTTTTTCGGAAGAAAATCTTTCAAAGTGTTCGTGGTGCTGCAGTTGGCGTTGCAGTCCTCCAGCGGCGAGGCCCGGAACGGCGGGATCTCTACCAGGCTCAAATGTAATTTGAAACGAAAACAAAAAAAAATTCTTCAAATATATCCAACTGGCTATGGGTTCACGATCCACTTTTCGAAATTTCGGAAAAATACGAAAAATGACGGCTTCTCCAAAGAAAACCCCATTTTTCTCTTGAAAAACAGCCTGCTGAAGTCATTGATATTAACAAATGGTTCATCCAATTAAAAAATGTGATCGTGAACCGAAAATGACTACTGTTTGAACGCTAACTGTGCAAATTCAAGTCAATAGTGTAAAAGTTACTCAAGATATCAATTCCGCCGTGTGAAGATATGTAGTTTCGAGATAATCGCGTTCAAACTCGACGGATCGCGGTAAACCCGACGCACACTGTTCCACTAAAATACGTGTAACTTCGTCAATTTTTAGAATCTCAGGGTCTGGTTGGTCTTCAAATGTTCTTGAAAGTTCACACTAAACAATATGCAAAAAAAAACATTTTGTTTAAGTTTCCAGAGAGGGATACCCTCTTAAAGTTTTACTAGCGGTTATATCGTTGTAGTAATAAGTTTACCTCCAATCTGCGAGTCCTGCACCATATGTTGGACCTTCTTCTCCAATTTGAGTTGCCTCAAGCGACAAACGAGCGTTCGTCATTTTCACAGTAGCCTAAACCCCCAATCGCCTTCTATTTTAAGGGGCTATATTAGTGTGAACGCTGAAAATTTGGGTGATTTTCGGCAATTCTTTGGAAGAAAAGTACTTAATTAAATGTTTCGGAAAATGAAGAATATATTTGACTATATTTGACCTATATTACATAATTTTTTCATAGAAAAATATTGAGATCCAAGTGACTTATTCGCTGCCTTCGGAGGCGCCAAAAAAAAAGTTCCTCCACTGCTAACATGATTCCGGCCGATTGAGTAGCTGAATCCGAAAAAGGAAAAAATGTTGTTAAACTGGAAGGTATTTCCTGTACAATGACGTAGGATTTTCGAAAAATATCAAAATCTAACAAAATGGCGTAGTTATGAAAAAAGTCTGTTTTCTTGCCTATAAAATGGTCGTTTTTTCAATACCAAATCGTCAATTTACATCCAATCAAAAATATCCTACGTCATTGTAGAGTAAATATATTCAAGAGTACTCAGTTCAAATTTCAAGTCAATCGGATAATTGCTCTTTGAGTTACAATGTCAGCAAATTTGAAAAATCTCATTTCGAGAAAAACGCGTTTAAAGATTGAACTATCGATTTTTGCAAGATAACATGAGTAGAGATACGGCCTCGAAACTTTTACAGGATATTCTTGAAAGTATAAACTGTCGAAAAAGGCAATGTCGATTTTTTTAAAGTGTCACACTGGTATACCCCCTTAATGTCTATCTCAAGGCATCGCTGTGTGTCTTTTCACATATATGCTTCACTATTATTATTATTATTGTACAAGTGATGCAAGTCTCTGCATCCAGCCGGCACCTATGAGAAACTTACGGCCATATGTCGACTCTCTTGCAGATGTCTCGAAGAACGGTCTCGATGTCAACTAACTAAATCGACCTGCATCCAATCGATATGGCAAATATACCAAATCAAACCCTTCCCTCGCGAGATAGCAAACTCGTGGCTGCGCTGTTAACCTAATTCTGCCCCGGGGCCTTCCACCCTTCGTTAACAATGTTGTTCTCTTCCTTTTCCGAGCATCATTCCGTTTCACGATATCGGGCGCTCCTTTTCTTTTTCTCCGCTATATCGGCGCTACAGTACGTAATATCCTTGCGCCCGAGACTCCTCTGGAACGCGCTCTTTCTTTTTTCATTCTTTCCCCCGGTTTTTTTTCCTGGGCCTACGGTGCAACTGCGAATGCGCGGGATCAGCGCATTGCATTCCACAGCCACTCCGAGTGGAAGGACCCCGTCAAGGTGAGCCGGTCATCGTGCTGCGCGCGAATATGCTGTTGCGTGAAGAGAATTTTCACTCGCGCGAATGCCGCCGATCATTCTTGTATAAATGTTGGTTGGATTCCGACATATGTTGAACAGGCGCGTATTGATGTCTACATCCAAGTGTCCTGATGATCAGTTTGCAACATTTCGATGGACCGAGAAGCCGAGAAGGATATGGAGCTTGGAATCCACTTTTCAACATTCTGATAACATATAGGAACAAATAAATAGGATGGTGTGAAATTATCAACTGCAATCGATGACGTTGAAGTTTGCATCGTTGGAATGCAACGAAAATTCGATTTTTAAAAACCTCAAATATATTTGGCCAATTCTAGCTGTGAAAATGGGTTAATTTTTTTCTATGGATTCTTATTAGAGTATTTATACCTCAATTTGCAAAAAGGCTTCGAATATTGATAAAAATAAAAGTGAGAAAAAATCGTTGCATTCCAACGATGCAAACTTTAACGTCATTGCAATCGCGGTGCTTGCGCGCATTCACTTTCTCCTTCTTCTCCTTCCTTTTGCTTCCAATCGAATTGAAACCTTGTGAGGGAACCCGTATGCAGTAGCAAATTATCAACAAATATATATATATATATATATATATATATATATATATATATATATATTTGTCCGCAGTAATAGCAATAACAATTGTACTTGCAATGGCTGTGATATTCCATGGAATTGATGTTTGCATTGTTGGAATGCAACGAAAATACTTTTTTTGTTGTTGTGGATTTTTTTGGCACATTTAGGCTACAAAAGTCACCGAGATATTTTTAGAGAACCTTATTAGGGATCTATAATGTAAACGTGCACCGAAAAGAATTTTGCTAGGAATGGCAATAAAGAAATGAAAAAATAACAAAGAATTTTCGTTGCACTACAACTATGCGAACATCAACACCATAGAATAATCTGATATTCCATTTTTTGCAATCACTAAGCCGTTGGCATCCACCATAACGGATTTAGTCAACTCAAGTCATTTTTTTCCAGTGCAGGGATCCCTTTCCTGAAGCTTTCGTGTTTATTCTTATTTCAATTGCATTCAATTGGAATGCAACAAAGAGATTGTTTTTACGTGTCGGCTTACTTTTTTGGCACATTTAGGCCACAAGAGTCATCGAAATATTTTTAACGAACCTTATTACGGATCCATAGCCTAGATCTGCACCGAAAAGAATTTAGGTAGTGATGAAAATGAATGGGGCTGAAGTTTGCATCGTTGGAACGCAACGAATTTTTTTTATTAATTTCTTACTTTCATTATTATCCAAAATCATATTTTGCAGATTTGTTGTAAATAGCTAAATGAGCCTACAAAATGTTTTCGTGATTTTCGTAGCTTTAATCTGCCGAAGGAAATTTTCGAAACGAAACAAAAAATCATTTTCGTTGCATCCCAACGATGTAAACTTCAACGTCATTGAAAATGAAGAAAATAACGCAGAATTCTCGTTGTACCCCAGCCATGCAAACCTCAACGCCGTGATATTCCTCCATAGGCAACTTCTTCGCTATATTCGGACTCACTGCGCAGAGATAAAAAATCAATTGGATCAACGGATTGTTCATTCCAAAAGACCAAGATAAAACACAAAAATATTTGTTTATGTCGCGTATTCGGTAGTTGGATAGTATGAATAGTTCTTAGAATAATCTGATACTCCATTTTTTCAATCACTAATTCTTCGGCACCCCCCATGACGAATTTAGTCAACTCAAGACATTTTTCTCCAGTATGGGGACCACTTTCTTAAGACTTTTGTACTATCGTTATTATTCAATTTCCTGGCGCTCTCGGATTTTTAATATCAAATGTTTTGTTAACCTTATTAACGAAATGCGTTAAAAAAAATACATAATAGACGTTATCATTAGTGTAGGTGAGAACAGAAGCAGAGTATCCATCTTGAAAGGATCCATAAATCATCATGATCTTTTTTTATTTTTGTTACCTATTATTATAGTTATTGATAACAATAATGATAACTTTCTGGATCAATCTCATTTGTGAGTGACTTTCTCGGTGCTAATAATGCATTGCATGTAAGATGGTACACGCGTTAAGTGGCAAGTGTACGTACTTGTGACATCGGTGCTCTCTTAGCCATCGCGTGAATTGGTAAGATCGCGACGGCGTGGAGTTCAACCGGCAACGGAAATAGCGAATAGTTTGCTAATTATGCACCGCATAGGTGCTAAATCACCTCTCGGGACGCTAAACAAATTTCTTTCTCTCCCTTAAGATGTAAACAGAGTTTGCAGTACCGTCTTAGAATTTAAATATGTTGTTTAAGAAGATTTCGCAAAAACATCTGATGAATATTTATACGAATTTATTGTGCAGGATGCGAATATCTTGAGAATCTTGATGAGTATTCATCACAGTATACACCGATTGATCGACGGTAAACAAAATAACAGAATAATAATGGTAAACATGGGTTGGATTTGAGAATGCGGACAGCTAACCCCAATTAGTGGTACGCCTGCTGTTATTCGTGATAAATAGTATTGCTTACTATGGGATTGAAGTTTGCATCGTTAGAGTGCAATGAACATTTTTTTTTCACTTTCTCAAATTTCTTTTGGCAAATTTCACCTATTAAAATCGCTCAGACATTTTTTATTACAATAATTGGGACACCTGCAATTGAAAGTAGCAAAAAAGATTTACTGTCATTATAAAAGTAAGGAAGTAAAAATATGCATATGAATTTCCGTTGCATTCCATCGACGCAAACTTCAATACCATTGCTTACTATATTATTAACCTCATCGATTCCTTTACTTCCAGTAGCTAGAGTAGAGCTTTACTAAATAATTACATAATTATGAATGTAAAAAGCGCGGAATAGAAATACCCTGTATTTTTTAAACATCGATACTTCTAAATCAAATTTCGACGACGTTGAAGTTTGCACCGTTGGGATGTAACGGAAATGATTCTTTTTCATTGCTGAAACAATTTTTTCAACCTATTCATTTGATTTTCGCTTCAACGTTTTTACATATTCTTATTAGAGATTTGCGATCTCGATGTGCAAAATAACTTTCGGAAAATAATAAAAATCAAGAAATACAAATGCAACGATGCAAACTTCAGTGCGATACATCTCGAGCATTCGCCGAAAAACTACGTAACGATAATATACAGAATGCGCCAATTGATTACTAATTTTATTCAAAATTACGCGTATTAGATGAACGATTTTAGCATTGAAAATGCTTTTAAAACTGTATATGTTTGTTGAGGTAGACTGGGTATAGGGGCCTGAGTTAGCTGGATGTCACACGAAACTAACGCTACTCCCACTCCATTGCCACTGTGTTGTAGTAAAGTGGGGAAAGTTGCGACATGCTGAATGCCTGTGATTGGTTGAAAAGTGTTCTCTTCCCACGCAATTGCAATCTTGTTCTTAGTTTAAAAATTATATTACAACTAAGATTACAAAATTGATTCAACAATTATTATACAAACATACCCAAACAAAGAAATTATACAGTGTGTTATGAATGGATAACCCTGTAACTGTCGATAGTTGTCAACTGTCAATAGATAGTTGTCAACTGTCAACAGATACTTGTCAACTGTCAACAGATAGTTGTCAACTGTCAACAGATAGTTGTCAATTGTCAACAGATAGTTGTCAACTGTCAATAGATTGTTGTCAACTGACAACAGATTGTTGTCAACCGTTAACAGATGTCAACTGCCAACAGATGTTAACTGTCAACAGATAGTTGTCAACTGTCAACTGATAGTTGTCAACTGTCAACTGATAGTTGTCAACTGTCAACTGATAGTTGTCAACTGTCAACAGATAGTTGTCAACTGTCAAGCGATAGCTGTCAACTGTCAACAGATAGTTGTCAACCGTCAACACATACTTGTCAACTGTCAACAGATCGTTGTTAACTGTCAACAGATAGGTGTCAACCGTGATCAGATAGTTGTCAACTGTCACCGGATAGTTGTCAATTGTCACCGGATAGTTGTCAACTGTCAACGGATAGTTGTCAACTGTCAACGGATAGTTGTCAACTGTCAACAGATAGTCGTCAACTGTCAACAGATAGTTGTCAACTGTCAACAGAGGATGTCCTTTTATATGCTGAAATGTCACTTTGGTAAGAATCCCACGGTTTTCGAGGTTTTGAGCTTTATGTTATTCTTTGAAAAAAATCATCTGCTTTTGGTTTTTCGCATGCCATTTCAACAAATGACATGAATGGACAATAACTAAGCAACTTTTTAAGTAATTGGCATGATAACATTTTTTACACCGCAGGCTATCAAAGTCAGATGTTTGAATTGGTTTGTATGAAAATTCTGCATCAGATCTTTTTTCATAAAGTTTCCTTAACATTTAAGGTTAAAAAGAAGACGTTTCTAAATAAAAACACATAACCAATAGTATTTTTAAAAAACCGGGTAAAAAGAGTTATCATTTGTAGAAATGACAAATGCAGATGATTTTTATCTCGAAAACCGTGGGAATTTTACCAAATTGAAATTCCAGCATATCGTACGACATGATCTGACCTATCGACCGTTGCAGCGTTGACCTTTCATAACAGGATACCCTGTATACCTTAATGTGTCAATTTTTTTTTAAATCATAAAAACCCACTCATTTTATTTACATATCCCTGTTTTTTTATTACCCGAAGAGTCTGATTACATTTTCAATGCCATGAAATAGTTGCACTTTATGTAATATCTGTAGATTTTTTCAAATAAATGAAAAGTGTCTTGAATTTCATTAGGTCTGTAGTCTATAAGCTGTAAATACTGCGACGTGCCACGCCCGGCACTTCAGCAGAGACAAACATTTTGCCGCCTGCAAGATCGGACGACATCCGCTCTTCCAGATCTCATTTCGATCTTCCTCCGTTCTCCAACGACTTACCTGTGTAATTTATCGGAATACTTCTTCGCTTTGTGTCTAGTAAACCACACGGTCTCCTTTCTCTCTCTCTCTCTGCCTGTCTCGCTCTCTTCCTCTGATCCTCGTGTTCATCGGGGCGGTTATTACGACCTCGTAAATATGTCGCTGTCAAGTTCATATCGCCGCGAAACTGCATGAGAGCCATGATGCCGATCGCGGGATATTGCGAGGGAGTGTATCACAAAAAAAGGCTGGAGAGAAATGAAAATGGCTGACACGGTTGGTGCTTTGGCCTAGCGGCAGTTTAGCCTATACGAACAAGGAAGCGGTGTAAAAGGAGCCTTTTAGAATCTTTTCATCTTTCTCTTTTGCTTTCATGCTTCACGAGAGAAGAAGCGGTCAACAGTATAGTTGGTTCGAAGCGTATCGGCACTCACTCTGCGCATATGGTGACAACTTAGACCAGTCGAATCCTTCCGACGATGTTGAAGCTTGCATCGTCGGAATGCAACGAAAATATATTTCTCTTAAATACTCACATTTTTTGGCTTTTTTTCAGCTACGAAAATCACTCGAGTATATATTTTACTCAAATAAATATTTTTTTTGCATTTCAGCAATATACAAGGTTTTACTCGACTATAAGCAAGGCTGGTTTATTTCGCAAAGAAGAAATAATAATTTTTTCCTCCTAAATACTCATTTGACATTTTGTCAATAAACAGTACTCTGACAAGGTTCATATCCATCGTATGTATTTAAACAAAAATATTATGACGCTGAAGTTTGCATCGTTGGAAGCCAACGATATTTTTTTACTTTTTATTTATTTATTTATTACCATTCCTAAAGCCGCTCCATTTGCAAAGTGAGGTCGTAAATTTCTCATAATACGTAGGAACGTTTAAGCAATTTTCGCAGCCTGAATAAGCCCCAAAAAATTGAGTAATTGAAAAGAATTAATTTTCGTTGCGTTCGAACTATGCAAACTTCAACATCGCAAAATATCCAACCTATACATTTTTGTGAAATATTCTTTTAAAACGTTTTTTTAAATCCCTAACACCGTACTACATAAACTGGTTATTCGTATAGAATATACCGGATTGCATGTTTATCTAATTCTGCAAAACTGGGCGACAGGTTGCCATAATATAAAGTGGTGCTAACAAAAAATGTTAGTAATAACGAAAGGATAGATGAATATGTGACGCCGGCAGCCCATCCATTTTCTCGTGTTATGCTCGCTCTGGAAGAATGCATACGAAGAGGCGGAGAAGAAGGTGGAATGCGAAAAGGGAAAGATTCGCGGGTGGCCTCCGCCGTGAATGATGCTTGCGAGCACTAGCAATTTTCCTCGTGGACTTCGTATCCGCCCTTGGGCGACAAAAAAAATATGAAGAGTAGATGCACACCTGCATACACCGATGAAAAATATTTATTGACAGCAACTAAATGCGTTTGTTTGAATTAACTATTTTTTTTGTAATACGAAGGTTTTTTTTTCATTCGGTTTTACTATTCCTAAGACTTATTTCAAATATATTTATGTATTTAAATTGAGATCTATTTACACCGTTGAAGAATAGAAAAAGTTATATACGTCTAATAATGTTGGTATTTGGTGTAATTTACTCAAAAACATATTTAGTCGTAGACTAAATGGGGCTGTTTAGATGTTTTATTTGAATTAACTAGTAAGTTCATGGACGCAGTAGTACACTCTGTGGCCGGAGCGTGGCGCAGGGCTCGAGGCTTCTCCTGCGAGCCACATGCACTCTGAGCGAGCAGATAACCGAATCCGCGAAATATATCGACGCACCACAAATTTTGAGTATTGTTACTCGTGATCTGCCAGGTGTATTCCGACAGACGTGATTTTTAAGAGCCTAGAAAAAATAATAAACAATTTAGGAAGAATAAAAAAAAATGAAGAAAAAAAGAACTCTGGCGTGGGTATCTTGTGATGCCGACGCAAGAACATCCTCGTCTGTATATCTAAATGGTGGTAATACAAAATATTTAAAAAATATATTTTCGTCATCGACAATTGTGAACAACAATGATCAATGTGTTTTATATATGAGAAAATATTGTAAACTTGCTGGTTGCAAATCAAAGTACTAGTAATTCAAATATAATTTTTAATCATTCGGAATAACAATATATTTGAATTTAAGACACATTCACTACATGCAAATGAAGATATTCCTTCATTCAAATATATCTCTTATACGTTTAAAGCACCAATCTAAACTAATCGAAAACGTATTTATTGAATTGTCATGATATCGATGTTTGCATTGTTGGAATACAACGAAAGTTTCGCAACTCAATTTTTTTGCCAAATTTAGGCTACGTAAATAATCTAAACGTTGTTTTCGGGTTTATCAGAGACAGCTTAAATTTGCAAGAAAAGGGGGTAGCCGGTTAAGGGGGGTCTGACGGCCCCCACCGAGTTTGATCGAATCGACCCAAAAACCTGAAAGAGGGCTGAAAAACAAAATTTTAGAGATATTTTTTAACCCCCTAAACCCTTATGAAAACACCATAATCGCAAAAAATGCGTTTTTTTTATGTTTAATTTTTTTTCGAGCTTTCAAATGCATTTTAAAGCGGTTTTAACACAACCAAAATTTTGTTTCAGATGTGTAGACATGCCCTGAATTTTTCCAGATTTTTTCGTAAAGTTAAATCATGTGCAACATAATTTTAATGGCATAAAAACCGTAAAAAATCGTCATTTTTTGTATTTAATGCTATGGTTTTTATTGACGTATTAATGGTAAAAAATCGTGCACCATAGCATAGAAAGCTACTATCTTCCTCTACAAAATGACGCTAATTGGGCTCAATTCGGTCGTCTCTAGCGTCCGAAAATCAAACTTGAATAAATTCCGTTTTTATAATTTGAGCATTTTCAGTTACGAAAATGACACAAAATCATATTTTTCAATTATTTTACTTAATAAAAGTACATTTTGGGGTTTCTGAGGTCGCCGATTACAAATTTGATGTCAAAAATTAGTTTTGTCACATGACAGCTGTCAAAACGAAGAAAAAATATTTTAATTTTTGAAATTTTTTAAAAAAGCTATGGGAACGATATTAATAAGGATTTTTTAGGTCGCTGATTATAAATTCATTCTTATAAACGAATTTTTAATCGTAACAGCTGTCAATAGTTATATTAACAAACAAAAAATTACGTATTATTCAGAAAAAAAATTTGGAATTCCCCGACTAAACTGTCACCTGGCGGAGAAAATCCCAACTTGTACCTTATTAAGCCACGTACCCGAGTGCCTAAGGCCACCGTACCCACGTGGGCCTTAGGCTCGTATGCCCCTCCGCACGGTACTGCGCATGCCCACTACGCACTGACGCATCGAGAACCCCGCTCCACGCGGTCTCTCTTTCTCTCTGTGTTCAGCCGCCGTCCAGTACACACGTCATGCGACGCGCTCTGCTCCGTTAAACAAATCTATTTGTTTTGTTAACAGCGTTTTTTTAATTTATCGTTTAACCTGCCTATCTCAACACGAAGTGATTGAAGCAGTATTCTAAGGTGAGTTTGAATATCAATTTAAATATCAATCAACATAAAAATTGATTTATAATCATAACCTCAATCTACAATCGTTTGCCTCATAGTCGACTTGAAATCGTACAGAAGGTGGCCGTCAACTTCAAGTTGTTGTTTAGTTCACTCACATGAAAAGAATTAAAAAAAAGCAAAAAAAAAAACAAAACTAAGACGAAACGATATTTCAATAAAAAAATGATTTGGAATACAATAATTTATTTCTGTTTTGTTTACCGATGTTTTCAACATTTTTTTTGTTTTGATTTACAATTTTTAATGTACTTTCGATTTTCGTTACTTTTGTTCTATTTGTTTTTTTAATTATGGTTTTTTTTTTATTCCGGGTTTCAGTTACTTTTTTCATTTTTTTCAAAAAAAAAAAATAATTTGTTAATCATAATAAAAAAAATAACAATGTTCTTTTTTTTTCTTTAGGAAAAACTGTGCGATGCCACCGAAAAAACGAAAATGTACGGCTGGTGAAAGGTGCATAAGATGCAACAGATTGTTGCGTTATGATACCGGAAAACAGAAGTCCATTTCTTCAGATGATGACGTACACTTATATACTAAACTACTAGGTAAACGAGTAGAGAAAGGTGACGTTTTATGTCATCTGTGTCGTTCCGCAATCGCTAAATCCCGAACGGTTTCACCATCGACGAGCAGTGATGCTGATCCTGAAGAAAATCTTCAGTTGGATTTTAATCCCGAAGAAAATCCTCTGCCAAACGTCAATCCCGAGGAAAATCCTCTGCCAGATGTTGATCGCGAACAAAATTCTGTCGATCCTGTAGAGAGACATTCATGAACACTCTCCAATTTGACAGTATCAGATGACACAGAACAATCTTCGGAACAGTCTTCGCAACAATTGTCACGGTCGGAGTCTGGATCTTCCACAGGACAGTCATCACAATCTTCTAAGGACCCTCCTTACGTTCTTCGTCCAAGAGAACCGGACTATGAAATGATCGAGATGCCTTTCAACAGAGTTACCGCGACTCACAAATGTTGTTGCGTATGTCTTACTCCAATTACGACATCTCCGGTTGTTCCGTTTAAAGCGAGGTTACAGGTATTTATAAGTTCACGAATTTTCATTCCAAAAGGCAATCGCTGTTGTCCTGTACATCTTATCAGTGAACGTATGTACGTTGACGAAATTTCAAACTTGAAAATATTTTCGAATACTTGTACTATCAGTTCTCAAGAGTTGGCATTATTTTTGGATGCACTGTCCAAAAAATGCGACAACAGTATTTTAGACAGAGTAGATGATTACAATTTATCGGCAGAGCGCATAAAATCGCTAACTGGATACACAGTTGCAGAAATCAAGACTCTAAAAAACATGTTGGTCACTTTGCGAAATTCTCAAAATCGCAGTATTAATCAAGCTCTTTTAATATTCCTTTTTAAATTAAGAACTGGAAATTCCAACACAATCACTGCGTCAATTTTCGATATCAAATCTGAACAACTAGTATCTGCTTATTGCAAATCGGTTTTGGATTCATTCGCGAAAGACGTCTTTCCACTTCGTTTCGGAGCTCGGGCATGTTCTCGCGAAGATTTAATTGCTAATCACACGTCGCCTTACGTAAAAAAATTACACGGATTTGAAGATCGCCTGCTCTTGATTGCTGATGGTTCATACCTTCGACACCAAAAAAGTAGTAATAATTGTTACCAAAAAAAATCTTTCTCTGGTCAGAAAAAGTGTCCACTCTGTAAACCCTTCACAGTTTGTGCCACAGATGGATATGTAATAGATGTTTACGGACCGTACGAAGCAATTGTGAATGATGCGAAAATCTTACAACATGTACTAAGTGATCCGAACGGCTTGAGATCAATCCTCAAAAAAGGGGATGTTTTTATACTTGACAGGGGGTTCAGAGACGTCAAAGATTGGTTAGAATCTCAAGGGTTCGTTGTGTTGATGCCAGCGTTGAAAGGCAAAAGAAAGCAACTTCCAACAAATGAAGCAAACGAAAGTCGATTTGTTACGAAATTGAGGTGGGTGGTAGAGGCTGTCCACGGTATAATCGGTAGTAAATTCAAACTCTTGCATAATCAGTTTAACAACAACATGTTGGATTCAGCGATGCTTTATTGCAAAGTAGCGAATTTTTTGGTTAATGAGTTTGGAAAAAGACTGAATTGCGATACCGATTTACAAGATCAAATTGCCGAGCAAATGTTGAAAAGAAAAGACGTTGACAATTCTTTAGCGAAAGTTGTGGAAGAACAAAACTGGAATAGGAAGAAAAGGATCTTCAAACCGTTAACATCAAATGACGTATTAGACTTTCCGGAAATGACAGAGCAAGATTTGAAGATCCTTTTCACTGGCTCGTACCAGTTATCGCAAACTGTTTCATACTTAGCTGAAATGTATACCGAAGAAGGACTTTTGAATATGCAATACTTGTTGGAGGACGATACCATTTTGAAATGTGAAGTTAAATCAAGACATATAAACAAGAAAGTATACAGATGTTACGTTCAGTACGACCCTAACAGTATTGGATATAACGGTATAAAAAACTACGTATGTGATTGTGCAAATGGGCTAAGAACTGTTGGTTGCTGTGCCCACGTTGCAACAATCATTTACTTTTTAAGTCATGCACGGTATTTGTCCAAAATCATCCGCCCAGCTCAAATTCTAACGAATCTATTTCACGTTGATAATGTCGAACCTGTTATTGAAGAACACAGTGACGAAGATTAACAACATAACAATCATGTTGCAATGTATGTATTACTTGTGTCTGTTTAATGTATATATTAGATGAATGTATGTAATATTATTATAAATAAATAGATTTTTTAAAATACAATGACTTTTAATTATTGAAAAAACCGAAATAGCAAATACCATTTTCATTTGATGACATGTGTAATTTTTTTTTTTTGTTAGCTGTTTGACATCAAATTTGTAATCGGCGACCTCAGAAACCCCAAAATGTACTTTTATTAAGTAAAATAATTGAAAAATATGATTTTGTGTCATTTTCGTAACTGAAAATGCTCAAATTATAAAAACGGAATTTATTCAAGTTTGATTTTCGGACGCTAGAGACGACCGAATTGAGCCCAATTAGCGTCATTTTGTAGAGGAAGATAGTAGCTTTCTATGCTATGGTGCACGATTTTTTACCATTAATACGTCAATAAAAACCATAGCATTAAATACAAAAAATGACGATTTTTTACGGTTTTTATGCCATTAAAATTATGTTGCACATGATTTAACTTTACGAAAAAGTCTGGAAAAATTCAGGGCATGTCTACACATCTGAAACAAAATTTTGGTTGTGTTAAAACCGCTTTAAAATGCATTTGAAAGCTCGAAAAAAAATTAAACATAAAAAAAACGCATTTTTTGCGATTATGGTGTTTTCATAAGGGTTTAGGGGGTTAAAAAATATCTCTAAAATTTTGTTTTTCAGCCCTCTTTCAGGTTTTTGGGTCGATTCGATCAAACTCGGTGGGGGCCGTCAGACCCCCCTTAACCGGCTACCCCCTTTGGATGTAGAAAAAAATAAAGAAATAAAAAAAATTAACAATAATGTTCCTTTTATTCCGACGATGCAAACTTTAACATCGTGAATTGTCTACATCAAGGAATGTTCGTAACAAATGTTTAAATATATTAAAAATAAACACAAGCATTGTAGGTCATGCGGCAACGAAAAAAACTACCTGACTTGAATAATTGAATCTAATGAACCTAGTTAAATAAAATAAACTTTTTTAACCGTGTGAAAAGTGCACGTCTTATGGAAAGACGGCGATTTCACCGTGCGATTGGCCACAAGGTATCACTCTATACTTATATGTACAGGGTGTCCTGTTACGGTGGACAATCCTGCAACTGTCAATAGGTCAGATCATGTACTATATGCTAAAATTTCAGTTTAGTAAAAGCCCCACGGTTTTCGAGATTTTGGGCTTCGTTATTTTTTTTTAATCATATGCTTTTAGTTTTCTCATGTCATTTCTACAAATAATATGAATCGACAATAACTAAGCAACTGTGCAAAGTAACTGGCACGATATGCGTAGTAATTTTTTTTACACCGCAGGCTATCAAAGTCAGATGTGCGAATTGGTTTGTATGAAAACTCCGCATAAGATCTTTTTTCATAGTTTCCTTAACATTTAAGGATAACCCCTGTCAGTCACACCTCCAGATTGTGACGTAATAGTCATTGGGGGTGTAATCAACCCCACTCACTTTGGAGAGTGATAAATAATTGAAAAATTGAAGAAAAAAATACTACAATGCATTTTCACCCCTTGTGTGTAAGACCATGCCGATTATTTTCGAGTCGTGTAATTTTTAATATAAAAAAATTTCAATTTTCTCCAAATTTCTGGCAGGTGTCGCATTTCGAAAAACCGCCGGAGTTGATTCAACCCCCGATTACTGTTAAGGGTTAAAAAGAACACTTTTCTAGACAAAACAAATAACCGAGAGTGTTTTAAAAAAAAAACCGGGTCAGAAAAGTTATCATTGGTAGAAATGGCATGCGAAAAACCGAAAGCAGATGATTTTTATCTCGAAAACCGTGGGACTTTTACTAAACTGAAATTCCAGCATATAGTTGGACATGATCTGACCTATCGACAGTTGCAGGTTTATCCATTCATAACAGGACACCCTGTGTATATATATATAAAAGAAAAATCGCGACGGACGAGTATAGCAGCAAAAGGAGCAGATGAAAAAAAGATGGGAATAGAACTTTCTTCCAGCCGGTCAGTGACGTCAATAAAACGGTCTACGACAACTCGACATTCGATACGAGTACATCGAGAGGATACTTTGTCCAGCAAATGATGTTATCGTTTTACGTTGCATATAGTTGGAGCAGTTCGGTTGATAGATATTGTAACCTGTAGAAGCGAAACAATGTAGCATCCGCTGAGCAAAAGCCACGAAACCGCAACGTGGTTCGAAAACATATTCTTCTGCAGAATTTATGGTTTCGTTTTATCCCACCCTCCGCTACACGTATTCGTTCGGTTTTTACTTTTTCCGTCCATACATCTATTGCTATATCATTATGAACACACGTATTGAGAATTTCCAGTTTATAAACTATTTTGCTTTCCCCTACAAGGCTCTGACTTCTCCGTTTGTGATAAATCCTAATTGCTTTTGTTTGTCCATCTCTTTGCTCGACGAACCTCCCCGAGAGTTATTGTCGCAGCTTCCCAAAAGGTATTTTCGTAACTAAGGATAAAATGTCTATGTGAATGCTGTGGAATTTTGCATCGTTGAAACACAACGAGAATTCTTTTTTATTTATTTATTTTCAGCATTGCCGAGAATCTTTTCTCGCAAATTTATGCTGTAAATATGGAAAAAGAACAATAAAGAGACGTATAATGAAGAATACAAAAAATACAAATATATTGTGGATAACGAAAAAAGACCATGGAAATACTGTTCGGAAGAGGGAGTAAAGAGAAGGGCTAAGGAAATGTGGGTGAGATTAAGATGCGGAAGGATAGGATGGGCAGGAAAGAGGGGGGCAAAGGATTGGAAGTGCAGGATTTGTAAAGGAAAGAATGAGACGCTGGAGCACCTGTTGGTATGTGGAAAAGGCTGGGAGTTAGTAACGGAGAAAGCAAGGAAGAAAGCAGAGGAGTGGGTGCAAGGAACGAATAATTTGAGGATAAAGGGAGAAATTATAAATGTGTTGGGAGGGAAGATACAAAATGGGATATGCGAGTATTTTAGGGAAATATAGGTAGTGTGCAGATAGATGTGCAAAGAGGAAGGGGGAGGAGAAAGAGATAGAGGGGAAGATTGAACCAAGAAAAAGAGATAAATGTTAGATAGTTACAAGGGAAAATATACGCATAGTGGATAATAAGTTAAGGGAAGGGTAGGGGTTTCAGCGTGAAAAAAAAACACTTTTTTGCGATTTTTTTTCATCTATATGGATAGAGTAAATTTATTGAAACCTTTTGTACATTGTTAAGTGTCATTTCAAGAACATTCCGTGAAATTTGTACGCGAAAATATTCACAAACAAGCCGGTGACAAAGCTTTTCCAAGAACGCCTTTGGAAAAACACGATTTGCGGTGTTCACTGTATCTCAGCTAGAAATTATCTGAAATCAAGTACCATTAAAATTAAGTCAAAGTATCATAAAATTCTCCCCCAACGGTGTTTGATAATTTTTTTTTTCATTTCTAAATTTTTGGTGGTCATGTAATGTGAAGAGTGCTATTTTTCACGAAACATTCCGCCATTTTGGGGATGGAAAACCCCCTCAATGTAAAAAAAATTCAAACTAACCGTTGGGGGGAGGTATTTTATATGTAGAAAGTGTGTACCAAGTTTGGAATAAATCGGTCATGTAGTTTTCAAATGGCAGTGAACACGGACTTTGAAAAAGTGGTTTCGAGAAAAACGCGACACCGGCTTGTTTGTGGATATTTTCGCGTGCAAATTTCACGGAATGTTCTGGAAATGACACTTAACAATGTACAAGAGGTTTCAATAAATTTACTCTATTTATATAGATGAAAAAAATTCGCAAAAAAGTATTTTTTTTCACGCTGAAACCCCTACCCTCCCCTTAAGGCGGGATATACATTTACAACGATCAAAGAATCGATTTCTTTTTCTTCTTCTTTAAACGATAGAACTATATACGTACAATATTTTCCCAAAGTTTCAAAGCAAAATTCGAAAAACTTCAAACGTAACAGCCCGTCAACGCCCTGCTTCACCGCTCGGATCCGGAGCGGGCGTGAACTTCAAACGCGTTTTTCCCAAAACTGCATTATCGAAATTGGCGTGCAAAATTACTCAAAAACTATTAAGCCAATTAAGTTGAAACTTGGTAGAAATATTGATAATATTGGTACCTTTTGCTTGACGAGAATTGTTTTTGAAAAATTGAAAAAAAACTACTTTTCCAATCCACATTTACAGAAATTTTGCGTGAAATGTTGATTTTTTGTTGTGAATGCGTGACATTTTCTTAAATTTGCATTGTGTTTATTTTAATTATCGTCACATAGAAACTATACATGTTCGAACTGAAAAAATGTTTAAACTTTTTTACAAATCAAAGTCTACGGAGTGCACGCCGATTCGCAACTTCCGCGGCGACGTTGCTGTAACACCCTGCCACAGCTCCGCCATTGTGATGATGAATTAATTTAAAAAAATTGTTTTGTATACTTAAATATGCTATTAAAGTACACCTAAAGTTTGATAATTGTAGAATAATTATTTCTTAGTTTAAAAAATCCCTCAATATGGCTTATTTTTTTCCTGTCTAAATGTATATCCCGCCTTAAGGTAGTTGTAAGAGAAAAACTAGTGTTTTGTAAAAAAAACTTGTGCAAATAAAACTCGATTTGATTGATTGAATAATAAAGAGCACTGCAGTGATTTTCCGTAAGTCCCAATTTCACCTAAAAAAACTGGGACAATCGAAAACAAATTCATTTCTATTGCATTACAACGATGCAACCTTTAATATCATCTCTGTGAGCCGAGCAGAAGCAATTTGAAAAAAATTAACGAAAAATATACAGGGCAGACATCTCCGTTTTTTAAGGGGTTAGGCTACTGTGGCGAACTGAAAACCAGAGTTATTTAAAAAAAATCATTTTGAAGGAATGAGCAAGATGATTGAAAAGTCGTTTGGACATTTTTGTACGTTGACCGAGTTGTGTACCAAATTTCATTAAAAAGTAATAATATCTAAAAAAGCTATAAACAATCTCGTGAAAAACCTAAGGGAAAAGAAGGGAAAAATAAGTACCTAAAAATAAGGGAAAAACAAGTACAAAGGTAAGGGAAGAAAACGAGTTTTTGTGCTTAAAATAAATAATATTGGTTAGACTTGAACGAGTTTGTCTAATTATCGTGTTCAACCATAAAAAAAATGATTCTTTTTCTCGTATTCCGAGAAAAAATGGGTTCATTATTGTTAATAACTAATGAAAAAAAATGGTAAGAAGGAAAACGTCGGTCAAGACTAAACTACTATAACACTGAATTACTGTACGAAATGTCAAGTGAATCAGTTTAATTAGATGTCGAGAAATCGTGTACACCGTTTTCAAAAACATAATTTCAAGAAAAATGCGTTTGAAGTTTTACTAGCAGTTCTATAATTGTAATAATAAATTTACCTCCAATCTTCGATTCCAGCACCATACGTTGGACATTCCCCTTCAGTTTGAGTTGCCTCAAGCGACGATCAATTTTTTTTCGCAGTAGCATGACCCCTTAAATATAAACGAACTGCAAAGAAATGTAGAAATCAAAAAGATAGAAACGAAAGAAAACACACTTTAGATACAACTTAGTTTTATAATATATATTTATATATATATTTATGAAGAAAGTATAGTAATATCCAGATTCTCGAAATCGGTATTTAAGGGGTATTCTCACTTTAGACGCTGAAAAGGCTATTTTCATGAATTTTTTTATAGGTTTATATTATAGATATTGATATAAAAGTTGTTACACTTAATAAATACACTTTCGAAATACATTTAAAAACATTGATTTATTTATTTAAGTCAGTATTTTTAGACGAAAGTGGTATTTAAAAAAATGTCCTGAAAAATGTAGGTCTGCGCTGTTGATGGAATCTCAGGGATAGATTATCCTAAACAAAAAAATCAAATGGTTTCACATTCAGTATGGCTAAAGCGCATATCATACGATTTTTAGCGAAGATGACAAAATGTCGGGCATTTTTCGAAAAAAAAACGTGTTTCTTCACCGTTTTTGACAAAACAAAAATAGTAAATATCATAATTTTAGAAAATTCTTGATAAGCGACATGGTTATAGTTGTAAAGAAAACGTGGTTAAAATTTCATAATGATCGGTTCAGTAGTTTCGAAGATTGTATCAACAAGCTGTCGAAAAACGTGGTTCAAGAAAAAAGCGTTTGAAGTTTGTTTGGGTTACATAGATACATACATTTTTTTAAATGTATTTCGAAAATGTATTTATTAAGCGTAACAACTTTTATCTCGATATCTATATTATACGCCTATCAAAAAAATTCATGAAAATAGCCTTTTTTGCGTCTGAAGTGAGAAACCCCTTAAGCTCTTTTCTGGCGCCGAGGTTTTGATGCAATGCTCGTATCGTCGTCGTTGAGTTGTTGATCTGGCCATGGCTAGAGAATCGCACCGCTTAGCCTCTATGATGACGGTCGTATATATTCTTGACTTGACACTATAGAACATTTTCCGCCTGGTCTCTCTCGCGATCTTTTCGACAAGGATTTTCCCGTCGGTGCAGACACTCGCGACCAACCTTAAGGAGGTAAGCGGTTGCGATCCTTACGCGCCTACGCTACACCGTATGCTCTTTTAGAAAATGCCACCTTTTTATACCACCCGGCATTGCTATTTCAAGTATGATAAACTATAAAGTCTACGGTAAACATGTCGTTACGGTCTCTTGTCTAGCTTCCTTTTCTCGTGGCCGACCGAAACAAGGATGCTCTTCTCTCGAGGAAAATTTCTCTTTCTCTCACCCCCTTTCTCCTTCCCTTCTTCCCTTCCTCGTGCCGTCAACGATCTCGGGAAGAAAACGACATCGACAAAATAAAGTTTGCGTCGTTTGCTCTCGGTACATTTGTATGGACACATATAATCCTCGCCACTTCTCGCCCAAAATAGAGAGCAGCATCTTCGCGAACCGTAAAATGTCCAAAGGCTGATAATTCCTCTCGCGAAAACGGAAAACAGAATTGGCGAGAATCAAATCATCACGCTTGAAGTCTGTGATTCAGTCCAATCGTCCAAAGTCGATAAGCGAAAATTGTGTTTTTTGATCATTTGCAAGTATTGATGATAACCGTTACTTCATTGCCATGGCAGTTCACGATGTTAAAGTTTGCATCGTTGGAATGTAAAGGTTCTGTTAATTTTTTCCCATCTCTTTATTTTTATGCATACCAGAAGCTTTTTTCTGCAAATTGAAGTCCCAAAGCCAAAAAGAACACGTAAAACGCCGAAAAAAAAGTTTTATCAATTCAAAAGAATGAATTTTCATTGCGTTCCAACGATGCAAACTTCAACATCATGGCAATTCGATGTTTTCTCAATTTGAGTCTCTTCGTTGCGGAATTTCGGCTTAACGGATCTCCGTGTAACTAATCTTCGTACACTTTGTAAGATGACGGATAGTCGAAAGCAACTATAGGTTTAAGGGTAAAAACATCGGTAATTGTTAAGTAAGCGACTACATCTACCTAGAGGCCCGAAAAAATGGCCAAGTTCCAAACTTTTTCTGGGAAACGGTTGGTGAAAAAGAAACGCATTCTTTTTTTTAACAGTTAAAAAAAATCCACAAAAAATACCGAAGAACAAGAAAAAAATGGCCACCGACAGGTGATGACATTTTTTTCGCGACGTTTGGCGTCGGACTCTCTCCAGCTTAAGGAGCTATGCCAGTGTGAACGCTGAACATTTTTTGGAAGAGAAGTACTCAATTAAGTGTTTCGGAAAATTAAGAATATATTTCGCTATATTTGACCTATACTGCATAATTTTTTCATAGAAAAATATTGAGATCCAAGCGACTTATGTGCCGTCTTCGGAGGCCCAAAAAAAGTTCCTCCACTGCTGACATGATTCCGGCCGATTGAGTAGCTGAAACCGAAAAAGGAAAAAAATGTCGTGGAACTGGAAGGTATTTCCTGTACAATGACGTAGGATTTTCGAAAAAATATCAAAATCTAGCAAAATGGCGTAGTTATGAAAAAAGTCTGTTTTCTTGCCTATAAAATGGTCGTTTTTTTCAATGCCAAATCGTTAATTTTCATCCAATCAAAAATATCCTACGTCATTGTAGAGTAAATATATTCAAGAGTACTCAGTTCAAATTTCAAGTCAATCGGATAATCGCACTTTGAGTTACAATGTCAGCAAATTTAAAAAATCTCATTTCTCAGTTAAAAAGATTTAACTATCGATTTGTCGCCTACGAGCGGTTGCTCTTTAGAAGGTTGCCATTCGGAGAGTATTAGAGATACAGCAAAAAAATCGATTTTTTCAAGTGTCACACTGGTATAACCCCTTAAAGTTTGAATTATGGTGCTACTACCGCTCGCCCGGTCGACTGTTAGAAGCTGTAGGTCATTCAATTTTAGTCATATTTCAATGCAAGTTTCAGGGAATATAGCTAAAAGTTAATAAAGCCTTTTTCTGAACAGCGGATATTTTTTACGGACTAAAAAAAAATCATGAAACATTACAAACAAATGAGTTTATTGGTTTTTTTTAGCTACAGTAAACGTCATCTGCTTCCACCAATCCATGAGAATTTTTCTCCAGCAATACAAGTCTGTTCATTTCGGCCGTTCCATATCCGATGCGAGTTTCCGGATGCTACACCCTCGTCTCTTTTGATGAACAAAAACTTCTAAATACTGCCCAATAACCCAACTCTGTCTGTATGCCGTATTTCTCGGTTCGCAAAAAAATTGAGAACCATTTGCCAAACGGCGTCGGCGTGCACCGTTCATTAGGCAACGAACGTTTGTCCACACTTGCACATATGCAAACACATCCAGGCGCCTTCGTGCATGTACATATAATGCATACACCGTGGACTTTGTAGCTCCCGTTGTCAGAGAGCGCGAGAGAAACGTTTGTCCGACACTGCCACAGGCAGTTTTCTAAAGCTTCACAATCTCGCTCCCACCATGCCACTCCCTCTTTCTTCTTTATTATAGTTGTGCATATCTGCTTTGCAGATCCGCATACTACATGCCGTGAACTTTGACTATTTCGTGTTACACATTTCGAGCCTATATGCATACGTGTATGTGCACGTGAGATAATAATTTTTTTTTCAAGTACAATTGTACATAACTCACAATTGATTCTATAAATTCTACTTATAATATTATTATTATTGCTGTTAACGGTTCGATTTTCAGTTTTTTTTTCTGGTCAGAGTATTGGGATCACGAGGTTGGAATTTTGCACACAATTAATACCTAGTCTTGCCAACTTTGAGTTTTTCTTTGAATAATATTGATAAATTATTAAGTCGTTATTATTTAAACAAACTACCGTAGTTAATGCATGGCCAATTGGCGTAGGCGGTTCTGGCAACTCGGTTGATTGGTAATGCACATTTTGTTTAAATGTACTTTTAATTAATAGTAGATCTTTTGTACGAACGAGTACTTTTTGCAAGTTTGGAAACTACGAAAATGACATGCTATATGAAATATAATTTTAAAAAGTTGAATTTTCGAGAAAAAAAAACAACTTTAATAATTCGAAAAATCAGCTGCTCATACGACAGAAAATGTTATAGACTTTACTCTGTCTTAATTTGAAGAAAATCGAATTTGAAAATCAAAATCGATTTTGAAATACGACATTTAAAAAATCGTCGTAAGTCAATAAATTATTGGAACTTTTACAAAATCTTTGTTGAAAATTCAAGTGAATAACTTAACTATAAAACTACGCAATCAAAAAAATTGTACCCTCGAATTTTCAAGCTCATGCAGACTTGCCAATATTACTATCCTATTGTGAGAAAATATACGTGAGGAGAGATACAAAACGGAAATATTCTTCCGCTTTCTCTGTTCATCTTTTTCGCTAGCCTAAAACTACGCAATAAAAAAAATGTCCCCTCGAAATTTCAAGCTCACGCAGACCTCCCAATATTACTATCCTTACTACAATTATTTGTATGGCGTGTATCTGACGCTTCACAAAAATGGTCATAAGTCGGTCAGTTATTGTCTCCTTAACCAAAACTTTGTTGAAAATTTAAGTGACGACCTAGGCTATAAAAGTACCCAGGAAAAAAATTGCACTCTCGAAATTTAAAGCTCATGCAGACCTTTCAATTTTACTATCCTTACTACAGTGACGACTAGTATGGTGTTCACTTCCGACGCTACAATTACTAGTATGGTGATTACTTCTGACGCTTCACAAAAATCGCCATAAGTCGGTCAATCAATCAAGTGTCATGACAAGTGTCATGACAAGTCAAGTCATCTTTTATAGAATCTTTGTTGAAAATTTAAGTGAAGACCTAGGCTATATAACTACGCAATCAAAAAAATATACTCTCGAAATTTTAAGACTAGGCCATCTAGAAAATAAATCGAGGTTACAACAAAGGGTGTTCATCATACATATCAGTGACTGTATACAATAATTTTTTTTAAGCGATTAATTTCAAAATGACGGCTGTGCATCGTTTATCTCAAAACTGCATTTTTAAGTTGGCTGGAAACATAACTCGGACAATTTTCAACCGATTACTTGAAATGTTGAATATATCTTGAGAAATACATTGTCTATGGAAGTACGTAGGTTTTGTTTTGTATATTGCATAGTTCATTTACAATTATCTGATGCTTCTAAAAGTCGTCAAAAGTCGGTCAATTATTGGAACTTTTACAAATTTTTCGTTGAAATTTCAAGTGACGACCTAGGGTACAAAGCCACGCAATCCAACAAATTATACTCTCGACATTTCAAGATTCTGCAGATATCCCAATAGTACTATCCCTACTAGAATCATTACCACGGTGTTGAAGCTTACATCGTTGGAATGCAACGGAATAGTTCTTTATGCTCTCATTTACCTATTATCATCATTATCCAAGATATCATTTTAGCAGCTTATGTTGAAGATCTCTAATAAGGATCCTGATGAACATTTGACTGATTTTCTCAGCCCGAATTCGGTAGCCAAATATATTGGCAGATAAAGAAAATGGATTGCTTGTCAATGATGCAAGCTCCAACATCATATAATGCTTGCTTGTCTTGATCATTGATCGGGGGCAGCATCATATGGTGACATTCTCAGTATTCGTACACGCAAGTCCTCAATTGTGGGCCCCAGGTTCTTGAGAAAAGACGCACACGCGTTTATTCCAAGGGAGAAAGCCTTAGGTTCCGTTAGTGTGCGTTCAGCTGCGTATGTGTGTGCGCGTACTTAGCAGTGAATAGTTGAATTACTGGAAATTCTGACGGTTCTCTTTGCAAGAGATTGAAAAAGCTATCGGTGAACGCGGTACCAGTGGATACGAAGCCGTGCGACATTCTTGGAAAAGCACTTGGCGTTTCAACCTTGTCGCCGAATAGAGATCGCCATTGGAGCGAAAGACTAGCACGACGAGGACGACGTTAACCATAGAGCTCCTCTATAATAACACACTCTCCGGCTGGCTGGCCATCGGCCACCAGCGTACCGGCCATAACCACGTTGTGGCCGGTAACGTACTTGACAAGAATGCGGTTTCACCTGGGCTGCTGTTTTTCCCGGCGGTCAACGACCGCCAAGAATACGGTGCGAGATTTTATTCTTTTTTGTCCAGACGCGATGTCAATGGTCACGAGAGATTTTTGCTAGTCAAACTTGTGATGAGGATCGGCATTAATGATGCAGGGTCCATTTATGTGAATGATGCATAAATGTATCTGAATATGGGGAAATCAAACCAGGTTCGATGAAAATGCTTAAGTTGCAAGAATACTTACAAGGAACATCATTCAAGGCCTTAGGCCACTCTAGAGGTCAAAAAATAGGCTTTTTGGGTATTTTTTTTCAGAAAAACTACAAAATAAATCAATATTACAAAAAAGGGTGTTTATCATACATATCAGTGACTGTATACAATAATTCTTTTGAAGCGATTCATTTAAAAATGGCGGCTGTGCAGCGTTTATCTCAAAACTGCATTTTTAAGTTTGCCGGGAACATAACTCAGACAATTTTCAGCCGATTCACTTGAAATGTTGAATATATCTTGAAAAACACATTGTCTATGGAAGTACGTAGGATTTTTTTTATATTGCATAGTTCATTTGTTATTAACAATTATCTGACGATTTTTTAGGCAAATTTTTGGATTTTTGGAGTCAATTGGAGAATAATGTTCGTGGCGAATAATAAAATATCGACTTCATTAAATTCTGGCCGCGCAAATAAAAATGTATAGGAGTTGATGGTTGACATTTTTTTATAACATGAAAACTATTTTTCATAATTAAACGAAACCATTTTCAATTAAGGGAGCTAAACAAAGTATGGAATACGTTTCTTTTTTTGCAATTCCGAAAAAGGCTACAAATACGTATTTATATAGGAAATTATCCAAACTTAAGCTTTCCAAATTTTTGGAAAGTGAAACATTTGCCAAAAAAATCGTCAGATAATTGTTAATAACAAATGAACTATGCAATATAAAAAAATCCTACGTCCTTCCATGGACAATGTATTTTTCAAGATATATTTAACATTTCAAGTGAATCGGTAGAAAATCGTCTGAGTTATGTTTCCGGCCAACTTAAAAAATGCCGTTTTGAGATAAAGGCTCCACAGCCGCCATTTTCAAATTAATCGCTTCAAAAATATTATTCTATACAGTCACTGATATGTATGATAAACACCCTGTTTTGTAATCTCGACTTATTTTGTAGTTTTTCTGAAAAAAAAATCCCCACAAAGCCTATTTTTCCGGCCGCTAGAGTGGCCTAACCCCTTAAGTGTCCACCTTCGATTTTGTTGAAACTCATATATGCGATAAAGCTTTGAAAACTACTAGACACGTACTTTTTTATCGGTGGAAAAACGGTCTCAAGGGAGCAAACCACCCCTTAAAGAAAGGCGAGTGAGCCCATAGTTAAATTTTTTCAATTAGAATAATTTTCCCTCTATTTTTGTTTCTATGGACCATCCTTGAATTTTGCTTTTTCCAACCCCTCTCGGGGGTTGAAAATTCAAAATGAAATTCTGGGAAAACCATTGTCCGAAAATAAAGAGATACGAGTTTGGCGCTGTGGACAAAAGTGTTGCTGATGGTTCAAGCTCCGAATTGTTCCACGGGGGCGAATTCGTGCGGTCAATAGTTTGCCCAGAATTTCATTTTTTATCTTCAACCCCCGAGAGGGGTTGGAAAAAGCAAAATTCAGGGGTGGTCCGGAGAAACAAAAACATAGAGAAAATTATTCTCTACATTTCGTACATTTAAACCATACCCGAAAAGTCGATTGTTTATGAGTTATTCAATAAACAATTTTTTTTTGTATTTCAACCATTTTTTTGGGGGTTAAGACATTATTGGAAAGTAATGATCAAATACTCGTTCGACGCGTCTTTTCAAGGGCTACAACGTTCCCATTTGAACAAAAATTGTACGAATTTATCCTAAGAAGTTATTGAATTAAAACTGATTTATAAACATTTTACCCCACTTTTTCACCCCTAAAATGAACCAACACGACTTCGGCGCTGTGGACGAAACTAAAACCCCGATTTTTCTGAACATTTCGTCTCACGGCGCCGACCTCGTAGGGGTTGTAGTTTGGCATCAATGCACCCCCATTCATCCCCTAAAAAAGAACCCTGCACCCCGATTTTTAGGCAAACTTGGATTTAGCACCCGCGGCACCTACATAATCACCTGTCAAAAAACTGGCCTTCAATTTTTTTCTGATCACGGGGTTTTCAGCGACAACACGACTGTACTATAAGTGATGTTCCTTGTCAGCAACCGATGGAAAAAAGGATTTTTAAATTTGTCAAATTCAGACTCTTCGACAAGCTCGCTCGGATGTAAAGAAAAAAGAATTTCGGATTTGTGCACAAAAGTCCTAAAGTCCATTTCCTTATATGTCCTAGTGCTATTCATTTAAAAACTTTTTCTTTTCACTTTGCTTTCATCATGCTACAAACATTGTCGCCTTCTTTGGAATCACATCTCAATAACTTTTCGATTGATGGCCATTTGCAGTACTCGATAGGCACTTTTGATGTGGTTATCGTCTTCAGTACGGTGGAAAGAGTCGCGTGCGATTCTTTCCTACTAATTAACAAAAATAACTCTTTCCGATTTTATTCTGCATAAATCAATGGCTAAATGATAACACGTGGAATTACATAAATACACTATGAACTGTCATTGACCAGTCAGGTACGAGTAAGATGCTGGGTGGTATTTTCGTCGCGACGCAGCCACATATATAATGCCAAATGGCTGAGCAGTGATGAGGCAAGGGCTGTGTCGCCATTACCTTGTCTTAGCTAGGTCGTGATCAGATACCCACTCGGGGGCTTATCTTATTCATTCACAACGACTATCGCCAGGTACGTACTAGTCACTGGGTAGTATTTTTATCATGACGTAGCGACGTCTATATAATCACGATCAGCTTGGCAGTGACGAGACAACGGCTGAACAACGAAACATTTAGAATACTGCTAGCTAGTAGTGAGATAACAGTGGGAAGTCTGCATGAGCTTAAGGCGATATATACGTTTACAATGATGAAAAAAATCGTTCTTTTTTTTTCTTCTTTAAACGATAGAACTATATATGTAGAATATTTTCCAAAAGTTTCAAAGCGTAATTCAAAAAACTTCGAAAATAGAGGGACAGGCAGAGATGGGCAAAAAGTAATTGAATTAACAACTTACAATGACAATTACTATTGTAATTAATGATTTAATTACTTTGTAACAGATCACTCAAGTAACTAGTTACTACAAGTACGTAGTGCAATTTAATTTAAATTCTATGTAAACTTCAAACGCGTTTTTATCAAAACTGCATTTTCGAAATCGTGCAGGATTACTCAAAAACTATTAAGCTGATTGAGTTGAAACTTGGTAGAAGTATT
This sequence comes from Ophion ellenae, assembly GCA_963210295.1. Classification (NCBI taxonomy): domain Eukaryota; kingdom Metazoa; phylum Arthropoda; class Insecta; order Hymenoptera; family Ichneumonidae; genus Ophion; species Ophion ellenae. The sequence continues at coordinate 29,450,288 of OY723390.1, read as the reverse complement.
GATCGTACTTGATGAGAATTGGTTTGAAAAATGAGATAAAAACGATTTTTGGAATGCAAATTTTACAGAAATGTTGAGTGAATTAATTGTTTTTGTAAATAAGTGCCATTTTCTTAAATTTGCATTTTCTTCATTTCAATTACTGTCAAATAGAAACTACAAATGTTCTAACGAAAAACATTTTGAATTCTTCTTACAAATCAGTCAACTCTGCTGTAACACTCTGCTACAGCTCCGCCATTTTGATGATGAATGAATATTTGTTTTGTATAATTATTTGTATTGTATAATTTTATTTGTATTGCATACTTGTTTTGTATAAAGTATACTATGAAAGTATACTTGTGTGATACATGTTATATATGAAAGTATACGTGTGTGATACTTGTATACATGTTTGATAAATATGAAGTAATAATTTCTTAATTTAAAAAAATGCCTCAATATTGCTCAATTTTTTCTAAATGTCTATTCCGCCTTAATTCCGCGAGGCAGTCACCAGCATATAACATAGACAGGCTAGGTCAGTTTCTACTTCAATGCTTTTCACAATCCGAACTTCACACGTTACCACTGACAAAAGGATACCTTTTCGGGTGATCACCTCAGATGTCGTTTATTTGGAATATGCTGTTCTTCCCCGAAGTCATGTAGGTTTTTTTTTATTTGTGGGAAAAACGGTTTTAGGGGATGAAATTCACCCTCCAAGTCGGACCTTTAGTGTGATTTCTCCAGTTTCGCATACTTCTAGTCGCGATGTTCAATAGAAATCAATTGGATAATAATGTTCGTGGCGAATAATAAAATATCGACTTTATTAAATTCCGGCCACGCAAATAAAAATGTATAAGGGTTGATTGGTTGACATTTTTTTATAACATGAAAACTATTCTTCACATTTAAACGAAACCATTTTCATTTAAGGGAGCTAAACAAAGTGTGGAATACGTTTCTTTTTTTGCGGCTCCGAAAAAGGCTACAAATACGTATCCCGTCGCTGAAACAAAATAGATGTCTGTTAGATTTCAATGAAGAATATTCGAAGATAATGACGGCGAAGTTTGCGTCATTGGAATGCAACGAAGATGATTTTTTTTTATTTCTCATATTTCTTTCGGCAGATTTAAGCTACGAAAATCACGCAAAGATTTTTTACGATTCTCATTTAGTGATCTACAACATGAATGTGCAAAATTATGATTTTGGATAATACCGGAAGTGATAAATTTAGTAAAAAAATGTTATGCCTCAACGATGCAAGCTTCAACCTCATAATAAAACAAAATCTACATATTTTTAGAGCTATATTTGCTTTGGTCCACGTTTCGTAATCATTTGAATATAATATAGGTGTTAATAATAATGATACCAGTTGAATCAAATCTCGAGATATGGTAATGATTTTTTGCAACATTGATGATCTTGCGGAACAGCCGTACAAGAGATTGAAATTATCCTCGCTCAATTTTTAATGTCGTAGCAGAAATAAATAGGGTTGTGTCAGCCGTCGTGTTACGTAGGCGAAGTTTAATATACATTGAAATACACAGAACAGCGAGAGCAATGGAGAAAATCACGTACACGTTTACGAGACAAGTCTGTGACAAAGAGAGGGAGTGAAAGAAAGACAGGCAGGCGGACGCAGAGAAAATGGACTTTGTGATCCCGGGTTGCAACTGCAAATAGTTGATACGCCCAGGCGGAAGCTGAACCAACGTAGATTTTCGTAGACAATGACGCCTATGCACTCTCCTTCTTCCGTCTCTCCCTCTCCATCCTTCCTCCCCCCTTCCTCTCTCGTAGTTGTACCTAGGTGTTGCATTTTCGACCTCGCGTTGTTAAAAGGTCATTTGGAATTTACACCAACTGTACTATTTTCAGGTCTTTGCTACCCAAACCCTGGACCACTTTCGTCGCCTTTTTATCCAGCCCTGAACCGTGCTTTTCGCTTCCAAATCCATTGCTGTTACACTTTATAAAACCAGGAAAACTCAGGGAATTTCTTTCCTTCTGGAATAATCAGAGAAAAGTCGGGGAATTTTGAAAATTCTCTGGACTTCGTTCAGACTTTACTTTTTGCACGAATGACGAAAAATGAAACCGATTTTTAAAAAACTAAAAAGTATAAAAATTATAAAAATTATAAAAAATATAAAATTATATAAATGATAAAAATTATAAAAATGTTGTATTAAAAATATGAAAATAGTTGTATATTTTTTATCTTTATATTAATCTTCATTATATACAAAAAAACGTTATGTCAGTGCCAAACATTGAAAATTTCTGAAACTAAAAACTGATTTACTCTGAAGCTCTATACGTTTGCATTCGGTTTGTCGATACACAATCACACAATTATTATTGTAGGTGAGTGTTTATAGTTATATTTTATCTATTGGCACCGACATATAAATTTCTGTTTATAATAAAGAACATAGTGTCTGTATGTTTTTAATGTATTTTTTCTTACTTTACAGACTGAATTATTTTTTAAATTACAGTTTTTTTTAATTTTATTTTGATATTTAACATTTTCATATATTTGATCTTTAAAAAATTGTTCTTTATTCGACCCAAATCTCCTTGGAATATTTGCAAAACCTGTGTGGAAAATCTAGCAAAGTCAGGGAATTTCTGAGTCAATAATGTGTAACAACCATGAAATCGTACCTCCTTTCTGGCTTCAACTGAAACGAAAACTTTTCGCTTTTTTTTATACCAATTGCAAAGAGAGACGCTGAGAAAACTCATCTGCGAATTCCCAGCAATGTTTCTTCAAACATTATATTTCCTTTAAAAACTCGTTATCATCCCGCTCTATTTCTTGTCTACACTTGATGAAGGCGGTACATTAGTTTACATTGTAGCCTTCAGAGAATTTACTGTTGCAATGTAAGAGTATGCTTATTCATTTGTTTGCAATTTCATAAATATCAATGCTCATATTATTTTGGGACGTGGCACGAGCGAAAATTTTGAAAATGCATCGTTGAAAAAGGTGCACCTTTTTCAAGAGAAGCTAAAGAGAAGTGAATCAGCGGCTTCTTCGAAGCTTTTCATTTACATGGAATCGAAGAATATTGTGATCTGGGGTTTTTTCCGTGCGTACCGAATGGAGAAATGGAAGATCGACTTTTGCTTACTTTAGAATTTTTGGAAAATGCTATGATGTTGAAGTTTGCATCGTTAGAATGCAACGAAAAATAACTTTTCTTTAATTGATCACATTTTCTTTACCCAACTTAGGGTGCGAGAATCAATCAAATGATTTTTTAAATCTTTAGTAGAGATCTACGATCTCAATCAATAAACTCATTTCAATTATAATCAAAACAAATTTTAATTATAATTAAAATGAAAAAATAAAAAAAAATTAAAATGCACTTCCATCGCATTCCAACGATGCAAACTTCAAATCCATAAAATGGTAGTTTCTATTTTGTCACCTGAATTAAAAATCCGATGATTGGAATTTTTTCTCCACCGCTGGAAAAAAATAAGCGACGACTCAGTCGCTTACTTTTTCAAGTAAGACTTAGGTTAATTGGCGTTCCCTCTTTGAACCTTTGTTAACAAAAAACGTACTCGTGGCCGGAAAAAGAAGAATATTCATCAATGTTTTCTGGCAGAAGGTTTGTAGGTTTCCATTTTCTTTTGCATCGAAGAGTATGGAATATCTGACGAAATTTTTCACTTTCCAAAAATTTGCCTAAAAAATCGTTAGATAATTGTTAATAACAAATGAACTATGCAATATAAAAAAAAATTCTACGTGCTTCCATAGACAATGTATTTTCCAAGATATATTCAACATTTCAAGTGAATCGGTTGGAAATTATCTGAGTTATGTTTCCGGCCAACTTAAAAAATGCAGTTTCGAGATAAACGCTGCACAGCCGCCATTTTGAAATTAACCGCGTAAAAAAAAATTATTGCATACAGTCACTGATATGTATGATAAACACCCTTTTTTGTAATCCCGATGTATTTTGTAGTTTATCTGAAAAAAAAAATCCCCAAAAAGCCTATTTTTTCGGCATCTAGAGTGGCCTAAGGCATTAAATGATCGCGAATGGAACGTTGCGAAATCGAGGTCTATGCATCGCTTTCGCGTGGTACGTCAATGTACATAAGAGCGCGCCACCCGCTACGGGGTTCACAGCCCCTTGTGCACGGTGGCCATCGCCCTCACTGCATATAGCCGCAGCAGCTGACGCGGTGACGTCACGGCTTGCGTGGGTCGGCGTCCTGAAGCCGGTCCACGATCGATATTCTCCACTTGCCCGGGCGACGCTTTTTCCTTCTCCTACACCTCATTGTTTTCCTCCTCCTCCTATGCACCTCTTGTTTTCCTCCTGTTCCCTCTTCTTCCCAGTCACCCCGTCGCCATCTTTCTCCCAACGTCTCTCACTCCCGCTGTCCTCCTCCTTCGCATCCTCTACACTTCTGTTCACGTTCGCCAGGGCTATGACGTCACTGGAGGCGATGCCCACGACGACATTGAAGACTGCCGGAACTTGCCACCTCCCCCGGAAAAAGGGAGGGCAGTGCGGAGAGGGTTCGCAAGAGCCAAATGACCTCCATCCTCCTCCCTTTTCCAGGTCCATGTCCTCGAGTTTGTCCACCCCGTTCCACAATCTATTCCATTTATTTTTATTTCTTTTTCCTCTTTTCATCCTATTATAAGACATCGAAACGCGACTATAAATTGGATCATTGAAAAGTCAATACAGTGAAAAAAAAAATTCGTTCATCAAACCAAAGTTCAGTTGGTTTAACAAAATGTATCTTCAAATACGTTCAACTTGATTTTTAATTGGCATAACAAACGTTTTGTTAATCTAACTGATAATTTTAGTGGTGTGAACTGTAGCTTATTCAGGATGTCTGAGCAACTGTTAAAACAACAAAATTTCGAGACCTCAAAATGCATTTTGCACATTCAACGATTTCTTTTTCTCAGTGTAGTATAAGTTCTGGGTAAAAAGTATTACAGCCAGCATACGGACCAACGAATTTTCTCACTGAATAGCAAATGAGGAGCTGGCGAACATAACCGGACTTGTCCACTATACGCCAATTTTTTTTTCGTGTTCTTCTAGCACATATTAGCTCCCAAAATATTTTGCGTCAAATCCGGCTCTAAACACCTTAAAATTGGTTAAAAACTGCCTTTTCAAGCAGAAACGGACTTGTCCATGGCTGGCTTGATGAAACAATAGTAACTGATGACCACAGTGATGACGATGATGACATTGAATGCGATTGTTACGAGCTTGACATGGAAGAGTTTGTGTGCATTATTAAATTAATAATAAAAAACGAATTTATATTCGAGTCACAGAATCTGTTTTATTTCATAACCGGATATGTTCATAAGATTTTCGTTCAAAAGTGGAGTTGTCCACCATTCTTATTCAAAACCGGACTTGTCCAAAATAAACATAGAAATGAACACATGGTAGTTAGTGTTTTTATTATACTAAAGCCAGGCCCAGGCTTACATTTTGAGAGCCTTCATATATTGAAGCTTAAAAATTCGAACTCATCTCTATTTGGTTATTTTGGTTTTTGACCTCTCCTGTAAGAAAGTAATTCATGGACACGTCCGGTTCTGTTCGCCAGCTCCTCAAATATTAATTGGGGAAATGAGATGGTAATTTTATATTTCTGTCATTCATGTGACAGGTGAGAAAGCAAGACGTATTTGGTTGAAGCTTTAAGCTCTTTTCTAAAACCTCTTCGAGGCGAGACAATGATTTTTTTTTATTGTAAGATGTTCAGCAATATTGGAAGACGAAAAAAATTACACCTTGCGCAGCAATCGTGCAGTGGATCCTCGTAGAGAAATGAAAGCCAAGTCGACATTTTCTCTCGTGTATTCAATATCTGCCGATATATGCATATGCATGCATGTACATGAGAGAAAATGCCTCGGGATAACTCGATAGGGACCTTCCAGCCTCATTGTGCAAAAGTACGTAGTCTTTTTCATCTCCGCTCTTCCTGTCTGACTCGACGAAGACATTTCCCTTATGATCCACCCTCTCTTTACCTTTTCTCTGCTCTTACCATTGCTTCAGTGTTGGGCAGATATACGGGATGTTCAATGTCCCCGGGTATTGTAATCAGTAGGGGAAGGTGGGGTAAAGTGTCACTTTTTTTCTAACGAATTTGTACTCTGACAAAAGTAGTCTGATTGGAAACAAAAGGTCATAACCGATTTTATGGACCTTTGGGCGTACAATGAAGCTCCCATATTTATTGCAAAAAGATTTTAAATATCAAAATAATGAGATCGAAAAAAATTTGCAGCTTGGCTCATTGTACCCCATGGGCGGGGTACAATGTATCATATAGGTGGGTACAGTGTGCCAACTACTGCGAAACGTAGGGTACCATGAGGGGGTTGAAACTCTTATGTTTTTCTAACATAGATAACGGATTTTTACACGTAACAGTACGAACCCAAACAAAATCAGTATATCAGTATCAGTATAAAATCAGTAATATCACAGGAAGGTCTTATTTTTACAAATCGCACGTCGTTGACAGCGGCCCGTGACACATTGCCCTTCTTCGGAGCGTCGTCAGTTCTTTGTTTCCTCATTAAGAGTCGGGGCATTGTGCACGACATCTCGGTGATGCATTGTACCCCACTAGTTAAACATTTAATTATTGATGAAAGTAACTATTAATTAAGGGGCTATACCAATGTGAACGCTGAAAATTTGGGTGATTTTCGGGAATTTTTTGGAAGAAAAGTACTTAATTAAATGTTTTGGAAAATTAAGAATATATTTTGCTATATTTGACCTATATTACATAATTTTTTCATAGAAAAGTATTGAGATCCAAACGACTTATGCGTTGCCTTCGGAGGCGCCAAAAAAAGTTCCTCCACTGCTGACATGATTCCGGCCGATTGAGTAGCTGAAACCGAAAAAGGAAAAAAAATCGTTAAACTGAAAGGTATTTCCTGTACAATGACGTAGAATTTTCGAAAAATATCAAAATCTAACAAAATGGCGTAGTTATGAAAAAAAAGTCTGTTTTCTTGTCTATAAAATGGTGGTTTTTTCAATGCCAAATCGTCCATTTTCATCCAATCAAAAATATCCTACGTCATTGTAGAGTAAATATATTTAAGAGTATTCAGTTCAAATTTCAAGTCAATCGGATAATTGCTCTTTGAGTTACAATGTCAGCATATTTGAAAAATCTCATTTCGAGAAAAACGCGTTTAAAGATTTAATTATCGATTTTTGCAAGATAAAATTATTAGAGATACGGCCTTGAAATTTTTACAGGATATTCTTGAAAGTATAAACTGTCGAAAAAGGCCAAAAAATTGATTTTTTGAAAGTGTCACACTGGTATAGCCCCTTAAACTACGAATGGAAAAACACAAGTCACTGAGCTCATCATGAATAATAGAACTATAGATTAGGACCGAAAACCCGAGCCGCTACAAAAAGTTACGTTATATTTTACGTTTTTCCAGCGAGCGAAATAGTTTTTTTTTTTCCAAGCCTCAAATCAATTTTTAATTTTCAATAATTCTTTGTGAGCTGCTATCGACTCTGTTTTAGGCCTGACGAAACCAAATATAAATCGAGGTCCAACAAAAAAAAATCGGATATTACCACCTACAAACCTCCCAGAAATCGCATCTCGCTCGCAGTGCTCCGTGATACATTGTACCCCACTCGCCCCTATATTGACTTTGATTTCGCTGTCACGCTTGATTTCTAAACCTGATTTTTTTAAAATAGAAATCAAGCGATTTTTCAATATGAATTTATTATTGACGCACGTGGCAGCCAGCAGTTCTTACACTACTGACAGTCGATTATGACTAGACGTACACAAAAACAAAACCGAAAATGCCGTAACTTATTTTGATTTTCCTGTTCAGTCAATCGGAGCATGCAGTCGTTGGCGACGCTCGTTGCAACGGTATTTACGAACATTCCAATTATTTAAACTCTTGAAAAGTCCACTTGTAGTATTCCACAGCGTCTTTCATTTTGTATTCATTGATACAACCTCTTGAGATTTTCAGTAATCGATGTGGCAACATTAATGAGTATGATGCAAGTGGAACAAGATTTGCAAATTGAATGGGATGGAAGTTCGCATCGTTGGAACGCAACGAAATATCTTTTTTATATTTTATTTTCCTTATTTTTATTATTATAGGAGATGTATTTCTTATAGATTTATGTAGAAGATCGCTTAATATATATCTTAAATAATGGTTGGCGGATTAGTTTAGGCAAAATCTGCCAAAAGAAATTAAAATAATTCAGAAATATTAATTTTTGTTGTATTCAAACGATCCAAACTTCCACCTCATCGAATTGGATATATGTTTCCCATAGGGGGATTTTTTCGTCTTTAAGTAACAAAATTACTAATTTACAAAGTTTGGAAGAAAATAATAATTCTTGCCACTTGAGATTTTTATTTCTAGGATTATGGGAATTCCAGGCATGCACTTTTTTAAACCGATCATTAATTTATCAGGTCTCAGAAAAGTATTAATCGAGTGCCCAGAGTGGATTCGTTTTTTTTTACGATTATTTGTTTTTGCTAACAAGACAACAAATTTCGCAAAAATTGCAAGGGATTAGGCTATCGCGACGACCCGGAAATCAGGATTATTGAAAAACATTAATTTTGAAGGAATAAGCAGGATGATTAAAAAATCGTCGAACATTTATTTGTATGTATATTAACAAAGTTGTGTACCAAATTTTATTACAAAAAATATTAATAATTAAAGAAGTTATAAACAATCTCGTCAACGACCTTCCAACGTTAGGGGCTCAACGGTGTACTTGATGTTGGCCACCCGGTTCATCTGTAACAAAGAAACCTTGTTTTTTTTTCCTCAAAATAGATAATATTGGATAATAAGACTTAACCTAGTATTTTTTGTTATCGTGTTGCAATCACCAAAAAAGTCGAATTTTCTTTCAGTTTTTCGCGGAAAAATCACATTATTATTGTTAATAACTAATGAAAGAACTGTTAGGAAGAAAACGTCCGACAAGACTAAACTACTATTATACTGAACGAGGGTACCAAATTTCAACTCAATTAAAATCAAAATTAGTTTCGAGAAAAACGCGTTTACGGGGTAAGGCCACTGTAGCGGGAGAAAAAAATAAGTATACTTTCGGATTTTTTTATAGCGGGACAATAAAATAAAATTAAATTCTGATTCTGAAAATTCTGAAAATTCTGAAAAAGGTCCTTTATTGTACATATCATAACCTGTATAAGTTATTTTTTTCAAAGTAATATAAAACAAAATGGCGGCTGCACAGCTTTTCTTCGACGAAGCGTTTTTGTCATAGGCGCGCGGCCGGACCAACGGCACTTGCAATTTTTAATTAACAGTAAATTAATATTTTTTTCTATTTTACATGTGAATAGCTACAGAAGTACGTAGGATGTTTTGATATATCGATTTTTGCTAAAACAGCGCGTTTTTTAAATAAAAGTTCACAATTCTCAAAGAAACATCGTCCGAAAATTGTTTATAAAAAAAAAAACTATGTGATATATCGAAAAAATCCTACGTACTTCTATGCAGAATGTAATTGTGAATATACAGTTAAAATTTCAAGTCAATCGGTCAAGATTTCTTCGAGTTATGAGTCCGGCCGACTTGAAAAATGTAGTTTCGAGAAAAACGCTTTCAAAGTTTTCGGCACAGATTGCATCGGACTGAGAGGGGCTGCGCTAAAATTCAAAATAGAAGTATTTAGCCATTTTCCTCACCTTAATCCTTTGAGTATGTCATTTTAAGATAATAAGGCAACTTTTAAGAAGAAAAAAATCGATTTTTCAAAATTTCTACAGTGGCCTTACCCCTTAAAGTTTTACTATCAGTTCTATCGTTGTGATCATAAGTTAACCTTCAATCTGCGATTCTTGCACCATACTATACTGCACCTTCCTCTTCAATTTGACTTGCCTCAAGCGTCTATTGATTTTTCGAAATTTTCACGGTATCCTAACCCCTTAAACCCACCATAGCTCGAAAACCACTCATTTCCAAACCCCCGTTGACAGGAGCCAATTCGTTGCGAATGACCTCTAATGTAACCCCTTTCAAGGAATAGGTCGAATTTCCAGCCACTCTGTATATACAATGACTCGGAACTCTAAAATCTTCACTCACCCATTGGATTCGTTTCCTGCCTGCCTTTTTCCTTCTCCTTGATTCACGAGCCCCCCCCCCCCCCTCTCCCGGAATCGTTTCGATCACTTGCTCTTTCGTCTTTCACATTTTCCCTATCTCTTTGCATCTTCTGGAACAAGCCGGGCTCTCCAGTGGGTCGAACATTCGTTGGTTTTGAGCCGAACCGCTGCCGCGTTTCCCGCCCGGTCAGCCAATCTGGCTTATTTCAGTCAGCTGGGCTGACAGGGCGTTTCCCTCCCTGCTCCGGTCTCATTTACGTCTCTCGTTTCCCTTCCTACTCTTGCTCTCCTTGCAACTCATCCCTTAACCTCCCACCCTCTCCCTTTTTCGCCCCTTCCCTCCCTCCGCCCTCCTTTCGCCTTCCACCCTCCCTCTCGCCCTCCACCATCCTTTCCCTCTATCTCTATCGGATGCCACTGCAGACGTGCAACCGACGACCTAGCCTATCAGACCGTAGCGACCAACGGCGGCAACGACCCTACTCCTCTTTTTCCCTCTCTACCCCTCCCCCCTCCCCTCTTGCCAGCTCCTCTCAAGTCCTTTTTCTCCTGCCGAGTGCCCACTGATGGCGGAAACTTTCCGAGCATTTCCACTACCATTGCCCGTTTACTATATTTTGCGTCTCCACCAACACTCCCACAGTTACTACTTCCACTATCAGCGCTAGTACTACCACGATCGAGAACTCCTGAGCTTGTAATACTCGAGACTCCCGAGAGTTGTAAGCTGTGTATGCCGGTGTGGCTACGCTGTAGTAGTAACGTAGTATTTTCTGGTAGTAGCGCGTGCCCACAGACGCAACTTCCCTCTCCTCTCAAGAGCCCAGGCATTTGCGCACGAGAAAAAAAAAGAGAGAGAGAGAGAGAAAGAGAGAGACGGATCTCGAGATATATGGTTGACGTATGACGGTATATTCACCGGCACGTTGTGCCGGTTATAACATTGCCTCTGGCTACTGCCCTATAACTATATCTGGTTCTTCCTCTGGTTCGCCTTTGTCATCTTCATTGTACCCGCTTTCCTGATTCTTCATGCAGCAAGCGAACGATGCATGGGACCTTCCCAATGATGTTTCCGCCAAAGTACTTGGCCCTCTCATTGATGCAAAAAGTCTGTATGATTCTACGCTGCTGAAGCTTGCATCGTTGGAACACAACGGGAATACTTTTTATTTTATTTCTTCTCGGAGTTGGAAAAAAGTACTGGCTCTGATCTGCCTTCCTTAGATAATATCAAGCTCTGGTCCGGCCTTCCACCCTGGAATAGGTTCGCAATGTAACTGATCTGAGGCTAGGTCCCGATCCGCCGTTCCCTTTCTGGGGAGCTGATCAGGAACGGGCCGGAGAACAAGCGGTAAATGAACAGGAAAGTTGTAGGGAATAGATCGGGAAATAACCAGGAACAGACGAGGAAATAAAAAATGACGTTTCAGCGTTTTTGGAATCCTTGAGGAGGTAAAATCGAGAGTGTATTCCATTCAGTATTTCGGCAACATATTGTTTGTTGGTTATCTACTTGCTAAGGTGTCTATGAGGCATATGAGTGTCTACATACGCTTGCTTGCATTTCCTGATAGGCAAAGAGACGAAACATGTACACAGATCACTATCCGAGCGAATAAGGCCTACTGTGCAAAGGTTTATTTCGCAAGTATCGAAAAATCATAAGCGTAAGTGCACCCTGTAAGCACTTCTGTACGTGGTACAATTCACAGGACGAACTTTTATCCTGATACAATGGTACCGTGCTTACGCGAAGTTCTTCGCGTGTAGCCACCTGGCGGATTGTTGGCGAAAGACATTGATATTTCCCAACATGGCGACAAGGCGTTCAAAAATCACGAATGACCTGCTTTATTTGTTTGCCTCATAAATAATCCGGCTATTCTTTATGCTCAAATCATTATCGTAATCCCGGTATTTATGATAAGCATTGTTATCCCCGTCGATTATCATTGATGAAGTGAATGCTTTTAAAGATGAATAGAATTACAACCGATGTATTAGTTTCATCCCAATCAATTATAAATATCTTTGATGAGGTGGAAAGCAAAGTAGCTTTTCTTTAGTTCTTACAGACAGGCTCCACTTTTCAGAACATGTCAACGTTCTGGCCCGGTAGACATTACGTGAAGATGTACTTGCTCGCAATGTATCCCGGCCAGAAGATTGTAATTTCCAAACATAGAGGGTCAGCCGTAAAAAACGATTTTGCAATCTTCCCGGTTTGTTCCATGGGAGGGCCCGGTCAGGTAAATCAGACAAGGCATGTCTGGTTAGGGCCGGACACAAAGTAGGTAATGCCCGGTCACATTTCTGCACGGGGAGGTCTTCAATGGGAATCTTTTTAAGAAGTTGCCGTATCTTTGATCGGTCACAAGAAATCCGCCATGAGAAATCAATTATTTTCGTTGCCTTCTAATGATGACTTCAATATCATATGATTCGATGTTTTCTACCTTCCGAATTCTCAGCTGAATACACGCTTTCGTAAATTTTGCGGCTCAGCTTGGCCAGGCCAGGTGAGGATCCTAGCCATTATTCCCTTATACAAAAAGTACAATAGTAGTACAAAGAGTACAATAGTAGTAAGTAGTATACAAAAGCCTTACCAATCGTTTGCAGTGCAAATTTGCGTGTAGTATTTTTTATTCGATAATTGGAATTTCGCACCGCCATGAGAAATCGTGGATAAATTGCTTTTTCATATACTTTCACCGGTGCACGGTAAAACGGTCTCTTCTACTTCCGGTAACCGCCTACAGTCCTTTCATTATCGACGAATCTTTGCCTCCCCCCAGTCACCCAGCCGCACTCTAGCCGGGAATAGCTTGCTGCTCTTCCCTCCTCTACTCATATGTCTCGTCGCGGTTGTCTCCAGGCTTTATATGCTGACGGTGATTCGGGAAACGGTAGGACAGAGCCGGAGGGATCCTTTAGTCGATAACTATACAGAGACAGCGATTGATTCAGTCTCAATGATCTGAGCACACAGATCGGCGGAAAAAGACTCGTGAGGGAAAACATAAATGTAAATGATGGTCAAGCTTCCATCGTTCAAACGCAACGAGAGTTCTCTTTCATCATTTTTATTTCTTCATTCCTTGATCATGGATGATTATTTTGGGAATTCAGGTTTTAGATCTCTGACAAGCGTGTTTAAAGTTTATTTGCCACAAAAAATATGTTTTGGCGCCTGCTTACAGACGCGTGTATAATCTTCCGCTATCATTTGACGTGTTGGAACTGAGGCATCGTTTCAACAGATCGTCTCATGGTAAATTTTCATAATGAGCTTGAGATCTTTTTGGCCATCATTATCAAAGGACAGTGGATACTCATCTTTGACGTGTTCCACTTAGCTTTGACTGTACGTTACTAACACCAAGATTCTAGCCCTGGTCCTTTTCCAGCGGTATATTCATAACCACGAAGCTGTGTTTTCGAAGCCGAAATCTTGGACGATTTCCACTGGTTTCAGGAAATGTTCTATCCGTTTTTAGGGTGCCAGTTACTACTCGAAATTCGAAATAGCATCGACGCTTTCCGGTCACAGCCATGCACCCTCGGATACATTCTGGAATATTCTCGAATACCTACCATTATATTCCATCCGAGTTCCTAGGTCGTATGAAGGGAAGGAACGCGCTAAGGAAGGCGGAAGAAGTCGAATGCGATAAAACAAGAAACAGGGCAGGCTTGCGCCGCAGGACCCTCGACCGCTCGGAGGATAAAAAACTGCAGTCGAAGTACTTGGAATCATTCAATCCATTTTCAACGGTGTATTTTCAAAGAATCATGCTATCGAAATATGAAAAAATCGACTTTTCCAAAACTTTATATCGGAATGATCCCTTAATGTGTATTTCCAGTTTACATATGTTTTTTTTAAATAAAATGTATACCTTAGGAATGTCTTACATCAGACATTTTCGATCAGAATTCAACTTTATACAATGTGAAATAGGGGATACATTTAGCAATATTTAATAAATGTTCAATCTACGTGATTTTTCACGACTCGTATTTAGCACAGGAATGATAGTTGTCAGAAAGTGTTTGGAACGAAGAGATTTCTTCGACCATGCACAAATAGTGATGCGGCTTCACCATAGCGTTGAAGTTTGCATGGTTGGAATACAACGAAATTTTTGTTGCGTGTTCCCCAATTTGCTTGTCAGCATATTTAGGCTACAAATATTACTGACATTTTTTTGAAGATCCTTATTAGGTATCTATAACCTAAAGCTGCAAAAAAAAACTTTAGTTAGTAATAAACAAAAAAGATATTAAATAATAAAGGATTTTCGTTGAGTTCCGAAGATGCAAACTTCAATACCATGCTTCGCCACATACGTCAGCGCACTTCGCAAAAAGCAAAACTACACTGGATTTTCGAATTGCAGAAGTTTCTGCCAGAATGTTTTTGTACCATGCGTATTTCGAAGGTTTCGCAAAGCGCGGAGAAGTTATTGTGCAAGATCATGTAACTTAATAACATTGTTCGCGAACCCCTTCGTTGGCATTGACGCAATAGTGCGTCAACCTTTATTTCCCTATTTAACTTGCTCTGATTTGAAATCGGAGCCTCACTCGGGGGTTTTTGGGCTCGCTGAATGCGAATTTGAAGTCAAAATTCGGAAATTCAACATAGCGGCGCCAATATGGCGGACAAAAATCAAAAACTTTACTCGATTTAGATGAAAATTAGTACTCCGGGATTTTTGAGGTCGCTTATTACGAATCTGAACTTTAAATTTGGAAATTCAAAATGGCGCTAGAATGACGGACCAAAATTGAAAATTTTATTCGAATCAATCTGTATTATTTGTATTTTCATTCGCCATATTTGTTCGTCATTGTGAATTCCTGAATTTTGAGTTCAGATTCGTAATCAGCACCCTCAAAAACCCCAGAGTACAAGTTTTCAGGGTAAAAAAATGTTCCTGCCATTTTGGGCACTTTTTGTCGAATTCTCTCTGCTAACGAAGGGGCTAAGGGAAGGGTAGGGATTTCAGCGTAAAAAAACACTTTTTTGCGAGTTTTTTTCATCTATATGGATAGAGTAAATTTATTGAAACCTTTTATACATTGTTAAGTGTCTTTTCAAGAACATTCCGTGAAATTTGTACGCGAAAATATCCACAAACAAGCCGGTGACAAAGCTTTTCCAAGAACGCCTTTGGAAAAACACGATTTGCGGTGTTCACTGTATCTCAGCTAGAAATTATCTGAAATCAAGCACCATTAAAATTTAGTCAAAGTTTCGTCAAATCCTCCACCCAACGGTCTTTGATAATTTTTTTTTCATTTCCAAATTTTTGGTGGTAATGTAAAGTGAAAAGTGCTATTTTTCACGAAAAATTCCGCCATTTTGGGAGTGGAAAACCCCCTCAATGTAAAAAAATCTCAAACGAACCGTTGGGGGGAGGTATTTTATATGTAGAAAGTGTGTACCAAGTTTGAAATAAATCGGTCATGTAGTTTTCAAATGGCAGTGAACACGGACTTTGAAAAAGTAGTTTCGAGAAAAACGCGGCACCGGCTTGTTTGTAGATATTTTCACGTACAAATTTCACGGAATGTTCTTGAAATGACCCAAACAATGTACAAAAGATTTCAATAAATTTACTCTATCCATATAGATGAAAAAAAAATCGCAAAAAGTGTTTTTTTCACGCCGCAACCCCTACTCCCCTACCTCCCTTAAATACAGATTTCCATGGTAATCATGCAATATGTCAGAATATCAATACTGCAAAGCATATACATCCAGAAGCTGAAATCCAGAAATAATTTTCATGCATCTACCGGAATAATCAGTGCATTTATCTGCTGGAGCATTGTGCAGTTTGATGTAGTTCCCATGAACATATATCTTATGGTCCATAACACCAACGTTTGAAATTGTCGGCATCTTCAACATTCATTATAGTTCTGCTTATCTAACGAAACTTTTGCATAGGACGTTGAAGACAAAGCTTAGGCTACGCGTGACGTAATAAAACCATAGCAAGTAGGAGCAAAAGAGAGGGAGATGTAAACAGAGAGAGAGAGAATGATAACGAGTGGTGGGGGACTGTGAGGAGTCACCAGAAAGGAAATAAAACGTTGAAAAGATGGAAGGCATCTGCCGTTCGTTAACCACCTGTCTCTCTCCCCTGGCTTCGGCAGGTGCAATCCGCTTCCATGGCTTCGGCGATCTTTCCCTTTTACTCGCTCCAGAATAACAGCGTTGGCATCAATAACAACAGCATTAAAACAAGCATACAGTGATACTAAAATACTACGCCGCCCTACTCTCCGTCCCTCTTTCGCTTCCTCTCGTTCTCCATACACCATGCCCTTGACCATGTTTGTTGTATATCCCCTTCGTTCCCCCTCTCCGCCAGTCACTGAATACACCCTCGAATCAATTAACCCTTCTTTTGTTCCATACAGCGGCTCTTCCTGGGCCTCGAGTTCATTCTTATTTGCTACTATACGTTGTGCTAAGTTTTACGCACGATGATCCATAAACTTTTTTACACGGCGTACATAGTATTTGGCCCTACTCACGTCAGGGCCGGATTTAGGGGAGGGCATCCGGGGCTACAGCCCCGGGGCCTCCACAAAAGAGGCGCCCCCACAATAAAGACTTCGGAAAAAGAAATCTTTCAAATTCCGACAAGTAAACTAGTAAACACTAGTAAACAACTTTTCCTTTGATATTTTTTTCGCTGTTTTAGAACCGTTGATTTAGAACCCAATCTCGGTAATAAGTTGGCTCAATTTGTATCTTTGATCGACGTGTACAAAAAGGACTATGGACTATGGGTTGGAGGGCTCCGGGTCTGCCAACAAAAAATCGGATCCACGTAAATTTTTCTATTGCCAGAATTGACAATCTGATACGCCACTGTCCGTGCAGAAATCGTCATCAGGATCCGATTGGATTCCCTTGCTTGTCCCTATATCCTGATAGGAAACCAATGCATCATTGCATTGGGTCTCTGTACTAAAATGCCACGCTCGTACATTGGATTCTAATCGAGATTCCCGATTGGCAGCCCTGGATTTACCAATAGGTCGTGTAGGGAGCTGCTTAGGGGCGGTAGACTTTAGAGGCGCCCAAAAAGCCCTAGGTAAACACTAGTGATCAAGATATGAGAGGCGGCCCAAAGTCCAGTGGCCAATACTTAAGGAAAGTATAAATCCGGCACTGCCTATCGGAATCCAATGTACGAATGCAATTCGAATCCGAAAGGATTCCCACCTTAGCCAACAAAATCCGAGACGATTCTTGGTGGATCTCATCGCATTCTGTATGTCGAATTTTCTCAACAAAATATGTAGATACACAAAATGAGTGGATCTTGCAAAAGTATAAATCTTGTCCCACAAAAGTATCGATCACTTTGAAAAAGTATTTCTTAAAATTCGATTTGCATGACATCACTCAAGATCCACTTTAAGTATCATTTGATGGTTAGTTTACTGCACTTTGACATCATCACACACGATTCGAACGTGGTAAGAATTTTCAAACAGCGTTCAGCGGGCAACAGTGCGAATCCGAATGGATCCCAATGAGGACTCCCAATGTCCGGTGTCCGTGACAAATCCCTATAGACATGTGGGTGCATCTTGGGGCTCCCAAACAAAGTTGTGCACGGGATCACGAAAGGATACTTTATTTTCAAGATCCAACAAATTTTGTTTGAGAACTTCAAATAAAAATTCTCAAGCGGCGTCAATCGGGAAATATGATGTCCAATGTGAACTCTCTACTGGGATTATGTGGGGACTCCCTAACAAATTTCCGCACGGGTGGGAGCACGTGCGCGAGCGAACGGTTGCGAGAAATCACGGTCGCTCAGACTGGTGGATTATGACAGAGAGGGTTGCGATTCACCAACAACAATGTCTGCTACTCTACTATCAGCTGCACCGAGATGCAGGACACTCACTGGTGTACTATAACAAAAAATTACCGGTAACTCTATAACCTTGATTACTTTTTTTATATCGCGAGACCTGGCTTAATAAAATCCTTTAAAAGTGTACGCGAAACACGAACCCTGCAGCGTTCGTGCTTTCAAAGCAAGTACAGGTGCGAGAGAGAAAAGTACTCCTCGAACACAAGAACGAGACCCTACTACCGGTCGGGAATGAGGCTCATGGATTAGCTACGCGGTCTGTGCGGAAAGTGTCCGATCTTGTGCTCCAACATTGTACCTAAGTGTACTATTGTTGGCAATAAGTATTCGCCCTTTATCTTTAGGGGGGCGGGGCTATGAGTGCCCTTGTCAAGGAGCACGCTTCTGCAAGTCTTCAGTCGAAAACTGTCTTCTGCTGAGCAAACATCAAACTTTTAGCGTGTCGTATTTCACGATGACTGAACACTGAATAGGGAGCCTGCATAAAATTTTGCAAAACCTTGGTTATTCGTTGTCAAAAACTACCCATACGATTCGTGAACTGTACAGCGATGATTCTATAAGTCAGACGTAGCGTAGTCTAGGTGATTACGACTACTTTAAAAGTAGCCGTACATCAATTGGTTGCGAGCCTTGTTCTAGCAAACCTGCCACGGCAAAACTCCTTACAAAGTTGAACGAGTTCGGGATTTAACTACAGTCCGACCTCCGAATAAGAAACCAAAAGCCCCCAAGGGGAAGAGTTTTTCTTATATATCGCACACCCCCACCAGGCGCGCGCTCCGCGCTCACTACCTCTGTCTGTCTCTCTCACTCTTTTCCGCATGCGATCCTCTCAACAAGAAACTCGCTCGAACGAGTTGCAACTTAGTATTCACATCGCCTATGCAAAAACGTTTTCGATTGCGCGTGGACATTTATTTAGCGAATTTTTGTTTCACGTTAATATACATACTATTGAATATTATTGTGTACTACTGCATCTGAATTACTATTAACTGTTATAAAAAGCCCGAAACTGTAAAGAAGCGTAAGAGATCAGACTGTAGTATACAAGTCGAAGAAAATATTACAGAATCTGCGCCACAAGGTGATAATTTAAACAAAGAGCTTTATGCCCATATTGTTTTATCCCATTTATATAAAAGAAGAAGTCAATATCTCTGAGGATTCATCTTCAATGACAGAGTTCGACTCTATCGAAAATATTCCACCGTCAGTTGAGTGCGTTGCGGATCAAAATAATACGCAACAAGACGAAAACGCTTTTCTTTACGTCTCGGAAACTTTTGCTGTTTTATATGAAAATCTTTAAACGCCCTTATCTTTGTTTTTATTTTATATGAAATCTTGTCAACACATATATGTATCTTTTGAATGAATACAAAAAATGTCTAATAAACTTGTCGATTTTTTGTTACATTCACACACGCACACACACATACTCACGCACGCATGCACACATCAATTTACACTACAACGTTCACTCTATTTTGCCCGAATAGTCTTTCCCAGGCTGGTTTCTTAACCAGAGGTTCCGCGCACAAAATTCTTGAGCTCGGAGTTCGAGTCGGAGTGGGGGAAGCACTCGAGTGAGAAACTGGGGAAAGTTTCTTATTTCCGGGTTTCTTATTCGGAGGTCTGACTGTAATTATAATATCGTTTGACTGTGCAAAGGGTAGAAGAGGACAGTTTGAAAACAATTTCATTCTGAAGGTGTTAGAGCTATGCTATCACCATTATCCCCCACATACATGAACATTGAACACTTGATCGAGCCTAAAACCGGAAAATGCCTTTTCACCAAGAGGCCCCTTCAGTAAATAAGACTAGCGGCACAAATCGCTTTGTAGGACTTAATGGAACAACGTTTAGGTATGAAAAATCAGGCTATAATCTGTTTTCTCAAACTATCGATTAAATTTGCGACAATTAAAAGACCGAAGCACTTTAACATTTATTCAGCGAATGTACACGGTATGAATCAATGCAAGAAAAACATTTTAAGGTAGTCGTATCGCTTCACACTAGTCATACCACTGATCATACTTGAGACTTGTACAATTTATATTTTTAACATATGCAAAAAAAACAACTTGTAATAACTTAAATTTCCCATGTGTAAACTGTTTAATGAATGTTCACATTTAATTAGAAAAATGAAAAAATTGTTATCCCAGCGATTCCCGCAGTATTTCGAGGTTTGATAATTGGCAACATTGGTTCTATCTCCGTCTCTTTTTACTCAACCAGGCGCGTTTAACCTCCATGCTTTTCAACGCTGATCTGTCGAAACAATGTCAGGTGCGGGAAATGAAAAGCATTGTATTCGAGCCACGACTGGTAAAAAGCGTGGAAAATTTGTGCCGGCGAAATATGTCGGTTGAAAATGAAATATGTGCGGAAATTCGAATGAGTGAGATGAGATTAGGACTACAGTCAGCTGTTGCCTTGCTGTCACGTCTCTTTATCGTAGCAAGTGGTAACAAACCCAATACCGGAAGTTCAAATTAAACTTGATATTGCATAAAAATTAGATCAATAAGCGTAATTATTTCTGAGAGCATTTGATTACTACAAGTGTTAAGTATGTAAATCTGATTATTTTTAAGAATCTGGCGGATTCCCACGATTATATACACCCTTGTAGAGACCGGAAATTGGGATTTTGTATTCCGTCTCGGAATTCCTTCACAAAAATACGCAATTTTAATCGTTTTTTCTCTGTAATTAGGTCGATAAACTGCCCTGAAATTTTACAGAGACGATTATTAATATATTTAGTGGCGCTCAAAAAAAATTATGAAAATCCTATGGATTGAAGCCTGGCGATAGCATTACCTTAACATAACTTGTTCCCCTCACTTAGACAGTCAAGGTGCGTCCAGTGCCAACAGTCCAGATTTTTCTGCATACGAAGAGCAGTCGCCTCTTCGATATAATGCACGCGCAAATATATGACGTATAATTATATTGGGGCGAAAAATATCAGGTTTATTATACTGCATCTAAGATATACTAGATATAAGGCGATCTGTGCAACGAGGATAAAAATGATGTCATCCACCCTTCTTATGTATGTTAATCCGATTGCAAATGAACAACTACTACTAGCACTGAATGATATTCCATTGCAGATGCATAAGCGATCGAAGCCATGAGCATTTACTTTTAAATAACGCATAGTCGAATGATTGACCCCCTTTCTTCTCCACTTAAAAGAACTGATGTTCCGTTTACATCTAGTTTTTACTTATTCGTCCACGGGGTGCTCCATTATGGAGCACCGATTATTTTTGGTCGATTTTTCGTTGGCCCACCTACCAGAACAAAAATATTGTGTGACTCGGGGTTTCCCATGTTTGCGCATTGTACACATCATACATATAGTTCGCGTCGGGTATTATGATCAGTAAACAATCCCCGAAATTGATCCAGAGCAAGAAAGAGAAGGGTGGTTGCGCAGCCCTAATAACTCTTCGCTCGTGTAAACAGGACGTTGGCCTTCCTTCATCGATCGTGTATGCGTATCGATGTCGCAACATTGTGTACGGCTAGGTCATCAATAAATTAGGATACCCGACCCCGGGCTAGTTGATCGGCGTATACGAGGGCCGAGGAAATTCACAAGCTCGGTTCACCGTTCTGTAAATGCTAGTCAAGCATCGATTTTTTTGTTTATCCAGAGTACATATCGCTGGATTCAGAGCTAAACAAATTTGCTCTTTACCCGATCTTTCGAGTGGAACTTGCCATTTTTTCGTGGAGCTAATTTCTTGCTTGACTCTTTTGTTCTCAGGCCGCGATACTTCAGCAAACAGCCGAGTATATTTACCAGTTGGAGCAAGAAAAGACGCAACTCCTGTCCCAAAATTGTCAGCTCAAGAGACTGGTCAATCAACACGAAGGTGGCGACGTGCCGATCAAGAAACGCAAGCCTGAAACTCAGGGTGAGTTATTTTACCGAAATTAATGTTTATAGATAAAAAAATTGATATGTATAGCATTTTTTTTTACTTATTCGAGAAAAAAAAATGTCCAGCCGAAACGTTCATATTTCAGTTTCTGGGAAAAAAAAGCCGAGAATGTTTTAAACGTAATTCAATGTGACAATAACATGCATCGAAGTATTTGAATATTTTATATTATTTTGTTCCCTTACCTACAACGCAAAATGAATTGCTACTAAAATATCCGGTTCTCCCAACTGCGCATCGGAATGATCCCTTAAGCCTCCCAGAATTGGCGAGGGTGGAGGGAAAAAAGAGAACACAATGTTTATTGCTTTACACTTCAGCCTGGATAGCGAACAGCGTTGCAAGGTTGACAGTAGATGATCCAGTAAAATTGGCGATTTTTTTAAAAATATTTACGCGATCGTTCGATTAAAAATGTTGGGATATATTATTAGATATTTAAACGACATTTCGAGATAAACGCGTTTAATGTCTCGAGTGCAGAATTTTCATATAAATTGTTATAACCGTCTATACTATCAGATAATGCAAAAAATCAATTTTTTGAAAATTTGACACTGTGATGATCCCTTAAAATTTTACTATCAGTTCTATCGTTGTAATCATAAGTTTACCTTCAATCTGCGATTGCTGGAGCGTATGTTGAAACTCCCCTTTAATTTGAGTTGCCTCAAGCGACAAACGAGAGTTTTAAGAGCTTCACAGTAGCCCAATGCCTTAAGGGGTAACACCCCTCTAGAGTCAGCAATAAAGGCCTGTATTGAATTTTTTTTAGAATATTGGAAAAGGCTTCGGGTTTCTTTGTTCAAGGTACATTTAACACATATTAAAGTATGTAAAAAAAATTTTTATTGCTTTTCTGATAAAGAATGACGGCGACAAAGCCAGTCTTTAAGAACACCTTTTTTTTAATACCTCCACGGGCGGACGTAAAACTTCGAAAGCATAAGAGCTAAAACAAAAAAAAATCTTAATCTATATGTTATTGGCTAGAGAAGTACATAGGGGTTTTTTAAAATTATTTTCTTCGAAAATGGCACAGGTTTCAAAAATATTTCATTTTTTCGGCAAAAAATTGCAGTAATTAGTTTATAAAAAAAAAGTTTACATTCAATAAAAAAACGGCTATGTACTTCTTCAGATAATGTGATTGTGAAGCTACAGTAAAAATTTCAAAGCAATTCATCGAAGGGTTTTAGAGCAGCCTTTCCGCCAAATTTGAAAAAAGTGATTTTAAGAAAAACGAGCCCAAAGTTTAATAAGTACTTAAGGAGCTATACCAATGTGAACGTAAAAATTTGGTGATTTTCGGGAATTTTTTGGAAGAAAAGTACTTAATTGAATGTTTCGGAAAATTAAGGATATATTTGGCTTTATTTGACCTATATCACATAATTTTTTTATATAAAAATATTGAGGCCCAAGCGACTTATGCGCTGCCTTCAGAGGCGCAAAAAAAAGTTCTTCCACTGCTGACATGATTCCGGCCGATTGAGTAGCTGAAACCGAAAAATGAAAAAATGTCGTTAAACTGGAAGGTATTTCCTGTACAATGACGTAGGATTTTCGAAAAATATCAAAATATAACAAAATGGCGTAGTTATGAAAAAAGACTGTTTTCTTGACTATAAAATGGTCGTTTTTCCAATGCCAAATCGTCAATTTTCATCCAATCAAAAATATCCTACATCATTGTAGAGTAAATATAGTCAAGAGTACTTAGTTAAAATTTCAAGTCAATCGGATAATTGCTCTTTGAGTTACAATGTCAGCAAAGTTGAAAAATTGGATTTCGAGATAACGCGTTTGAAGGTTTAAGTATCGATTTTTGCAAAATAAAATGATATTTACCATAAAAACTGCTAATCAGCTGTACCTGGCCCATACAATGGACCCTCCTCTTCCTCGAATAATGCCTGCTGAGAGGCTGATTTCTTTTTTTTTCTTTAAACGATATAACTATACATGTAGCATATTTTTCCAAAGTTTCAAAGCGAAATTCGAAAAACTTCAAACGTTACAGCCCGTCGACGCTGTGCCTCACCGCTCGGATTCGGAGCGGGCGTAAGCTTCAAACGCGTTTTTCTCAAAACTGCAGTATCGAAATTGGCGTGCAGGATTACTCAAAAACTACTGAGCCGATTGAGATGAAACTTGGTAGAAATATTGATAATATTGGTACCTTCTACTTGACGAGAATCGTTTTCGAAAAATTGGAAAAAAAACTACCTTTTTAATCCACATTTTACAGAAATGTAAAGTGAAATATTATTCTTTTTTGTAAATGCGTGCCGTTTTCTTATATTTGCATTTTCTTCATTTTAATTACCGTCACATAGAAACTATAGATGTTCTAACTGAAAAAATGTTTGAACTTTTTTGCAAATCAAAGTCTACGGAAAGCTAGACTGCACGCCGATTCGCAACTCCCGCGACGATTTTGCTGTCTGCCACAGCTTCGTCATTTTGATGATGAATTAATAAAAAAAAATAGTTTTGTATACTTAAATATACTATTAAATTATACCTCACGTTTGATAATCGTAGAATAATTATTTCTCAGTTTAAAAAATCCCTCAATATTGTTCATTTTTTTCCTGTCTAAATGTATATCCCTCCTTAAGGGGGGATTGTCTTTTTTTTCGCAAAATTTACCGCTTTTTGGGAATTTTTCTGTGAAGAAAGTATACAACGGAAAACTTGTGAAACTTGGCATATAGTTTTATTGATCTGTTTACTACATACAAAAATTTTTTTAAACAATTTCATCAAAAAATCCGCCTCCCACCTCCCTCG
The DNA here is from genome assembly GCA_963210295.1 of Ophion ellenae. NCBI lineage: Eukaryota > Metazoa > Arthropoda > Insecta > Hymenoptera > Ichneumonidae > Ophion > Ophion ellenae. The sequence continues at coordinate 29,425,378 of OY723390.1, read as the reverse complement.
ACGCGCGATGGTCCTTTTTTGATGGCGTGCACGATTACAGCCTTCACGTTCATCCTGCAACAAAAACCCAAAAAGCATTTTACTTTAGAAACATATAGCTATCGTTCGATGAAGGGGAAAAAAAAATTGACGATTTGGTGACGTTTTGAACTTGAAGTATCGATTTTTCGAAAAAAATTGATCGATTTTTTGTTATAAATAAAAAACTATTAAACGTATTGCTTTTTTGCTTCATCAAACGATAAAAGGATGTCAGCTGAGCATTCTGTCCAAATTTGAAGGCAATCGGTTGAATAGTTTTTGAGAAATCGTGCACACCAGTTGTGAAAAAGCCGTTTCGAGAAAAACGCGTTTAAGGGGGAATTTTTTGATGAAATTGTTTAAAAAAATTTTTGTATGTAGTAAACAGATCAATAAAACTATATGCCAAGTTTCACAAGTTTTCCGTTGTATACTTTCTTCACAAAAAAATTCCCAAAAAGCGGTGAATTTTGCGAAAAAAAAGACAATCCTCCCTTAAAGAAAGTTATCTTTCGTTGCCTTCCAACGATGCAAACTTCAACATTATATTGCGTGCCGTTTCGTCTCACAGAGAATAAGAAATCGCAATTTTGCTCATTAATAAGCACCGTGTACTATTCACGAAAAACAAGTTGGCTTTTATGAAGAAAATGTCATGTTTTATCACGGCGGATTTCATCGAGCAGGTGTCGTGGTGAGCTTACCGATGCACGTTAACGAGAGCGGGGACGAGGGTCTTGGCAGCATGTCCCCCGAGCCGATGTCCGTAATCACAGTCTCTGCGGAGGGACACGCTGTAATTAGCAGCAGCAACGGTACAAACACAAGCGACGTTGCCGAGCTCAGACGACAATTGGAGAGGGAACGTCAACAGAGGCTTCTCGTTGAGAAACAGATGAGGGCCATACAGACGCAATTGTATCCGGAAAGATTTCGGGACAATCAGCTTATTGCTTATCAGCCACACGAGGTGAGGCACACTCATTTTATTTGTCATTTTATTCAGTTGATAAGCAATCAAACAGTGTTCTATACATAACTATACATGTACTTCATAATCACATTCCAAATGCTCAAGTATATCAATTTCAATTTACGTAAAAGATTATTTTAAACAGCATTTCTGTAATAAATTTATAAAAATAACAAACATTCGAGATCAGGGGCGCGAAGCATGAGATAGATTTGTCTGTTTTTTTATATTTGGACTTTTTAGTAACCATCAATGACAATAATAAGAATAACGATAAAAATAATAATTATAAATATACTCAATTTACATCATTGTAATACAAAACTATTTTTTTCCTCAAAGTACTAAATTACGTGAGCATCATCTATGAAATTGATTTTGAAACGTGAAAAAAACGGAAGAGTTTTTAAATTAAGCTAATTTTTTTCAATGCACGCGTTGAAGATTTATTCGTGCGTGTTATCATTCGACTCCTTAAGTTTTTTTCGGTTCTATTATGTTTCACTATTTTTTGGACCCGCTAGGATTGGATACTGTTTTTACGATAATAATTGAAAAATCGATCGGGTCCATTGCACCCAGTACAGTGACTCTATAATGAATCGTCAGATATCATAATGGGCGTTTAAGGGGGCAGATACCTTTAGGCGAGGAAAAAATAAGTTGATATTCATGATATTTAAAAAAAATATACATTTCTTCACCATTTATGAGAGTTAGGGAATGTTTTATTACTACTTTTGGCAGTTACATGGTTTTTTTTTCAAATTAATCTTAAAAGTGTAGCAGGTATGGCTCGGTCTTCTTTTTTTCGGTCATTTTTTTTATTGCAAAATGAACCCATTTTTTGCGGCAAATTCAATCTTTTTGTTTCAAAGCATACCATTTCGTCGGTTTAAACGTTTCTCGCTTTTTCTTGGTTCATATTCTGCGTATGAGTGTTAAGGGGAGATATACACCTAGGAGCCGGAAAAAAAGTCATTTTTGTGAATTTTTTCAAGTCAAATCAAACTATTTGAGATTTCGGATTGGGGTTTTAATTATCTAAAAGTATATGCATTCAGAAATATGTTTAATTTTCTTTATTTAAAAATACCAAAAATATACAAGGATATTGTATGATCCTTGGAGCGTCGTAAAAAAATCTGCGTATGCGGTACCCACTGGCGTTTCTTCAAAAATCATCTGAAAAAAAACCAAAAAGGTTATTAAATTTGATACTATAATCTAGTACTTGTCTTAGCCGATTTTGAAAATATCGATTTACGACAAAATGGCGGACGTTTGAACATAAATAGTGATTTTTGGGCCAAAAATTAGTTATTATTTTGCCTATAAAACGAAAACTAAGTAACAGAAAAAAAATCCTATGACAAGTACTAGATAATGGTGTATAGAATAACCAGAAAAAACCTCAAGGCAATCGGTTCATTGGTTTTCGAGAAATGTTGGGTACCGATTTGAAAAACGTGGTTTTGAGAAAAACGCGTTTGAAAATTTGGGAATGAATAAATCATGAAATTTGTCAACTTACATGGAATCATCGATACCAGGCCCATAGTGTAGGTCTTCTACGGTCGACGGAATGTTCATAGCTTCTATATCCTCGACCTCGACCATCTAGATGTATATCTCCCCTTAAGGCCTTAGGCCACTCTAGAGGCCGAAGAAGTAGGCTTTTGGGGGATTTTTTTTCTCAGAAAAACTACAAAATAAATCGAGTTTACAAAAAAGGGCGTTTATCATACATACCAGTGACTGTATACAATAATTTTTTTGAAGCGAAAAATTTCAAAATGACAGCTGTGCAGCGTTTATCTCAAAACTGCATTTTTAAGGGGTTACCCCCACTTGCGATTTTGGAAAAATCGATTTTTTTGTTGCATTTTTTTGAAGTATAAGTATCTGAGAATATGCCCTGAAAATTTCAAGTCGATCCGAACAAAATTGACTGAGATATGAGCGTTGAAAGAGAAGAATGCGCGTTGAAAGAGCGTTGAAAGAGAAACTTTGAGGGGGTATTGTCTTTTTTTTCGCAAAATTTACCGCTTTTTGGGAATTTTTTTGTGAAGAAAGTATACAACGGAAAACTTGTGAAACTTGGCATATAGTTTTATTGATCTGTTTACTACATACAAAAAAAATTTTAAACAATTTCATCAAAAAATCCGCCTCCCACCCCCCTCGACGCGCGATGGTCCTTTTCTGATGGTGCGCACGATTACAGCCTTCACGTTCATCCTGCAACAAAAACCCAAAAAGCATTTTACTTTAGACACATATAGCTATCGTTCGATGAAGGGGAAAAAAAATTGACGATTTGGTGACGTTTTGAACTTGAAGTATCGATTTTTCGAAAAAAATTGATCGATTTTTTGTTATAAATAAAAAACTATTAAACGTATTGCTTTTTTGCTTCATCAAACGATAAAAGGATGTCAGCTGAGCATTCTGTCCAAATTTGAAGGCAATCGGTTGAATAGTTTTTGAGAAATCGTGCACACCATCAAAAAAGGACCATCGCGCGTCGAGGGGGTTGGGAGGCGGATTTTTTGATGAAAATTGTTTAAAAAAATTTTTGTATATAGCAAACAGATCAATAAAACTATATGCCAAGTTTCACAAGTTTTCCGTTGTATACTTTCTTCACAAAAAAATTCCCAAAAAGCGGTAAATATTGCGAAAAAAAAAAAGACAATCCCCCCTTAAACGCGTTTTTCTCAAAATGGCATTTCTGAAGTCGGTGACCAAGATTACTCGAACACTAATGAACCGATCTTCTTGAAATTTTGCAGGCTTATTTAATACATAAAAATGTAGTCTTTAATCGTTCGATTTTTTTTTCGAAAAAAAAGGCCGTTTTATAGCCAGAAAACGGCCGTTTTTCCCGTACAAATCGAACCATTAACTTTGACTGTCCGCCATTTTGCGAAAAATGAATATTTTTTAAAATCCTTCGATTAAAGACTAGTTTATACTTATATTTGACTAAATCCATCCGCATTTTTTTCTTCAGATGATCCACTTCGCCGCAATGTTGGTCACCGCAAACCGTGTATATAAAAACATTATTTCATTGACGGCCATTTGCCACTAAACAATTTAATATTTTTCAATAAAAAAATTACTGAAAGTTCTTCAAGATGTGTTCTTTAAGATGGTATATTGATCGATTAAAAAAGTTTTGTTGTTTTCTTTAAAAAAATTCATGAAAAAGGCCTTTTTTTGCGCTACAAGTGGGGGTAACGCCATAAGTTGGCCGGAAACATAACCCAGACAATTTTCAACCGATTCACTTGAAATGTTGGATATATCTTGAAAAATACATCGTCTATGGAAGTACGTAGGATTTTTTTTTATATTGCATAGTTCATTTGTTATTAACAATTATCTGACGATTTTTTAGGCAAATTTTTGGAAAGTGAACAATTTCGTCAGGTAATTGTCAAGAGCAAATGAACTATGCAATATAAAAAAATCCTACGTACTTCCATAGACGATGTATTTTTCAAGATATATTCAACATTTCAAGTGAATCGGTTGAAAATTGTCTGAGTTATGTTTCCGGCCAACTTAAAAATTGTAGTTTTGAGATAAACGCTGCACAGCCGCCATTTTGAAATTAATCGCTTCAAAAAAATTATATACAGTCGCTGATATGTATGATAAACACCCTTTTTGGTAATCTCGATTTATTTTGTAGTTTTTCTGAAACACAATCCCCAAAAAGCCCATTTTTTCGGCCTCTAGAGTGGCCTAACCCCTTAATAAAGTCATGAATAATGCATCACTTTTTCATTGCAAATTTCGCAACCCTGCTTCAATCATACCCCCGTAACAATATTTTTTTTATTCTCGGTTAGTGGAAACATCCCAATTGACGGCGCGAGATGTTTCATGACTGGTTGTTTTTGTGTTGCTTCCGTAGGTAATCGAGCACACGGACAACGTGATGGCTCAAGAGACGGAAGAAGCGCCGGCAGCGCTACAAGTAGTATCGGTCGTCAGTCTGCCACCGGTCGGCTCAACGCAGACCGTGGAAACGTCGAATTCGGATCTGTGCTCGCCACCCCTCTCGCCGCAAACTGCCCAAATCGTGTGTGAGGATTTGAAAGAAGAAGAGGCTGTCCCCGACAGTCCAAAGGTCGTTGCATTCACGACGAATCAAGTATTCGCCGCTGCGATCGAAGAAACGAGCTCGGCCGGCTCGTTTTCCCCGTCGAGGGTCGCGTATGCAACCACGGCGACGGCGGACTTTAAGGTGGATTTCAAAAACACGACGTCATCAACGACGCAGTTTATAACGGCTAGTCCACCGAGACCTTTCTCACCGCCAGCTGAGCCGCAAAGATTACCGAGCGTACTCGAAGCGGCTATAAAGGCCGAACCCAAGGTCGAGGTCGAGAGGTTCGTTTCTTCCCTTACTTCGTTAATTCCAACGGAAGTCTTCGAAACTTTTCGAGCTGCTTCTTTCGTCGTTATTGAGAACGGATGCTGCGGGGCACGTTTATGTACAGGAGCTTATGCAAAGACGAAAACGTAGAAAAGCGAAAATGCTCCTGGCGGATATTCCCATTTACATTGCAGTAGTGGGAAATTCATTAATGCAGAGAATAGATATAGATGTGCACAGATTTATTCGTGTAATATCGAGAATGGCTGTCAAGGATATTCGTATTTATCTCGTAGCTATAAAGTGCGGATTAGGGTTGTTATGGGGTTTAGGGGTTGGGGGTGAAGTACGAGGGGAGTGCACTGTACTTATGCACGGAGCCGATTGACTGTTACCAACTGTTAGCTTTCGAATAATCGTCATATCAAACGTGGGTTTTCGAACTATTTTTTTACATCTATTTGTAATAATGTGCATTTTTGAACATTCGGCGATTACATCAAGGCCTTAGGCCACAGTAACGGGTATAAAATCATGTGCGAATTTAACCATTTTTTTTTCGTTGGACAAAGTGATTCACTCGTAAAATTAATTACACATCCATTTAGTACGAATATCAAGATGTTAGAAAATATATATATATTTTTTTTCGATGTACAAAATGGCCGACTACTAATATTTTCTTTTATCTTTTTTTAGGCGCTCCGCGGCGTGAAATTTAGCATCCACAATTTTTGACCTAGAACAAAAAACAAAAATTCACGTCTATCTACATTAGAATACCTGGAGAAGTACGTACGGAATTTAAAAAATATCGTTTTATTCAAAAGTTGTAGGTATTTGAACTTAAGAAATGAATTTTCAGTGAAAAATTTCGTAATAACTGCTCATAAGCTGCTCATAAAATGAAAAGCTTTCGTTTAATCAGAAATTCCGTACGTACTTCTCTGCGAAATGCAATTAGGAACATGACTTTTAAATTTGAAGTAAATCGAGTGAAAATTGTTGAATTTATTTGTCACGCCAATTGGAAAAAAGCCTTTTCGAGAAGTTTCGAGTAGTCGGCCATTTTGTACGTCGAAAAAAAAAATCTAACAGCTCGATATTCATGCAAAATAGATGTGGAACCAACATTTTTGTACAAATTTCAATTGCACATCTTCCGGTAGACATCTTGCAAAATGGTTGAGGGGTTTTTGGTAGCTAAAATCTGCTGAAAGCAATTAGAGAAAGTGAAACAAAAATACTCATTGCACTCCAACGATGCAAAATTCAATTCCACGAAGTCTGCCTCGTTGGAATGCAACGATTTCTTGGGGCCGGGTTGAAATTTCGAACTTTGAATGGTCAGAACGCTCAAAACTTTGAAAGAATAGTACCCCGAAAGATCAAAACTCCGAAAGAATTTCACACGAAAGACCAAAACTCCGAAAATCTGAACACCGTCAAAATAATTCGGCTATGGAAGATTCAAAAGTTTCAAAATTTTCAATAAATCGACGAATTATTTCAAGAATTTTTTATTTATTAAGAAGTGATTTTGCTTAAATTTTGAAATTTGTCTCCACAATGTTGTACGTTCTACATCATTTACAGTCAACTGGGTAGACTTTCGCTGGCATAATCTTGACATGAGGGCCGGGTTGAAATTCCGAACTTTGAATGCGCCGACGGTTTAAGGGGCTATACCAGTGGGAACGCTGAACATTTGGGTGATTTTCGGGAATTTTTTGGAAAAAAAGTACTCAATTAAATGTTGCGGAAAATTAAGAATATACTTGGCTATATTTGACCTATATTACATAATTTTTTCATAGAAAAATATTGATATCCAAGCGACTTACGCGCTGCCTTCGGAGGCGGCAAAAAAAAGTTCCGCCACTGCTGACATGATTCCGGCCGATTGCGTAGCTGAAACCGAAAGAGGAAAAAATGTCGTTAAGCTGGAAGGTATTTCCTGTACATTGACGTAGGATTTTCGAAAAATATCAAAATCTAACAAAATGGCGTCGTTATGAAAAAAGTCTGTTTTCTTGCCTATAAAATGGTCGTTTTTTTTCAATGCCAAATCGTCAATTTCCATCCAATCAAAAATATCCTACGTCATTGTAGAGTCAATACATTCAAGAGTACTCAGTTCAAATTTCAAGTCAATCGGATAATTGCTCTTTGAGTTACAATGTCAGCAAATTTGAAAAAACTCATTTTGAGAAAAACGCGTTTAAAGATTCAACTATCGATTTTTGCAAGATAAAATGGTTAGAGATACGGCCTTGAAATTTACCGGATATTCTTGACAGTACAAACTGTTGAAAAGGCACAAAAATCGATTTTTTGAAAGGTATAGCCCCTTAAAATTCCTAATTTTAATGTTCGGAGATTACACGGTTCGTAAAATTATGCCAGCGGAAGTCTACACAATTGACTGTAAATTATGTAGAACGCATACCATTGTCTAGACAAATTTCAAAATTGACGTAAAATCACTTCTTAATAAAAAAAACAAATTCTTGAAATAATTCGTCGATTTATTGAAAATTTTGAAACTTTTGAAACTTCCATGGCCGAATTATTTTGACGGTGTTCAGATTTTCGGAGTTTTGGTCTTTCGTGTAAAATTCTTTCGGAGTTTTGATGTTTCGGGATAGTATATTTTCGGAGTTTCGAGCGTTCTGATCATTCAAAATTCGGAATTTCAACCCGGCCCCGATTTCCTCTCCAATTTTCAATTCCTCCTCCTTCAATTCAACTCCTTTTTTCGCAAATTGAGGTCGTAAATCACTAATAAGTTACTCATTACTCATTACTAATAAGTTACTAACGAGTAACTCATTCGAAGTTACAGGACCTTGTCCATCAGCAAATTGCGTTTCGGTCCCGTTAACGTTTCCCTGGCCATTCGAATGGCTGAATTGTTTTCGCAGCGTTTCGGCAGATTTTGAGCGTATTGTTCGCAACGTGGTGGCAAAAAGTTGTGAACAAGTTTGCCGGTAAGTAAGTTAATAACATTTCGATCTGATTGACAGATTACCCTCGCCACCGAATTCCTTGGACGACGGTACACCGCAGGCGAGGCTTTATCTCGCGAACACGTCGAGGCAAAATCTTGAGACCATAGTCGAGGCGATACGGCATCTCGAGGGTGATCATTTATTCAGCGACGAGCCGGCACAGGATGTGCCACTTGCCCTTACGAACAAACAAACGATCCTCGCTGCTACGGCAACGACAGCGTCCAATCCATCATCAACTACTACTGGTACGATAACCACGGCGAAACAGCGGCTACGACAAACCGAGGTCAACAACCTTCTTCAATTTCACACGCAACAGCCCACCCAACAGCGTCCAGGTGTTATCGTCGTAAAACACTCGTGATCATCCTCGTCTCAACGATCACGAATCATCAAGATCACGACTTCATAAAGATGAAAAAGAGAAGAAGAAAAAAAAAAACAAATAAATGAAAGAAAAAAAAAACAAGCTTCGACAACACTATTATCATATGCACTTATGATAGAATCCCCAGTACATTTTATCATTTGTTATTTTTTTTTTTTCTATTTGATCTCTCTCATCCTCTCTCCCCATCGATTCTGCGGACAATTTTCTAACAAAGTTGTGTTCCTTGATACTTCGTGAATTGAAAAAAAATGCTGTTTTTGTCGTTTTTGAAAAAACAATTCCACAAAAGTTGTACAAATCCTCGTACGAACGTTTTTTTTTTTCTCTCGGCGTCTCGTTTGGCCGACAAAAGAGTCGATACGAGGAAAACTTTTCGAGCATTCAGTTTCAGAGAGTGTATGCGTGAGAGTAACAGAGAGAAAGAGAGAAAAAGAGAGAGAGAGCGAGAGAGAGAGAGAGAGAGAGAGAGAGAGAGAGAGAGACAGAGTGGGCGCGGATCGAGATAGATTAATTTCAATCAAGCTCCCCACAATTAAAAAGATGATTCTTAGCTATTAAGGTTCGCACGATTGAGCGCGTGATTGTATTATACAACATCATTAAGATTGTTCTTTACTTTTCATCCACCTTTGATTATTCTACACTGCGCTCCTCTCCCGTTTTTTTTACTAATCGTTACATACAAAGTAAAAAAATAAATCGACGACGCTGAAAACGTTATTGTATGTTTTCGAATACCGTCGTGTCATCGTTGAATGGTACGGATATACGAGGAAAAAATAAATAAAAAGAATCAAAATACGCTAATTGCTATAAACATTTGACTAACATCGGCATAGCGAACCGTTTGACAAGTTATTCATAATATTGGTTCTAAAATTTGAGATTCCCTGTTCGCCATTTTTGTTCCGAGGCTCTCCCGTCCTCTCTTGCTCTGTCTTTCTCCCTCTCCCCTCTCCGTGTCGAAAAGCGATCGATCCTCCTTTTTGTCCCCGGTTCGATTTTTCGTTTTGTTTTAATCTGTGCCAAATATCGAGTATCGAGACTTTTGTTCCTTCGTAGACGTAGACGAGTGTTTGTGAAGAAAGTTGCGATTAGTCGGTTAGTTGATGTCGTATCGAACATCGTTTTTTTTTTTTTTTGTTGTTCCACGAAACCCTTGCCGGACGTGCTCGCGCGGTGAAGTTTAATTTTCTTCCTTGTTTCTTTTTTTCTTTGTTTGAATTTTCGATTACGCAAAAATTCGCGACGCCGGTAAGAAGAAAAGTCGAAGCGTAAAAAGGATCGAGGGCGTGATCCGACGTTGGATTGAACCGACGCGAAAGGTTTTTTTTGCGCCCGTAACGCTCGAGCATTTTTTTCGAAAAGTCCTACGATGAATCACCGATGATGTATAAACCAGATTGATATGACAACAATTTCAGCCACTTGTACGTTTGCAATTTGCTATTATTATTATTTTTATTATTATCACAACTGTCATTGTCACGAATCATTCATTATCATTAATGGTTAAATATTGCCGATACGATTATTCGCATAATTTTTATAACGACGGAACTCGTTCGTTGCGTAAGAAAAATAGAAAACGGATCGACACACAAGTACACGCGCGCGCGCGCACACGAACACACACACACATGCATATATGGCCGATAGATTTAAAGACTTAGGTTTATCGATCGTAAGTTTAACAGGAAGAATACTATTTTTAAGTATCCTGGGCGTATCGGTATGCGGAAAAGAGTCATAATGGGATGACGGGTTAATTTTCAGACGAGATCGAATGGTCACGAGTGTTTGGATCCGAGCGATACGTTGTTCTATGTATGTGGAGATAGAATGAAATTGCGAATAAAAAGAACGGACGAATGCCATCAGCTTTATTGGGTTTCCAATGTCGTTGCGACGTTCTTGGCACGTAAACATTTGGATTTTTGTTGTTTGGCAACGAGGGAAAAAGTTTTGCATAACCTTGACACGGACAAACTGTGGTTTTTCTTCGGGTGAGCGCCGTGACGATGAAACCATGTATCTTTTACGGTTAAAAGTTGACAATGGAAACAAACAAAAAAACAATAAAATTCCGAATGTCATCGAGGCGAACAGTATTAACGTTGCGGTGGCCCGAAAAATCGTTTGGAATTAGCAGACACGAGTTTCGAGAGGGAGCTCCACGCTTTTGAGTGGAGCATCGCTTTTGTCGTGTGAAAAATTTCGTTGGAAAGTCGAAAGGAGTATTCGAAACGTTCTTTCGGCTTTCCAATCGATCCTTTCGAACCTCCATGAGCAGAATTGTTGGATAATCATCTGATAATTTTCACGCTTCTTTTTTCAATAATTGTTTCATTTTGAGAAAAAGAATCTGCCAGGCTGCTCGATTAGAATCAGAATATTTGTCGTCGAGGTCAAGGCGTTTCCTACGATTGCTCCTTTGGAATCGACGATACACTTTTTTTCATTGTAAATCGGCAAAGTAGCATTGAGTCCCAAATGATGTATGCAGTGTCTGGTTATTAATAAAATTCGAATGAAACGTTGTTCAATATACTTTTTTGGGCTAAATAATTGAGAATTATTCGCGAAAACATTCGGGATCAGTTGAAAAGAATAATTGTTCTTGATTATTCGGTTCAAAGCAAAAGTCTTCGAAATGGGTTATTTTTCTGCGAGTCGCATTGCTCGATTCGAAGAAGCTTTCCTTTCTTTTAATGATCACGCGAGTAGTGAATTACACACACAAAAACGGCAAAGGCAAACCTGTAAGATTTACACACTTGACAGCGTGTCAATTACGTTTTTGTCCCGAAAAAAACTCTCGGGCGACACACACACACTCACGCACGCGGAGATTTTCGGTCTCTCTTCTAATCGCCCAAGCTTACGGGAGAAAACAAAATCTACGGAAAATATAATTATAAAGCGAGTATATAATTTTATAGCAGCTAAAAATAAAACAGCCCAGACTCGATGATATTCTTTTTACATTCGTGCCAAAAAATATGTGTTATTTTCCGGGCAGCAAATCGAGAGCAATTTATTCCGCAAAGAACAAACGTTCGTTGATACGCAACCGCATTTATTCGAATCGAATTCCTTTTGGCATTGGGCCAGGAAATTTAAAACCTCGCTACTTTTTTGCTTCTATAACTCCGGATAAAAATACACCCGCATATGTGTGAGTGTGTGTGTGCGGCAAAAGTTTTTTTTAATGGAAAAGTGATTTTTCGAATGGTGATTACTGTAAAAATATATTTTGTCTCGTTACTTTTTTGCATATCATTACTACGAGAGAGTATAGTAAATTTATACAACTTTTCGATGGGGTTAAAGTTTGCATCGTTGGAATGCGACGATATTTTCTTTTTTTTCTTATTATAACTTATAAATTTATTTTTAAAACTCTTATTATTACCCGAAATTTTGGGTAGTAATAAGACATTTTTCAATTTCTTATTATTACCCAAAATCATACTTTGCAAATTTGTGAGCGTAAAATAAGAATCCGAAAAAAATGTTGCGTTATTTTCGTGGCCCAAATCTGCCAAAGGAAATTTGGAAAATAAAAAAACATTTTCCTTGCATTCCAACGATGCAAGCTTCGACGTCACACTTTTCACCGTTTTGCCGGAAAAAAAAAAATACTTTTTGCATTCAATTCCGATTATTTTTTTCTTCGAGCAATCATTAAAGTACCGACGACGTTGAAACGAACAAGCTATAGATACATCGTTAGCTATCTACGAGGGAAATTGTTATCATATTTCTAGCTTTCAAAAATAATATAACGTAATCGGAGGATCTTCTAAAAAATCTCAATTTTATCTTTACTTTTTTCTTTTTACGAAGGACGTTGCAAAACAGAACATCGTAAACTATTACTTTTTTTTTTCAATTCGTACAACTCGCTTGTATGCATTCTGGCACAAATCGCGGTCTTTCTCATACAAATGTATACGAATATATGTACATAAGAATGAAAAGGTGGAAAAAATGGAGGAGATATTCAAATTTTGTAGGCCTACGTCGTATTTGCGATTGCGAAATTACCGCATCGATTTTGATCGCCGGAAAGATCACTGGCTGCAGATAGACAAAGTGTAAAAATAATAAGCTGTCCAACTACATTTATTGATCGTGCAAGCAAAACGTAAAAATTCCGAACAAAAGCCATCGGAGTTCAAAAAACGCCGCGCCGATAATTCACTCCATCGAAAACGAGCGATCGTTTATCGCGATTTTTTATGAAACGAAAAATTGGGCGGCCCAAAAACTTGAAAATTGTTCTCTTCGGATTGTGTGATAAGTTATTAATTGTGGGAGAAAATGGTTTACATTCGTCGTATGAATAGTGTGCAAAAAAAAACAGTTCGACGATGTGATTGATCGCAGACTGCGTTTTTTTTATTTTCCTAATTTTGTGTGCGAAGAATGTTTATATAGAAAAGAAGAAAAAAAAAACGAAACACATTGACACGCGCTCTCTCACTACTTCCTGGGCTGGTGATTTTTTTTTGGGCGAATAACAATTAAATCTTAGATCACGATGTCAAAAATGACAACGAATAGAAAAACGTAACGAAAAATGCTTCGTATGTATATATATATATATATATATATATATATATATATATATATATATATATATATATATATATATATATATACAGGGGGTCCCTTTTATCTTTGCCACCCGAAATAACTCGGTAATTATCGACGTCACAAAAAAATGTTCCAGACAAAAGTTGTACGGTATGAAGTCAACTGCGACCAATTTTTTTTATTTCGCTGGAGGCGCTGACGCCCAGCGTCACCTCCACTTTTCCAAATGGAGCGGTACATTTTCTTTCAACCATTTTGTGGGGCACCTCAAGCCACATAAAAAACATCAGGGGTTCAAAGTCGTTCAAGGTCATTCAAGGTCACCTATAAAAATGAAATACAAATCTCATATCTCGGATCACTGCCAAATAATTGGTAGTGATCCGAGATATTTAGATTTGTATTATCGATACTGACCTTGAATGACCTTGAACGACTGACCCCTAATGTTTTTGATGCGGCTCGAGGTGCTCCACAAGATGGTTGAAAAGAAATGTACCATTCTATTTTAAAAAGTGGAGGTGACGCTGGGCGTCAGCGCCTCCAGCGAAATAAAAAAAATCGATCGATAATTGATCGATAATTACCGAGTAATTTCGGGTGGCAGAGACGGCCCTGTATATTGAATGATGGATCGGAAAAAAAATCAACAAACCGTACGTTTTTTCGCAAAACCTCGCTATGTATCATTCTTCGCCGAGAACAAAGGAAAACATCATTGCCCGTGAGTTCGTGAAAGTTGGATTTGAAAAAAAAAAAGGGAGCAACCGCGTTTCACGAATCGTCGAATTTTGTACACACGCCGTAATTTCACGGGTTATGCAAGGGAACAACTGTCCTACAAAATTACAATTTAAGCGCGTAATCGTAAGTTGACGATAAGACAACGGCTGAGGAAGAAAAAAATCGAGACGAAGATATGTGATCCTTTGATTTGTCCAATAAAATTTCAACGAACGAGCAATACTTGTTGATAATAAATCACACGGAAGAACGGAAAAATCTTCTTCGCGTTGACTTTCGATCGCGAAACGATGAAAGAACACTAATACGGTCAACGTTCGAAGTTTCGAATATTCTTCGATGGCAAAAAGAAAGGGAGAGCGGAAGATAGTTGGAGTAAAAATCTGCACCCGGTCCTCCTGAATATTAAGACTATAATAACAATAATATTTATAGCGATGGATGACGTTTGATCGAGAGCAAGTTTATGAATGTAATGGAGAGATCGAGTAGCGGAGACTTTCAGCTAGGAATAACAAAACGGGTATGGATAGAAAAATTGCGTGCTGTATAGGCGAGCGGGAAAGAAAAAAGAAAAGTTTAAAAACGTCGAAAAGTGCGAGGAGAGCGTGGAAAATGTGGCAAGTTTCGGCAATCTGATCGAAAACAGAACTGAGTAGCGTTTATAAGGGCCTGGGCGTACAAGAACGTGAGAAATACGAGAGAGGATAATCTTATACTATTATTAATATTATTATACATAAATTATACCTATATGTGTACATTTGAGGGTAATCTTTACTTGAGAAAGACTTTTTTTTTTTAAAGAAAACAAACACGATTCCTGAAATAAAATTTTCTCTACTTTACAAAGCACTGATAAAAAAGAAAACGAATTTTTTGTAACTCATCACGCCGCATTGAGAGAACGACTTGACTATATAAATCTGTTTTTTACACAGACGTTTTTAAGGTAAAATGGTTATTTCCTAGTGAACTTGGGAGGTTTAAGCATCGACGGTTTGACGTTGGATTGACAGTCTATCGATAATAACGTGTTTTGTACGATAAAAATCAATATTGAAAATACGAGTCCATTAGTGGATTATACTAGAGGCCGGAATGAATTGATATTTAAATCAATTGACATTCTTACGAGCCCGAATAAAGTTTGAAAAAGTATTTAGTCACGTCTATCCAAATATTTTATTAACTACAATCAATAATATGATGTTGAAGTTTGCATCGTTGAAACGCAACGGAAGATAAATTATCTTCCATTGCTCTCATTTTCTTTCGCTGGCTTAGGGTTCGAAAATAGCTCAAATGATTTTTTTCCATCTTAAGTAATGATCTGAGACCTCAATTAAGGGAGAAAATTTGCATTATAATAAAAAAAGAAGAAATTAAAAAAATGAAAAAGAACTTTCGTTGCATTTCAGAGATGCAAACTTCAAAGCCATTCGATAATCCTCTATTCGGACCATGAATATACGGTGAACGAATATCGATATTTATGAGGGAACTGTCATATTCTATGAAATTACGAAATTTCGTGCTAAAGCTCGTGCGCTGTATATTTGTTTTTTTTTTTTCATCGAAATGTACAGTAGCGTTGAAGTGCGTAAATTTTATTATTACTCCATTTATACGAGAAAAAGATAAAGATTTTTTAATAGGTATACTGACGTAGATATTGCAGAAACTTTATTAATATTATAATTATGACATAATATCGCTAATAACATACTATTTTT
Source organism: Ophion ellenae (assembly GCA_963210295.1). Taxonomy (NCBI): domain Eukaryota; kingdom Metazoa; phylum Arthropoda; class Insecta; order Hymenoptera; family Ichneumonidae; genus Ophion; species Ophion ellenae. The sequence continues at coordinate 29,409,504 of OY723390.1, read as the reverse complement.
CGAGTCGACAAATTATTTGAATAGTCCGGAACAAAAATTTTTTATAGTAGAATTGCTCCGAATCTCTCGATGTGTTACGTTATTATTTTTTTTTTGATTTATAAGTATTTATCGGTTTGCTGAAAGTATAGACACTGGCGCGATCGAGAAATTAACAATTGAGGGTTAGAAAAAACTTGAGGAAAAGTTTTTGAACAATTCCTGCTTTTTCGACGCAACTGTACAGTCAGTAAATTCTTAACAAGAAAAAAAAGTTTCTCATCGCGGATGTGAATAACGATTGAGGGGTTAGGCTACTGTGAAGAGCAGAAAATCGGAGTTATTAAAAAAAAATCGAAGGAACAAGTAGGATCATTTAAAAATCTTTTGGACATTTATTTGTATGTACATTAACGAAGTTGTATATCAAATTTATTAAAAAATATCAATAATTGAAGAAGTCATAAACGTCTTTAATTATTAATAATTAAAGTTTAATAGTCAATAATCTAACAAAATGATTTTGACCATCCGGTTGATCTGAAACCAAAGAAACAAGTTTTTTTTTCTTAAAATAGATAATATTGACTGAAACTTGACCGAAACTTTCTTGTCATCGTGTTACATTCAAAAAAATAATGATTTTAATTTTTTTTTCTTAAAATATGTAATATTGACTGAAACTTGACCGAGTTTTTTTGGTCATCGTGTTTCAATCATCAAAAACTAAAAATTCGATTTTTTTCTTCAATTTTTCGAGGGAAAATTCCATTATTTTTAGTAACTGAAGAAAAAAAAAGTTATGAAGAAAAACGTCGGTCAAGACTAAACTACGATAACACTGAATAAGTGTACCAAATTTCAAGTCAATCCGTTCATTAGATGTCGAGAAATCGTGTACACCGTTTTTAAAAACAAAGTTTCGAGAAAAACGCGTTTAAAGTTTGACGAGCAGTTTTATCGTTGTGATCATAAGTTTAGCTTCAATCTGCGATTGCTGCACCATAAGTTTGGACCTTCCTCTTCAATTTGACTTGCCTCAAGCAACGTGTTCGTTATTTTTAAAGTAGCCTAACCCCTTAAGAAATCGTGATGCCTCAAGGCGATCATATTTCTCGCTTTACGTTGCCTTATTTATGGTTCATCGGAACCGCACCATCGTAGTTTGGTTAATTTAAAGCGTCGGAAAACATTGTTCTGAAATAAACAAAAGACAAGAAAAGTCGGATTTTAATTTTTTCGGGAGCTCCATCGCACGTGACCATTAATAAACATTTACTATTTGAAAAAGTTCCTTATACTCGTGTTTGCATCGTCGAGAAATTAACACATGCGCAACCGCCGTAAACGGGAAAATAGACTGCCATTCGAAGCACGATAAATGTTAATGTGTGTAGTAATAGAAGAAAAAAAAAACGTGCTTTGAAAAGAGATGTGGCGAGAACAAAATTGTCGAGACCGTGAAAAATTTCACGCGCTTTTCCACAATATTTATTTGGAGTTTTTTTAATACTCTTCTCACGATTTTTTAAATTCCAATCTATTAAATTCACGAAGGAGTGTCTCGTTAAACCAATAATTAGAAAAATAGGGAAAGCGTTGCTGTCTATGACAACGTTTCCCACGATAATTGGTCCCGAGATAATTGGTCCTGACGTCAACCGATCTAGAGACATTTTCTTCGCTACTGAACTGACTTACAATCACATACCGAAACGAGCAAGCGCAAAAAATACATGAAGTTGAAGTTTGCATCGTTGGAACGCAACGAAAATTAATATTTCTGAATTCCATTAATTTCTTTTAGTGAATTTTGGGGGGCGTCCATTAATTACGTGAGGCGTTTAGGGGGGGGAGGGGGTCGAGCGAAATCTCACCCAATCTCATGTGGGGGAGAGGGGGGCTTCGGCAAATCTCACGTAATTTTAGTAATTTTAGTAATTTTAGTAATCACATAATTTTTATCACGTAGGGAGAGTCTCCCTACTACTTTACATGGTGGAGTAAATGGTACTACAACCGCAGTTACTTCTACTACATTTTATTTTCCGTGAACGTATGCATTTTGAAAAATCTCACGTGAGATTAGGGGAGGGGGGAGGGGGTCGAGCAAAATCTCACGACATCTCACCAGGGGGAGAGGGGGGGTCGAAAAATCGCCAAAATCACCTCACGTAATTAATGGATGCCCCCTTGCCTACGAAGATCCTTCAAACATTTTTCGAGATATTTCAACATGTCTTGAACATGTATTTGAACATGTATTTGACCATGTCAACGATGCAAACTTCAACACCATAAAAACGCATCGATGAACAGCGATTAACCGCTGACAGCAATACTCGATAATCGACAATGTACATACATGCACGAATACACATACAGTACCAGTCAAAAATTTTCGATCACTTTAGATAATTGCAGAATTATATTAGAATAATATAATTGATTTTATAGTAAAATACGGTGGGAAATGTAATAGGGGAAGGACTCCATACAATGGAAGCTACAATAAAAAATTTAAAAAATCATTTTATAGCGCTATGTTATCTTCGTAAAATAAGAAATAAAATAAACTATATTATTCTGATATAATTTTGCAAATATCGCAAGTGATCGAAAGCTTTTGACCGGTACTATACATACAGGGTGTCCTGTTATGAAAGGATAATCCTGCAACTGTCGATAGGTCAGATCATGACCTATTATATGCCGGAATTTCAGTTTAGTAAAAATCCCACGGTTTTCGAGAGGATGGACTTTATGTTATTTTGAAGAAAAAAAATCATCTGCTTTTGGTTTTTCGCATGCTATTTCTACAAATGATATGAATCGACAATAACTAAGCAATTTCTAAAAGTAATCGCACGATATGCGTAGTACATTTTTTTTATACCGCAGGCTATCAAAGTCAGAAGTCGAATTGGTTTGTATGGAAATTCTGTATAAGATCTTTTTCATAAAGTTTCCATAAATTTAAGGTTGAAGGAAGACTTTTCCAGATAAAACAAATAACCAAGAGTATTTTTTTAAAACCGGGTAAAAAATGTTATCATTTGTAGAAATGGCATGCCAAAAACCAAAAGCAGATAGATTTTTATCTCGAAAACCGTGGAACTTTTACTAAACTGAAATTCCAGTATATAGTAGGACATGATCTGACCTATCGACAGTTGCAGGATTATCCCCTCGTAACAGGACACCCCGTTATACAGGGTATCCCTCTTATCTCTGCCACCCGAAATAACTCGGCAATTATCGACGTCACAAAAAAAAACGTTCCAGACAAAAGTTGTACGGTGTGAAGGGGTAATATTTTTTATTTCGGTGGAGGCGCTGACACACAGTGAAGGTCACCCCCACTTTTTAAAATGGAATGGTACATTTTTTTTCAACCATCTTGTGGAGCGCCTCAAGCCGCATAAAAAAACATTAGGGGTCAAAGTCGTTCAAGGTCATCCGAGGTCAGTATCGATGATACGAATCTAAATAGGTGACCTTGAATGACCTTGAACGACTTTGACCTCCGAATGTTTTTATGCGGATGAGGTACTCTACAAAATGGTTGAAAAAAAATGTACCATTCCATTTTAAAAAGTGGAGGTGACCTTCACTGTGCGTCAGAACCTCGACCGAAATAAAAAAAATTGGTCGCATTTGATGGCCTCCTTCATACCGTACTACTTTTGTCTGAAACATTTTTTTTGTGACGTCGATAATTAGCGAGTTATTTCGGGTGGCAGAGATAAGAGGGACGTCCTGGATATATTTACAATTAGTAATATTTACAGTATAGAGAACGTACGGAGACGCTGTAGTGTCTTTTGATTGAAAGATGAATATCCGTTACGAACATACAGTACAACGTTACTGGTTTTATTTTTCGCTGAGATAAATTTTACTCGAATTCATTGACTGGACCAATCGTCGTGGGACCACTTGTCGCGATATGGCGAGGGAGGGGGGAGGGGGGATTTACAATTGGAATATTTTTTTTTTCATAAAAAGGGAGCGAAGGCACCTAGTGTCAAATCGCAATTTATTTAAAAAATCGTATATATATAAAATATAAGTAGATTCGAAGCTCGGGAGCTGGTTTCTATACGTATAACGTTTTAGATTGCAAGTTAAATAATAAAAATCACGTGAGTCGTACTGCGTGAAGAAAAAACCAATTAAAACCATCATCATCGCATTACACCCTTGAAAAATCTAAATTCACTTCTTTGAATAATATTTCGGAAAAGATGTGAACAGAAGAAAATAATGTTATTAAGATTTACGCAAAGCGTAAAGTTTCGTACAAGGTGTTAAGCGAAAATGGTCCGGCAACGGAGGGAAGAAACTATCGCATTGAAGTTTGCATCGTTGGAGCGTAACGATTTCATTTTCTATTTCTTTATTTTGACTATTTTCCAAAACTTTTTTGTACATCGAGATTGTAAATCTCTAATAAAAATACGTAAAAAAGTGGGAGTGATTTTCGTAACCAGAATCGGCAGAAAACAATATTTCAGCAACGAAAATAAAACATTTCCTTTGCATTCCAACTATTCAAACTTCAACGTCATAGGAAACTACGCTAATTACTATTTTTTGCGTATTAAAAGAAGGCCATTTTCACTCGAACTTGAAAAGAAAACATATTAGCAACATTCAATGAATTACGCGGTCCTCTATCGGTCCTTATCGAGAACGAAGGAAGAAGGAGGTATATACATAATTCTCTGTCATGACATTTATATTACTTCATTATTACCTTACTTATGATTACATGTGCACACACATACACATATACGCGTTGAATGTACATTACTGTATTACCTTATTCTATTTTATTTATTTACACCTTAGTCTATTTTATTTATATACACCGTAAAAAAAAAAGTTGAATAACAAAAGCGTAGCGGGACCTACCGCTTGATGTAGAAAAAAGTAAACGAAAAGAAAGAAAACCGACTGGACGAGAACGATCAACAATAGTAACAATAATGATTATATAATCCCGCTTAGCTGTAGTCGAGAAAGTAGGCGAGGAAAAAAGGCTTTTGTATATTTTTTTTTTCATGTATGCCACCCAGGGATTGATAGGAAAATTATCGTTGGAATGCAAAGGAAGTTTATTTTTCTTCTATCACTCACCTTTTTTTCGCCGATTTGAGGTACGATAATCATGCAAGCGATTTTTAGAAATTTTCTTCGGAGATCCAAGACCTTAATCTATTAAAAAAAAATAAACCACGATAAAAACGAAGAAATAAAAAAATAGTAAAAAACTTTCGTGCATTCCAACGAGGCAAACTCCAACGCGACGAAATCGAATGCGTCGACATATTGTTACAATACGCAAATCGATGAAGAAAAGCTTTGAAAAAATGTTAATTAAAAATTGAAGTTTAATAAATTGAGGAATCAGCTATTCAAGATGCGGGGAAGAATTTTTTCTTTTGCGTTTATAATACATAAGTAGACGAGAATTTGAACATGTCTAACCGATCTCGTGAGAATTGTTTGAAGTTCCTGCTCCACGCTGAGCGCGTTTATTCTATAATGAGGAAAAACGAACGTGGGCGAGAGAGGAATTGACGAGACGAGTGAACGGAAAAAGTGTAAGTTTTTTGCAATGACTCGTTCATAGAAGGCGCATGGCTGGAGAAACAATCGACGATCTTTAAAAATTGTTCAAAACGATACGATAATTGTTTTTTGCCTCGAAGCTGTCAGTCTTCCGCAGAAAACGGAAGGAAAAAGTTAAGGGTGATGAAAACGAAACAGGACACCGGAAAAATTGTACTACCGAATTTTTGTACCGCGACATCAATAGGACGATAATGACGCGAGGTTAAGGAGTCGAATTCTTCTTTTTTTTTTACGTTTTTTCTTATTTTGGAACGAATGCGCGGATAAAAAATGAAAAAGGTTGGGTTGGTGAGGTCCGACAATCTTGTTCGATTGCGGTGTTATGCAAGTTGAATTTGAAGGCTCCGGAAGCGAAGAGTTCCGCGCGTTATAACGAAGCAAAAAAAAACCATTGGAACTACAACAATGTATTGTTGTATTTCTTACCTAGTTCAGTCTTATCCATTCTGTCCATTCGTTCAATTTTGCAAAATTGGAGTGCCAGTATCGGAAATCGATTAGAGCTAATTTATTAATCTTTAATTAGTGTGACGTTGAAGTTTGCATCGTTTGAACGCAACGAACATTATTTTTTCTTAACTACTTATTTTTTTTGCCAATTCAGGCTGTAAAAATCACTCGAACGTTCCTGCGTATGATTATTAGAAATTTACGACCTCAATTTGCCAAAAAGGCTTTAGGTAATGATAAAAATGAAGAAATGATATTTCTTTTTAAATCTCGTTGCGTTCCTACGATGCAAACTTCAACATCATGAATTAGTGTACACAAAAATATCAAGAAAACTGGCAGAATAATTCATTCGTATTTCTATCGTTTTCAATTTTCATTAACCAAAAATATTGGAGTACATAAATACCTCGAAATCATCCATTTTTATTCAATCTAAAATATAATAATTTCGATTTCAGAAAAATTCAATAATGTTCTCAATATTATCACCAACTTTCACCAGAATTTTTCGAATCAACTCAGTTGGAATAAGAAATTTCAGTGGTGTTTACGTTTAAGCGTTGACACGTAATTCGTCTAATCAAATATTACTGCCGAGACTACACATTATACTATAATTTTTTTTCGCATGCATTTACTTCTTAATTCGTTCCTAAAAATCTTTTACTAAACCGTAAAAAAATGATTGAATACTAGAACAAACGAACGCAAATCGAAAATTGACTTCTAGATCGAGAGATAAGAAAATTAGGCGATTCAAAAAAGAGAAAGAGAGAGATAGAGTGGGGAGGAAAAATGGGAGAGAGAGGAAAAGAGTATAACATTTAACATTTGCACATTAATTTTTCGTAACCATTAAAGCAAAGAAAAAAATCATATAAAATGCAAGATCCCAAATGCGTCTGTGCGTAGTTATTCGTTAAGCGGGTTTATGAATTATCAATGAGTTTCGTTCGGCTGGGTCCGAAATGCCTTTGTAAGAGCGTTTGCCCTGGAGTGTGCAAGATTCAGGTTGATTCACCCAATGGACGTTTCATCTTTCATGATGTTTTCTACGTGTTGTTTAAAGTTAATCGCCAATTATAAGCCTATTCATAACTACACGAAGCAAGACAGGAGAAACTTTCTATCACTCTTGGGACGTGCGATAAGCTTCCATTTATAGATTAGTACACTACGATATGTTTATTATTGTACATTAAAGAAAAGTAAATCAAACAGGAGTAAGACAAAAAAATGTCGTAGCAGATTTTACCTTCTTTTTTCTACACATTTTGTATACATCCAGTAATTATTTAAAAAAAGAAGAGAAAACAGAAAAAAAAAACAAACCGAGCGGAGTAAGAAGTAATGTGTCATTGCCACGAGTAATGATGATTAGTAATTATGAATTGCATATTCACGATACACATTTGTTGTGAACGATAAAAAAGAAAAAAAGCGTGTGTGTGTGTGTGTGTGGGCATATATATATATATATATATATATATATATATATATATATATATATATATATGTGCGGGTTTTCGCGAGTCGGAATTGGAAAATAACTCGAACTCCCACTTTATTGTATACAAGGGTGAGCAGTGCATACGTCGATACTTAAAAATTTCCTTTTTAATTACTTGACACGATGACGTTGACACGAATCTCGATACACACACATACACGCATCCCCCCCCCACATTTAAATGTATGGTTGTATATATGTAATGTTATATGTACTGATAATTTTCTATTATTCAACATACACATTGCGACCTGGGCCACAAAAGTGTGCATTATATTTATACATTGACTCTACAACCAATTTGTTGTCTTGGATTGAATTATTATTATTATTATTATTATTATCACTTAAGGGGTTAGGCTGCTGTGACGACCCAAAAAACAGGGTTATTTCAAAAAATTATTTTCGAAGCAATCAGTTCGGTAGTAAATTTTATAAAAAAATATTGATAATTAAAGAAGTTATGAATAATGTCGCGAAGGACCTTTGAGTGGGAGAGGCTCAACGGTGTACTTGATTCTGGCCACCCGGTTAATGTGAAGAAAAAAAAACGAATGTTTTTTTTTAAATAGGTGATATTGGCTGAGACTTGAACGACCTTTTTTTGGTATCAAGTTTCAATCATCTAAACACAATTTTGGATTTTTAATAAGTTAATCATTGTTAATAGGTAATGAAAAAAATGTTTAGAAGAAAAACGTCGTTCAAGACTAACCTACTATTCCACTGAATAAGTACACCAAATTTCAAGTGTATCCATTAGTCATTTTCACAGTAGCCTAAGCCCTTAATACGATCCAGGCATATCGAATGCCTAGACGATGTCGAAGTTCGCATCGTTGGAAGACAACGAAAATTAAGAAAAATAATCACATTCCCCAATTCTCTTCATCATCCAAAATCTTATCCAGCATTTTGAGGCTTCAGATTTCTTATAACGATTGTAAAAAAACATTTGAGTGTTTTTCGTAGCCCAAATAAAGATCGGGCTACTGAACTTTCGTTGCGTTGCAACGATGCAAACTTCAACATCATATGCCTAGTCCATCGGGAGATATGATCCACTTCATCATTATCGCGAATTATTTCGTCAATTGTGTTCGAACTGAGAGAAACATTGGAACTATTATGCGTTTAGTTGCGATAGTTTTTTGCCATTTCTAATTCTATCGGGTCAGTCGTTGATGTTTCCGGGCCTATCGTGTGTCGTCGTGATCGATTTTGAAAATGTGTAACTTATGGCATTATTCCCGAGTAGCGTTATCGTCGTGAAAAAGTTCGAAAAATCGAGAAAAAATAAAGAAAGGTAGTTGAATCTCGTGAAAAAAGAGATAGATACATGTTGGCGTTGGCGTTGCGATACTCTATGTCGTTTGATTTCATAGAAATCACGAATGAAAGAAAGAGCGAGAGAGAGAGAGAGAAAGAGAGAAACATAGGTTCGCGCCAAGAGAAGTACAAATTATTGAGAAAAAAAAACAAATGTTGAAACACTTAAGATGAACGAATGAAGATAAGTGCGATATAATCAATCAGCGGTATGCGAACAAAGAAAAAGAAGCTGCGACAATGTGAAAGAGGTGTAAACGTCTGATTTGATTCTCTTCGCTTTTTATTATTTATTATAATATTAGTTTATAGCATCGCTTGTGAAACCAATTCGGCATACCTTGAATACAAACATAAGAAAAATTATAATAACAATAATAATAAGAATAATACAATAAACAAAGTTATGGATGAAATCCTCATTGAAAACCTGCCCCGTTCGTGAACAATATTCACTCATGAAAAATACATGTGTGACGTTTTACGATAAAAATTTTCGTTAAAGCGGAATCGTTCATTTTCTTGCCGGAAATAACTTTTATTCAAAATGGCACAATTTTGCAAAACGTTAAGGGGTTATGTGGGATAGAGGTTATTAAAATAGTACGCGGTCATGGCCGCTCGGTCGGTATGACAGCGAGCGAGAGAGAGACAGCTGATATGCCGGAAAAGAGAAACATCTTTCGGTCTGTTAAAAGACGAATAACGTCTATCTCTTCGTTTTCCCGAAATGTGATCCGTTTAGGAGGAATTTGGCCGCAGGATTTTCACCGACCGAACGTGTGACACACGTCTATGAGAGTGAGCTTTTCACCCCATGTCTCACCAATGGTGAGACGTCGGTAATGTGGTTTTGTGTCGCGGTTCCACGCGGTTTTACATGATTGACACGACGGTGGTGGGGGTGGTTCGTTACGCGCTCCAAAAATTATCTTGACTTGTGGCCGCAAGGGCTGCGCTGCGGGCAGGGGAGATTAGCGTAATACAGAGCATCGCGCATGCGCATTAACGAATCATAACCGTGTGTGCTTATGTGCATTGGTATAAGGTATTACACGATAAACAAAACTCAAGATGAAAAAATCAGGTTGTCCTTGCGTTATCTATATCAATGAATTTATTATTATAATCCCCTGTATACAAATAAACCGGGAAGCTGTTGGATCTCAAGCGACCCGGATCATATTCGCCGTCACTTTGAAGACGGAGCATTTTTCCTTAAGATAGTCCTATCGCCAGGATTCAATCCATAGGATTTTCATAATTTTTTTTGAGCTTCACTAAATATATTAATAATCGTATCTGTAAAATTTCAGGGTCGTTTATTGACCTAATTACAGAGTAAAGAGATATTAAAATTGCGTATTTTTGTGAAGGAATTCGAAGACGACATACAAAAACCCAATTTCCGGTTGCTACAAAAGTGTATATAATAGTGGAAATCCGTCCGATTCTTAAAATAATCAGATTTACATACTTAAGGCGTTAGGCCACAGTAACGTGTATAAAATCATGTGCGAATTTAACAATTTTTTTCGTATGAAAAAGTGATTCACTCATAAAATTAATTACACATCTATTTAGTATGAATATCAAGCTGCTAGAAAATATATATATATTTTTTTTCGATGTACAAAATGGCCGACTATTAACATTTTTTTGTTATCTTTATTAGGCGCTTCCCGGCGTGACATTTAACATCCACAATTTTTTACCATGAACAAAAAACAAAAATTCTCGTCAATCGACATTAGAATACCTAAAGAAGTACATACGAAATTTTAAAAATATTGTTTTATTCAACAGTTGTAGGTATTTGAACTTAAGAAATGAATTTTCAGTGAAAAATTTCGTTATAACTGCTCATAAACTGCTCATGAAATGAAAAGTTTTCGATTCATCGGAAATTCCGTACGTACTTCTCTGCGAAATGCAATTAGGAACATAACGTTTAAATTTGAAGTACATCAAGTGAAGATTGTTGAAGTTATTTGTCACGCCAATTGAAAAAAGCTGTTTCGAGTAGACGGTCATTTTGTACATCGAAAAAAAATATATATATTATTTAACACAGCTTGATATTCATACTAAATAGATGTGTAATTCATTTTATGAGTGAATCACTTTTTCATACGAAAAAAATGGTTTAATTCGCACATGATTTTATACCCGTTACTGTAGCCTAACGCCTTAACACTTGTAGTAATCGAGTGCTCTCAGAAAAAATTACGCTTATTAACCTATATTTTTATGTAATATCAAGTTTAATTTGAACTTCCGGTATTGGATGTATTACCACTTGCTACGATAAAGAGACGTGACAGACAGGCAACAGCTGACCGTAGTCCTAACCTTATCTCATTTAATCGAATTTCCACACATATTTCATTTTTAATCGACATATTTTGCCGACACAAATTTCAAACATTGTTTTGACAGGTCGATGTTGAAAAGCATGGAGAGGTTAAAGTCGCCTGGTTGAGTAAAAAGAGACAGAGATCGAACCAATATTGTCAAATACAGCCCCCTGACACTGGCCTACTATTCCTATACGATAAACGAAAACGCGTTTTGTCCCGGCTTTTTGGTTCTTGATATCGCCACTACCTAGCGTTGGCTGTCATGAAACAGCCTTTGGCTCTAAATATTCCTATCAGCTGAACAATTCGATACTTTCGTAAAATATTCTAAGTTCATAATGCTAAGCTGAATAATTCAATTATGATTTAAATCCATCATACACGTGAATAATGGTTTTCATAAAGTTATCTACAATAGACTTTTATTCATGTAAAATATTCGAAGCACCGGTGCAACATACATATATATATGAATGCCTGTCACACGGCTACTAGCGCCACAGTGCGGCAAGGACATTTTGCGAACAGCATTTATCTACCAGTGTCAGGGGGCTGACCGGCACGTGAGACCACGGTCTTGCATACAGGTCTTGAAACTCGCTCAAATTTCAGTGGTGGGGGATGGCCTTTTATTGAAGCACCGACTGTTTCAACTCGTGACCACGTGGATCGCTGCTATAGAGTGATGCAGGCTGTGTGGGAGAGACGGAAATAGATTTCAAAAGTAAACAAAACCCAAACATAACCGCTGATTCACGCAACCACACGCGACGTGCGCTACTTGTAAACTTGTGAAAACGGTGCTAGTGAAAATGACTAAGTAGTGTATTGTGCCAACGTGTAAAACAGGCTCTCGGAGTGAAAAATCGAAACGCTCAGTGTTTCGGGTGCCGACAGACTTGGCGCAATTAAAAAAATGGGAGGTCGCGATACCGGGAGTTGGGAAATAAGAGCCGAGACACGTTGTGTGCGAAAATCATTTCGAACCGAAATATATTAATCGAGAATGGGCGAAACAGGCGTTGGAGCCGGGAACATGAAAAAAAAATGAAAAATTATTGGGATTATTACAATAAATACTTTCCAGGCTGGAAAACATAAAACAAAGTTAGTGAATTATTTTCATTTATCCTACTCGAGAGTCCTTCGCTTAAAGGTCGGGAAAGAGGTGTTTTTTTTAATTTACCAACGCAAACCGTTTCGGAAACTGCAAAGCAGAGATTATTGAAAATGTTTCTTGGGACATACATTAAGATTTTCCGAAGAGGAAATAAAGAATTGCAAAAGAAGCACTGTTTCTTAAGTATTTGTTTCATTTTCAAGAAATACATCCTGCAAGTGTTTCGGTCTGGATTTCACTTCGGTCTGGAATAGTTGCCACTTATTTTCCGGTCAATTAAAACAACGCGTAAAACCTATTTTTTAAAATAAAAGCTAAAACATGTTTTTAAAAAACCGAGCGCACAGGGATCGAACTCCTGAAAGCAGCATTACGAACATAGTCTCCATGATTACGAAGCTCGCACCGAACCCCTCGACCATGGAGACTAGAGTAAAGGAGCCCGAACGCAATGCTGGCGAAATGGTTGTGAAAGTGATGAATGATCCGCGGATTGTACCCGCCTGGCGGCGCTACCACTGCTGGCTCCGTCCGCGCGGTGATTTCGAATCGCAATTTCGTATATTTCTTCGATCCGCAATTTGTCGTATATTTCTTTCTTATTAGCGCGGTTTATAATACTTAAGAGTAATATTGATATGCTTTTGTTTAAATTATGAAATGATAATATATCAGTAATTTTTTACTTGGAGGTGATCTATACTGTAATTGTTTTATTTGTATACGGTGCCACGTACGATTAAAGAGCCATAATGTGAATATTGCATACTGGATTTTCAAGAAAAATATTTTTTTCGTCGCTACAAAAAGAAATAATAAAATGTATAATTTACATCAAGCCTCAAATCAACCAACAAAACGGAATCTAAAACCCAGGCGGGGCAACAACTTAAATATTAGAAAACTACCTATTCTGGTGACGGAAGGGACATGCGGGGTAAGCGCAATATTTACCCATGGCGAAGTGAAATCAAAAAATAAATCCAATTGAATGTTATAGGTAATACATTATAACGAAATGGGAGCGAGGGGGATTTATATTAAAGGATTTGCATATTTAACCTAAAAAACGTTTTTTTTTTATCCAAGCACCATGCATTACATTTTTGCTGTATCAAAGGAATCTCTAACAGCATTAAAATTGATGGCAATTATAATTAAATTCGGCGAAGATAGCTTGCAATAAAAGAAATACAAACGATTTGGCAAAATGAATCAACATGTAGTTGCACATGCCGATGTCAATATTTGTCAATATTTTCGCCAATTCGCGAATTAATTGCATAAACATAATATTAAGGTTCAGTTCTTACCTTTATTGGATCGTCTTTTTCTGTTTTGATTTTATAAATACTTTTAATACCGAAATATCACTCAACGATGCGTGACAGCGTAAACTGTATGTAACTGACATACATATAATACTCACATATATAGTAACTGACAGTAATACGTCACTGTATGTATGTCACAAACACTGCTAAGCCGGTCCTCACGCACCTATCCTATTCGGTACCAGGCGCTGGTATCGCTTGCGGATATTTTTCGAACTACAAGATCTTTCATCACTTTCGCGATCCACTTTTCGACGATTCCGCCATATGCGTTCGGGCTCCTTTACTCTAGTCTCCATGCCCTCGACCAACACGAGCTCCCATCGACACCTATATGAAAAAAATTCATATTCATTGTACCCACTTGGATAACTATAGTCTTTTGGTTTTTTCAGGTTTACGATAAAGTTACTTTTAATTGTATTTAGGTCCATCATGCATTTTTGACATTGAATATTATAATTTGCCTACACCAGCCAATTGTACAGCTAGGTTAGTTTCCTATGAGTCAACAACCGATTTCCATCTCTCTTGCACAGCCTGCATCACTCTATCGGAGCGATACTCGTGGTCACTAGGCGAAACGGCCGGTGCTTCAATCCGAGGACATACCCCCACCACCAGAGTTTCAAGACCTGTTTGTAAGACCGTGGCTTCTACCTTAAGCCGCGAGAGGCGCTAACACTTTTGAGGATCGCGAATAAGAATGCCCGTATGAAAGGATAATAAAAAGTACAATCGTTTCCTCACGTATCGCCCGAACGTAGAGTGGCATCGTCGCTCATTGAAAGCGAAGCCCAAAGCCGTGACACAAATCAATATGCCACCGTTTTGAATTGGCTGATGTTACGAACACACCCGAATATTCGTCACAATGGGGGTTCTCATGTGTCCACATGAAAATGGTCGCGAGCGCAGCTGTGTTCTGCACTGTTATTGCTAGCATCAGCGTTGCCTCGTCGCTATCCTATTGTCAACGAGTTCCGATACCTGTCATTAGATAAACAAGCGCTGGAAACGGGCTAAAGTTGGAAACTGAAGATTATACACGACATAACTAAAGGAATTCGCATGCAATCGGAAAACTGCGCAACGTGTTAAATAAAACTAGTGGCGCAGGTATGACAGTTTCGATGACGGAATTTCCAATTGTTTTTACGATTTTCCACATCCTTGAAGTTGTACCTTTATTGAACCTTTGGCGAATTGATGAATTTCGTCGAGAGTGAAATAGCACTGTATTCAACTTTGCAGAGGATGTTCACGCGCGTCGACTGATAAAAAAGGAGTACGAAAAACAAAAAGGAAAAAAAGGTGGCATATTAACGTGGAAACAAGCATATGTTTCTGACCGCTAATTTTCGAGCGAGGGAGAACCGACATATCGCGAAACTACCTCGCCAAGCCACCATCTACAAGGTATCACGAGACATCACCTCTGAGCCCTTTGTTCAAATGTCCAAATCCTTTTTGTAAGAAACTCTTTGGTTTTCATTCTTTTTAACTTATTTTCGTTATCGTTAATTTGCTTCCGAGCAGTTTAAATATATCGTTTTGTTCCATCCCGGGACATCACATTCGACTCTTCCTCCCTGAATTTCGTTGACATTCGTCAGTGACGTAACTGGCATGGCGTCGAGTTCCGTCAGTCAGGAAGACTTCGACAACGATTTCGAGTTCACGTCCAGAAGGCCGAGAATAAGAACAACAAGGGTGCGAATCGGTCCGCCGAGAGCGGGCGACTCCACGTCCATAAGTTATCAAAGTCGGTCACCTCGGAGCTTTCCTACTCTACAATCGTCGTTTTTATCGTCAATGACCCCTGTTCGGTTTGCAGAAAATGCCACAGACCCGGAAGAAGCTCAAGGCATATGCGAACCAAGTTCCAGCACAGTTTTACCATCGGACCATGAAAATCAGCAGAACAAACCCATCACAAGGAAACTGGAGAAGAGACCGACCGGACGGTCAGTTGCTTACACATTTAGTTTTTACGAGACACTCCGCTCCTTCTAAACTCGTGGAATGCCACGAAAGTAAATTGTTGATCTTTTTACTTCAATTTTGTTGTAGTCCAATGTTTACGAAAGGTAGGAACCATTGTTTGAGTCATTTTCGTATCCATAGGAGCCAATTTTCTGTTCTGTCTTTGCGACCATTATGTTAAAAATTTACATTCTGAACGCATCCGTAAAACGTTCTATGTCAATAACCAATCAGAACGCTTCATTGCGCAAAAAAGAATTGGGCTACGAAACTTTTGTTGTGTTCCAACGATGGAAACTTTGAAGTTTGCATCAAGTTCGATATTGATATCATGTTATGTTCTTGTCTCATGTTTTTCTCTTCTCAATCAATGTGAGCCAAAGCTGGTCCTTTACAACATTTTACAGATTGCGATGCATAGAATCAAGTGATCTTATGCACATAAAAAATCATACTTTACCGTATCACGATTTATACTCATATCGACATAGTGGTATTTGGATATTTTCGTAGTGCAACTCTTTTTTACCAAGTTTAGAGGTATGCAAAATGCATGAACTTCGGGATTTTTTTAAAATATAAAATAAATACTTTTGGAAATGGGTTTCAACGTATTTCATTCTTCTATCAATGGAGAGTAAATTCCAATATTATTTATAAAAACAAAATCCAAAATGGCGGCTCTAGCTCCTGTCGAAAAAAGCCATGCACGGCGTGTTTCGGTCTGCGCGGGGCGCTCCACAGCCTTGCCAGTTTATCCGAAACAAAAACGGATTAAAAATGATCAAACTAGACTCAGTTTGGGGCGCCTTATCGTTTTTTGTTTTCTGAAAAACCCCTGGATAACAAAATGGCAGCCGTTTGAAAAAAAAACCCAATTTTTCTTGCTTCACCGAACGAAAAAAATATATCTAAATCAATTTTTCACTAAACGCGCTTCCTGTTGGCCCCGCAAATTGGATTTCCTTTCAATTGCGCAGAGATTCATGTGAGGCGGTTCATCCGTTAAGGCTGTCGAGCGCACCGCGCGCTGAGAAATTTTGTTTCCAGAAAAACGCATTTAAAGTTCAACGTACCTGTTTTCCGACCGGCGGACGGTTCCGCTCAACAGGCTGTCAATTCTAAAATACTTTGGATAAAAAATATCCTTTTACCCACGTGTTCTAAACGCTTTAAGGCGCGATATACATTTAGACACGAAAAAAATAGGCAATATTGAGGAATTTTTTAAACTGAGAAATAATTGTTCTAAAATTATCAAAATTTAGGTATACTTTAATAGTATATTTAAGTATACAGAACAATTTTTTAAATTTAACTCATCATCAAAATGGCGGAGCTGTGGCAGAGTGTTACAGCAAGGTCGCCGCAGGAGTTGCGAATCGGCGTGCAGTCCAGCGTCCCGTAGACTTTGATTTGCAAAAAAGTTCAAACATTTTTTCAGTTTGAACATGTATAGTTTCTATGTGACGGTAATTAAAATGAAGAAAATACTAATTTAAGAAAATGGCACGCATTTTCAAAAATGGCACAAAAAAAATCAACATTTCACGCAACATTTCTGAAAAATGTGGATTAAAAAAGTAGTTTTTTTTCCAATTTTTCCAAAACAATTCCCGTCAAGTAGAAGGTACCAATGTTATCAATATTTCTACCAAGTTTCAACTCAATCGGCTTAATAGTTTTTGAGTTACCCTCCACGCCAATTTCGATAATGCAGTTTTGAGAAAAACGCGTTTGAATTTCAGACCCGCTCCGAATCCGAGCGGTGAGGCTCAGCGTTGACGGGCTGTAACGTTTGAAGTTTCTCGAATTTCGCTTTGAAACTTTGGGAAAATATTCTACATATATAGTTTAAATTTCTATCGTTTAAAGAAAGAAAAAAAGAAATCGATTTTTTGATCGTTGTAAATGTATATCCCGCCTTAAGGATTCAAATTATGTAAAAACCATCCAATTTCTCATCGTCATGATAGGTAACCTGTCCTTAATAAGAATATAACTATCTGTAATTTACCAATCGATTACATATTTATTCATTAATTAGAAAATAGGATCTAAAATTTTATGACAAGAGGAAATGCGAATTCAGATATTTGTAAACTCATACCTAATACCAAAAGGCAAGATATATGCAGTTTGAAGCTCAAAATTCTTATTCTCACAATTCCTGTTCTTGGAACATTTCAAATACGCTTTTTTGAATTTTTGCCAGGTGCCAATCATCATAAGACACATTTCACTATGATAAATAAATGACTGAGTAATTTTTGCTATAGCTTTTGCTAGAAGTCTCTAGTGATAAAAAACCAGTTTGAATAAAAACATTTTTTTCTAGGTCGATAATAATTGTTCCGTATCTATTGTTGCAGCGTTTCGAGCGTTGTATCTTGTTTACACAGGCCAACGCATATAAACAAGGGTAAGCAACAGAGAGACAGGAGGAAATTACGAGAGAAACGCCGTAGTACGGGGGTCGTTCATTTGCCATCGACCGAGGTGTGTACCAATGTGCAAGCACGTTTTTGTCTTACAATTAAATTTGTTATTATCAGCATTGTTTGAATATCCAAGAGGTTAATGACAGCATGCTATTTGTAGCTTACTACGTGACAAACGATCTTCATAACGCTTCTGTGACTCTTGCGTCATTCTGATGGTTATGTTGGATTGAGAATTCCTATGGTACCTATAGGGTCACAACCAAACGTTAGCCCTAGTAGCACCCAAGCATCTTGTTTTTTGATCAAATTCTAAATTATGAAAATGTCTTAATTATCCCAAAGCGTTGATACAATTTTCTTAGCTCGTAGTAAGACTTTCCTTCATCATACATTGGGGGGCGTACACAAATTACGTAACGCAAAATTTCCCAATTTGTACCCCCCCCCCCCCCCCCCCCCCACGTAACGGGACCGTGACGCCAGGCCAGGACCCCCCCCCCCCCCCCTATACCGTTACGTAACGGGTGCTTTGTCGTCAATAATTGCGATTTTTTTCATAGACACAACTAATTATGGAAGGATCGGATTTATACTCATTTTATGTAGTATATATTCATCTAGTTTTATACCAATTTTTATGACAAAATCTTGAAAATTAACCGAGATATATGCCTTGATTTGACGACGAAAAAAAAATGTCTCTTCATTGTCCCATCGATATCTTTATAAACGGTTATCTGTAAATTGAAAGTCAACAATTTATCGATATCCATACAAATGTAGCTATCGGTATGCGTAGCCGTTTTTTTATTTTGGTTTTTCTTTTTACAGAATGCCAATAGTTTGAACATTTTTTTTCTATTTTCAAGGCCCTTTTTCTGTATTCAAGCAGTCTTTAAAAATAGTTATTATCAAATGTTAAAAACGCGGACGTACAGTCTTAGTCACTGCAGAAACTTTGCTATTTCTGGCAGTTTTGAAATCGTGACGTAACGCAAACCTTGACCCCCCCCCCCTTCCCCTACGTACGTAGACCGTAACGCCGACCCCCCAATCGCGTTACGTAATTTACGTACGGGCCCTTCTGTGATAAACTTAAAATTGTTAATCTGCTTCATGCCTAAAGTTTCACGTAAAAGTAGCTCTAATAATTATATAAAAATACGATAATCAGCGCCTCCGATACTTCTTTAGTTTTTCGGTGTTCTAGATTATGACTTGAGATCGAGAAATTCTTATATTTGGTTGGTATTAGAGCAAGCTTTCCAAAATATGTCTCGGAACTTGGCTAGAGGGAAGAAAATAAGAATGTACCTATGCCCTGTAAAATGGAAAGTTCATCGCTTCATCGCGACTATTGAACCTGTCTCTTGGTTGTGACTCAATCGGTAAAGATTCTGAATAACTTCAAACCGTAAAACGCAGGACTTTATCACGAGTCACATTCTACTGGAAATCGTCAAGGTTACATCACTTAAGGGGTTAGGCTACTGTGACGACCCGAGAATAAGGGTTATTTAAAAGAATCAATTTTAAAAGAATAAGCAAGATGATTGAAAAATCGTTTACACATTTATTTGTATGTACATTAACAAAGTCCTGTACCAAATTTCATTTAAAAATATTCATAATTAAAGAATTTATAATAGGGGTGAAGTTTGCATCGTTGGAGTGCAACGAAAATTCTTTTATATTTCTAATTTTCATTTTGATCCAAAATCACAGTTTGCAAATTTGTCGTACATCGTTGAATAAGAATTCTAAAAAAATGTTTGCGCAATTTTCGAACCTCAAATCTGCCAAGGAAATTTGAGAAGTAAAAATAAAATCATTTACGTTGCATCCAACGATGCAAACTTCAACGTCATAATTTATAGTTAATCATGTGAAGGACCTTTGAAACAAAAAAATCGAGCTTTTTCTTAAAATAGATAATATCGGCTAAGATTTGACCGATCTTTTTTCGGTATTGTGCGATCATAAAAAATGAACGTTGACTTTTTATCGATTTTTCGAAGAAAAGTAACATTATTGTTAATAAATCATGAAAAAAATGCTAAGATGAAAAACGTTGGTCGAGACTAAAATACCCTTACACTGAATAAGTGTGCGAAATTTCAAGTCAATTCGTTCATTAAATGTTCAAAAAACATAGTTTCGAGATAAATGCGTTTAAAGTTTTACCAGCAGTTCTATCATTGTAATTATAAGTTTACCTTCGATCTGTGATTCTCTGCACCGCATGTTCGACATTCCTCTCCAATTTGAGTTGCCTCGAGCGACGAACGAGAGTTGTAAAATTTTCACAGAAGCCTAACCCCTTAAAAAACGTCATGACGCGCGTCCCTGTGTTCCAATCGATCATTATGATTACATGTAAATTTCGCAAATGGATGCAACTCATACTGATTTCGCCAAAAAACAAAATTTGAATTCCTCTTTTTCTGCTCCTTACTTCGTTATCCTTCATATACAGTTTTTAAAAATTATTTTTGTTCCCGCACTTTTGGTAGCAGTTCGTTTCGGCAATACACCACAATCATAAAGTATGTATTCTAGAAATACAAGTATTCAACTATTATGCTCTTTTGTTACTTGGCCCAACTGCATTAATTGCCACGATCTTACCGCGTTGTTCAAAGTAATGTACACAGTTTTGTTTCAACTTGATACGAGTATTTTTACGATAAAACGATTTTTAATATTGACATTTATGCTGAGAAATGAAAATGTAAATGAAAGAAGACCGCGACTTGTTATTTTCAGAGGAAACATAATACGAACATGGTTAATAAACGGTACTAAATACAGGGTGTTAGGAAGGTCAATGCGAAGCTTCAAGGGGGTGATAGGTCACCTTAGTCCAGAACCTAAGGATTTCGAGTTATCATGGTAAGATTTTTGAAAAAATTCCCTGAATTTGGTACTAACTCGTTCATAATGTTCAAACGGACAATAATTGGTAACTAAAAACTTATTTGCGTCTTAGCTTGAGGCAGTAGTCTGGTCTAGAGCGAGATTTTTGACGTAATTTTTGGGTTGGAATCACTTTTAAACCGTTGAAGTTGTCTTGATGAAATTTTACATATATATTTATTGTTCCTTTGAGAATGTATCTACAATTAAAAAAAAACTATTTTACATATTTTCATGTCGTTTTTTATTTTTTCACATGGTCAGCCAAAAACCGCCTCAATCGGCGCCCACTCTGGGTGACGTTGTACGCATCTGAAAAAAAAATATATATATATATTCTCAATCTGTATGACTATTCTGAGCTCTGGTAGCGGAATTAGTACTTAAAAAAATTTTGTTACAAAATGGCTGCCTGTTAAACTTTGATTAACGATATTTCATACATTTTCGGGTATTCGACGAGTTATAAGATGTGGGCAAAATTATTGTTCGACTCAATTCCGCTACCGAAGGTATGTGCAAAATTTGAGCTCGATATGTCAATTAGTTATCGAGATACCGTGAGCGCCGATTTGAAAAACATAGTTCTGAGATAAACGCGTTCCAAGTTTTGATACCGTTAGATGAGGTTTGCGCGAGGCAATACAAAAAAGGTTTGTTTTTGAGATAAAAGTCCGTAAAAAATAGCCGAAACGGCATCAAATTACATAAAACATTTATTTTAGCCATGAAAAAAAAAAAACTAAAAAACTACGAGAAAAACAAAAAAAAACTGCATTATCTACCTTCAAAAATACCGAGGGCGTGTGTACACTGACCTTTTCAGGGAACGGACATGACTTGCACTGGCTGGCGTTTGCAAGTGAATTGCCAGCCCCTTGGGCCTTTAGTCCCCACTACTACCTAGATTGGGGGGGGGGGAGCCGAAGCCCCCATTTCCCTCTATTAATGAGAGGGAAATTTGAGTTTCAAATTTAGACTGTTCCTTCAAAGAACCAGTGCACACACGCAGGCTTAATGCTATTAAAAAAAATAGCATTAACATGAAAGGTAAACGAGTTATTAACTAATTTTGGGAAATTTTCCAAAAATCATACTTACCACGATAACTCGAAATCCTTATCCTAGGTTAGATATGTTCCTAACGAGGTGATCTATCATCCCCTTAAGGCTTTGCATCGACCTCCCTAACACCTTGTATACATCAGTTTTGAAAACGAATTAAATTTTTTTTTCGTCTGTTCGTTTCTTCCCCAGAACTTGAGAACTACCAATCTGAGTTTCATCAAACTCTGCATGCACAATCATGAGCATGCATATTTATGTTACATCAACTGAAAATATTAAACGTTTCTCTGAGACTCGCTCACCTTGAGGATAAAAAAATTGTTTATTACACGTGGGAGGTAAAAAATACATAAACACGCGCGTGCGCACTCCACTTTATAGTAAAAGAAGATAGTTGTAAAACAAATAGTGATAGAAAAAAGCCCACTATGAATGTCGAACATTAAGGGGCCAGTCTACTTTGAAGCCACGAAAAAGGCTATTTTCGCTATTTTTTTTGAGGATTTTGTAAAAGAGATGAATATACAAGTTGTTGGGCTTGATAAATAAAGTCTTGAAATACATTAAAAAAAATTTAATTCATTTTTATTCATTTTTAAGTACAAAAACTATAGTTTAACGCAACGCCTCAAAAACAGGTGGGCTAGGTAGCTCCATCACAACTGGGCAACGGCTCGTCTGAAACAAAAAAATCAAAGTCCATCAGATTGAGTATGACACCAGCAAGAAAATGACCCTCGGATATAGTTTCATAAAAAAAAATGGCAGATGAAAAACGAAAAAAGTTTTTAAAAACTTTTGTCGCACAAAAAAGAGTAAAAATAAAATTTTTACAACCATCGAGGGTCATCTTGTTGCGAATCATGTTTACAATATGTGGTTTAAATTTAAAGAGAATCGGTTTATTAGTTTTAGAGATACGATGGAGCTAGATTTTGAAAACGTTGTTTCGA
Organism: Ophion ellenae; assembly: GCA_963210295.1. Classification (NCBI taxonomy): domain Eukaryota; kingdom Metazoa; phylum Arthropoda; class Insecta; order Hymenoptera; family Ichneumonidae; genus Ophion; species Ophion ellenae. The sequence goes on along the minus strand of OY723390.1, from coordinate 29,386,412 downwards.
GAAAAAACGCGTTTGAAGTTTATACTATGAAAAATTCTTACCTAAACTCAATCGGCAATTCAAATCGGGATCCGAAGTATGACGTTGTGGTAACGCAAATTTCTCGTCGAATATGAGATATTATTTCGTACCGAGGATCCCGGATATCGTAACGATCTGTCTAATGTGATGTCTTTTTGTGTTGTCTATAAATTTTGAAAACCTCAGAGTACAGGAGGTAGTACTGGCGAGGATGAGGAGGAACTAGGTGGAACAGGTGTTGAGACTAAGCACAATACGCCACATTATGACTTTCTCGATCACGAACTAATCGAAGTAAGTTTTACAAAACTACAAATGAATCATATATAAATTCACGGTATTTATTGTACATTTCACGAGTACCGGATGATTAAGCCATTCGTCGACGCAATTTTGCACTTTGCCTGTTTCTTTTATCGTTCTTTTAATTCTTGCTTTGAGTAGATTTGCATATCGTGTCTTCTGAAATATTAATTAAGGGGCTACATCTATCTAGAGGCCCGAAAAAATGGCCAAATTTCGATTTTTTGTTCTCGGAAACGGTGAAAAAGAAATGCATTTTTTTTAAACACAAAGGTACATATATTGAGAAGTTGAAAAAAAAAAATGACCGAAAATACAGAAAAACAACAAAAACATGACCGCCGCCAGATGGTTTATTTTTTTTGCGATTTTTGACGGTGGACACTCTCCAACTTGAACGATTCATCTGAAATCTAAAAACCAAACGGGTTATTCAAGTTAACAATAAATACGAGTCGTTGACAATCGTCTATTTAAAAATATCATTTGAAAAAATCATTTTCTTCAACCTATAAAAAATATCATTGTTCCGTTAAAAAATAACCTTTGAAAAATATCATTAAAAAAAGACCGTTTTCTTCAACAACGTGACGACGAATTGAAACTAGAGCATACAAAATATATGAAAAACATCATCGTCATTTTTACGTAACTATTAAAAAAAGAAGATCGATTTGAAAAAAGTGAAACCGTCGACGACCTTTAAGGGATCATCATCTCAGGGGTCGAAAAATATCTGATTTACGCGGCTGTTTTTTTTCGTTGGTTAAAACACGCTAATGCGTCTGATTTTTGAAATGCCAAATGAAAGCGCTTATAAAGAACAGAAAATAAATCGTCGAACGATAATTTTTATTTTTTTTAAACATTTTTTTTAACACTTGAAAATGTCTTTAAAAAAGGAGCCCTCACGGTGTACACGGTTGTGGCCGTAAATATTATCTGAAACAAAATTTGTAAAAATATTATTAATCAGTATGAAAGCCGCTATCGTGCTATGGAGATCTTTTAAAAATCAAAATTGACAAAATGGCGGCGTTTTGAAAAAAAAGTATGAAAATTAACCTATTTTTTCGACAGTTTTTCGTTAAAATAAAATATGAAGATTTCAACAACAAAAAAATCCTCCATAGCTAGTTAAAGAATGGCGTGAAGAATGTTGTGTCAAAATTTGAGACGGTTAGCTTGAAAACTCTTCCTTTGAGAGTATACACCGTTTTGCAAAACGACATTTCGAGAAAAACGCGTTTAAAGTTTCGAGTGCGGAATTTTCATAAAAAATGCCAGGTCCATGTTTATAACCGTCTATACTATCGGATAATGCATTAAGGGAAAAGAATCGATTTTTTGAAAATTTTACACTGTGACGATCCCTTAAATATTTCTCATCGTGTCTCCTGTAAATTTGGAAATCATTCATCAAGTGGTTCTCGAGATATCATGTCCAGCGACTTTAAAAACAGTGTTTCGAGAAAAACGCGCTTAAAGTTTGAAGTATGGTGCTGCCACCGCTCGTCCGGCCGACTGTTAGAAGCTGTAGCTCATTAAATTTTTCTATCGAATAAAAATATTTTTGGAAAATTCCATTTTTTGACCCACCTAGGTAGATGTAGCCCGTTAACTTGTCGAAACGTGTATATAAAAATGTCCGTGTTTCAGGAACGAGCGACAAAGGTTTACACGCAGCGACGTAACAAGAGGTAATAAATACGATTTTTTTGTGTTACAAGAACTCGTGAAAGTAGAGCGATTGGTAATTTTTTTTTAACACAGTCATTCCGACCTTGAAGCCGATGACGAAGAATTCGATTCTTTAAATCAATCGGACAGCGTTAATCAATCTGACTCCGGCAACCACGGGCCTCGATTGTCATCCGCAGCCATACCGAGACCGAGAGTTCCAACACCCACCGCCGACAATCCACAAGAGGTACCTATTACTTATTTTTTATCGTTAACTTCGTCGCTCACACGAATTAGGTCCATAATTGTCAAGGAATTGAAAACGAAATTTTTTAAAAATAAATTGCTTGTGCTCCTAGGGTAAGTCGACCAGTGAATGGATGAATATCGATACTGGAGGATTCTAAGGATAGTTAACTTTGCAATTTTTAGCATTCTCTGGAAAGAGGTTAGAATGCACCATCATTAAATAAACATTTTGAATTCGAAAATTCGAACATTCGAAAGGTTTGGCAAAAAATCAGAGACTGATTCTATCTCAAGTAATAAAAGTAATACCCTCAAAACTCGTAAATACTTTTTTTTTCAACTTCAAAACACCTACTGGACCCAGCCCTAGCGTAACTAACAAGAAACATCACTTAAGTGACCGCTTTCGATTTTGTATAAAATATTACACCCATATTTTTTTTTATCGGCGGAAAAAGGGTTTTATGGGGGGAAACCACCCCTCAAATAAAGACGTGTCTACGGGGGTTTCGCAGTTGCACCCACAAGCAGTTCACCGATCTGAATGAAACAAAAACCAAAATTCTAATGTAAAGCGATGAAAAATCCACTATAGAAGTATTGAACATAAATAAAATTGGCAGGTGACATACCTTTCTTTGAGGAATGGTTTCCCCCTTCAAACTGGTTTCCAGCGATAAAAAAATAGGCGTATAATAGTTTTTAATGCTTTATCACATGAATATGAATGTCAACTAAATCGACAACGGACACTTAACCCTTCGTTGACATACTTATATTTGGCCACGATTTTGACACGCTGGGTCAATTTGACCCGGATAGAACTTCATCCACCTGCCATTAGCAACCCTTCGGTCGGTTTTTAAAATTACTCACCCAGACCGCCAAAACGCTCCCGTTTGTCAGATATGTAGTCACGTGACCCCTGTGACGTCACATGCCAGTAAGAAGGTAAAGGACCTATATCATCGCTGAGTTGTCGCACAGCAAACCTTCCTCTCCATTCTTATTTAAAAGGTGATAATATGGTAACTATAACTACAAATACCTATGAATGGACAAAAAAGCCGGAAATACACTGAAAAAAAACTAGAAAATCGCTCATTACTCGTCACAGGACTCGTAATGACAATCTGTTTACTGGCATGTGACGTCACTAGAGATCCAACCAATCCTGGAGCGTTTTCGTTCACGTGACTAAACGTTCAATTTATCTGATTGAAAATTGTAATGAACGAAAATCATGCATATTTTTTCGATAAAATGATATACTTTATCGAAATGAAATACTTTCTCCGATTTTTCTAATGTGTATTTTGTAATTTTCGATTTTTTTTATCACGGTTGACAAAAACCCTAATTAGGGGTTGAATCAAAAGCCCAGACATTATGAATTTTACACCAACATTTTTTATATCTGACACTATATTTTTGGGAATTTTCTCAGATTTTTCGATTACGGCCATCGAGGTGTTCAAAAAAAAAAATTCAAAAATTCACGACGCGCTCAAATTTATTTTGAAAAATCTGAAAGAAATTGTAATTGCTTGATAGAGTGAGAGTAATGATAGGAAAAATCGGGAACCAGATTTGAGGGGTCGAGGGTCAGACTCAGGTCGAATTGGTATGGAATGCCCCATATGTGGAATATTTTCCCAAAGTTTCAAAGCGAAATTCGAAAAACTTCAAACGTTACAGCCCGTCAACGCTGTCCCTCACCGCTCGGATTCGGAGCGAGCGTGAACTTCAAACGCGTTTTTCTCAAAACTGCATTATCGAAATTGGCGTGCAGGATTACTCAAAAACTATTGAGCCGATTGATTTGAAACTTGTTAGAAATATTGATAATATTGGTACCTTCTACTTGACGAGAATTGTTTTTGAAACTTGGAAAAAAAACGACTTTTTTCATCCACATTTTACAGAAGTGTTGCGTGAAATGTTGATTTTTTTTGTAAAAGCGTGCCATTTTCTTAAATTTGCATTTTCTTCATTTTAATTACCGTCACATAGAAACTATACATGTTCTAACTGAAAAAATGTTTGAACTTTTTTGCAAATCATAGTCTACGGGAAGCTAGACTGCACGCCGATTCGCAACTCCCTGTAACACTCTGCCACAGCTCCGTCATTTTAATGATCAATTAATTGAAAAAAATTGTTTTGTATGCTTAAATATACTATTAAAGTATACCTAAAGTTTGATAATTGTAGAATAATTATTTCTTAGTTTTAAAAATCCCCCAATATTGCTTATTTTGTCTAAATGTATATCCCGCCTTAAACACAACATCCTTTTAGGATGACAAGAGAATGAACAATATTTTCAATATAGTCAAATACGCTAATCGCGAGCTTCGAATTTCGGAAGATCGCTACGAGAATAACACGAGATCACAATACGTGAAAGTATTAAGTTTTTCCGTATGTGATTTTGGCATAGAAAATGAAAATTCACATGCTTTGTTAAAATCGAAGCAAACTCAGAAAAAATGTCTGTCACGATGGTATTTCGTTTTCCAGCTGATCGAGCGTACGCAGGAGGAAAACCGTCGACTCTTGGCACTTTTGGATGATCAGAATCACAAGATAATGGCGCTGGAAGCTCAGCTGGTTCAACAGCAGCGTGAAATGACGATCGAGCGTGACAGATTGCGTGAGGAAAATGCAGCCCTCATCAGGGCCATGGCAGCCCTTACAAGTGACTGAACATCACGATATTTTCAACAAAAAAAAACCCGAAAGAGCCCCAAAACCTTCAAACCTAACTATCATCACTATGTAACACATGCCTACCAATCGTGATATCACGATTGCAAAACAATCTTCTTGATAACGCTAGAATTTAACTTTTATTGCCGCAACGTTCACTTTAATAAACTCTCGTATCGACGGTAGTATTTCTTCTCCTTGAGCAACGCATCACGGCGCTATTATCGTTTGAGACAATTGAAATTTCCCGAGAAGAAGCACGAATGTTTTGTCATTCTTTTATTTCGTTTCGCTTCATCGCGGAGATCCGTAGAGTGCGGGTTAGCGTAGCACAAATCTCGTCGGTCGGCTACGAGTGAACTTTGCTACACAAATGTTCTTCATCCCAAATTTATCGGGTCTTTTGATCGATGCATATTTTGAATATACCTAATTAGCGTTTAAGAAAAACTACATTGAGTCGTACAATTACGAAATGCTGTAAAGTGATAGTGATGACGCGGGAGGGTGAGGGGTGTCCCACGTACATTGGATTCTTGAAAGAAACGCACGATGTCAGATATTCATTGCCAAATTACAGTTTATTTCCAGCACTTGTTCAAGAAAAGGCCTTTTCAAACTAGGATGTTTTGAAAAATCCCCCCCAAAAAAACCCCTATTTTTTCATGTGCTTCGACCCATCCAGTATGATAACTTCGTTGACGTGCTACGCGAACGACACGCGCGACTAAGTGTGAAATTGTGAGCAATTATACCTGTGAATAAACTGACTGGTACGGAAATCGATACGGAAAGTCATTTGAATTTCTACATCGTGAAACATGGACATTTTCGAGAATGGATAACTCGTGGACCGATCTATGTTGAGGTACTCCTTTTACGAACCCGAATATTCAACGATCAACTGATTTTCGTCTATAATAGAGTGAAAATACATCTCAGTATACTGGTAAAATATCAAGCTAACTTACCGAATTTTCAACGAGAAATGACGACTAAAAATTGTCTCACTTATACCGCACTTTATGGAGATGCGACGCTGGCCACATTTCAATCTAATAATTTATACACCAAACTCGCTTTCTGTCTCGCGGCTTCGCTCGCGTAGACTTGTGTTGAGTGCTCCTCAATGAAATGTGCTCCTGAATTGTTTCATTAAAGTAGTCCTATCGCTAGGTTGCAATCCATAGGGTTTTCATAATTTTTGTTTTTGAGCTTCGCCAAATATATTAATAATCGTCTCTGTAAAATTTCAGGGTCGTTTATCGACCTAATTACAGAGAAAAGAAATATTAAAATGGCGTATTTTTGTGAAGGAATTCCGAGACGACATACAAAAACCCAATTTCCGGTCGCCACAAAAGTGTATATAATAGTGGGAATCCGTCAGATTCTTAAAAATAATCAGATTTACATATTTAACACTTGTAGTAATCCAGTGCTCTCAGAAAAAATTACGCTTATCGACCTAATTTTTGTGTAATATCAAGTTTAATTTGAACTTCCGGTATTGGATTTATTACCACTTGCTACGATAGAGACAGCAAGGCAACAGCTGATTGTAGTCCTAACCTCATCTCAATCATTCGATTTTCCACACATATTTCATTTTTAAGGTAGTTCTGTATTTTTGGTCATATCTTAGGAATTGGGGGAAATCTACGTATGGTGTGGATATGACCTTCATGGACTGATGCCCAAAAATTCAATTCGATTCACCATTTAGTTCATGAGATAAGTGAAATTGAATATGGGTATTTTTGTACGCGATCCCTATACCTAACACGTAAACCGATAGGAATTTGCTCGCATTTCTCGATATATGTTCTAAACGGATCTTAGGATTTCAAAATAAAAACACACGTGTACGCAGTTATATTGTGGGATTGATTTGTAAAAAAAACGACAAACTGACCGTTTAGTTTCGGAGATATCGACTTATGAAAAGTGGTAATTTTATTCCACACCGAACTCGGGCCCAACCTGTCGGGCGGCCTGTGACAACTCAAGTCAAATCTGATTGCGATTTTACTTCACTTACCAAAATATAATACAAACGGTTATCACACACGCTTCTAAAATAATTATTTTCTGTATCATGTTTATTATTGTACCCAAATACATTATATTTTGCTTTTTTCAGATTCGATAATTTATAGATTTTCTGTTGACTAGTGTATCCGCTAGTACTACCTTAAAGTATCGCAGCCTGTGCTATTCACTCCTGTATACAGTATGATGCGCTTTTGCGTATAATTTTTTAATTGGCGGTCAAAAGATTTTTAAAAAGTTAAAAAAAAAAAGAAAATTGCCGGCAAAAAAAGATCGATTTTTATCTCACAAACTAACATATAATACGGACTTGTTTTAATTTGGTTTCTATTTCTAGTTTGGTTTCAACTTGATTTCCACTTTTATTCCTTCTTCAATTCGATTTTTACGTTTATTTCTGTTTCAATTTGATGCTTACCTTCACTTTTGCTTCAATTTGATGTCTACTCGTTCTTTTGTTTCTATTTAACATTTTTCACGCAGTTTTGCACCGTAGATCTCCCTTAAGGGGTGAGATGCAGTCAGAGGCGTAAAAAAAGAGCATTTTTAATAAAAAAAAAATTTTTATAGTAATTAAGTTGGTTTTACAAAAGTGGTTATACAGACTATCTTATATTTCAACTTGACTTGTACAAATTTTCAAAGAAAAAGATTGATTATTTATAAGAATATCGCCATCTTGACCCCCTTCGGCATGTAGTGCTTTGCGGTGACCATCATAAAATTTTACTCGATCATTTGAAATAAAAAAAACAGAACAAAAATCATTAGTTTCATAATAAATCTAGTCTTTAATCGAAGCTTTTTTTATTAACAAAATGGTAGCGTTCCGGCAGATAACTTTGGATTTTCGAACAAAAAATCGCTCGTTTATTGTTGAAAAAAAATATAAATTTTCAACAAAAATGAAAATCCTTCTATTAAGGACTAGTTTTTAATGCTACCAATAAGCACACCAAATTTCATCAAAATCCATCGAGCGGTTTTTTAATTATAGTGGTCACCGACTTGAAAAACATAGTTTCGAGAAAAACGCGTTTAAAGTTATTCGATGTGGATATGGTATTATATGTTCGTAAAATTTTGAGCTCGATGGATGAAGCTAACCTTTTTTTTATGTATTCTGATCCGCTCAATCCGAATATCACAATTTTTGTCGAAAAGTCGAGCATTTAATTGTTTATAGCCAATTGTTAAAACAATTTTTCACAAAATTAAAGTTTTTCGGGATAAATTATTTTTTAAAAATATTTTGGGCAATTTTAAAACGGAAGTATTCTTTATAAAATTTTGCTAAAGTTCATAGTTTTTAAGTAGTAAATTTTTGAAATTTTCTGAAAGAGTTTTCCAATTTTACCCTTGATTTATGTATAGAAATACTAATTAAAAAATTACTTACATCGAATCATCAATTCCTGGCGCATACAATAGGGCTTCTGCCGATGTGGAAGCTTCCAAAATATCAATTTGTTGTTGTCTTCGAAGCATTCTGCCTTCCCGGGTGTTATCATTTGCGCGTTTGTCAGCCACGTCTATACGCCTTCACTAATTGTGGGATATCCCGGAGACTATTCATCGGATTGACTTGAAATTTTCAGGGAATATTTTCGAAACATAATACTTCAAGAAAATGTATTAAAAAAATCAATTTTTGAAAATTCTGACTGCATCTCACCCCTTAAGATCTCGTTCAAAAAGCGTTTAAGTGATATTCCCAGCGTAAATCCGTCGATAACAAATTGGGTAATTGAACAAAAATTCGTTCGCATTGCATTTCAACGATACAAACTTCAACATCACAAAAGCAGAAGGCACTCCCGAATAACGACACCATCCATTACGTAGACAAAATTACAGACAGCACAGGGTTGTTTCTTTTTCTAAATATTTTATTGATTTATAAAATAACTAAATCAATGTTGATATAGTACAATACTTGCGCTTTTCTTTATTTTCTTTCTTTCGTTATCCACTATAACTTATATCGAAACCAAGAAAAGTAAATTAATTCTACGTGTACTCTACAAAATCGTTGGGATGCGATCGCGTATATGTATGTACATATGTGTATATATATCTTCTGTGTGTGTGTGTGTTCACATGTATATTAATGTTCACCTTTTCACATAAAGCAGACGATGCAACAGGTACTAACATTTGCCATTTTATTTCTCGGTTTTCAATCGCACGTATAATTTATTTGCTTCTTCTCTGGTAACTAAAACGTCCCGATGGCGGAGAAAAACATCCATTATCACTCAAAAAATCAATTACCAAGTATTAATTATTCTTTCTTTTTGCAACATTTATTTATCAGTTATTGTCGAAAGTAACCGCGTTATGTGAACATATTGTCGACTCCCATCACTTTTGACTGCGTCTCGTTGACCAACTTCAAGTATTGGCTGATATTCAATACTTTATTCTGATCTCTTCAGCATTATTGCCAGGAAAATGGCAACTGAAACTTTAAGTCTTCGTGATACCATTTCATAAAATTTGTTTTTGCAAGTTTTTGTAACTTTATTTTTTTTTCTTTAAACGGACAAGAAAAATTCGTACCAAAATCGTTGAGGCCCCAGTAAAGTGGCAGAATTCAATAGTAATACGAGCATAAAATTTGCAGCATGCAAATGAGCTATTTCTTATGGTGTTGAAGTTTGCCTTGTTGGAATGTAACGAAATGCCTTCTTCATTTTTTCGTTTCTTTATTTTGATTACCATGTAAACTTTTCCTCTGCAGATTTAGGTTATGGATCCCTATGAAGGATTTTCAAAAATATTCCGATGATGTTTGTAGGCTAAACGGGCAAAAAATAATAATTTCGTTGCATTCCAACAATTCAAGCTTCAATACCATGTCTCCATTGAATAAAAGATGAGCCTTCAAAAATGAGTGTAGCGATCGTTATGCAAGAAATACTCATTTACAACGTTCAGTACAACATTTGGATTGAAATTTACTTTTTGGCACTTCTGTAAAGTAAGTACCGATAAATAAACGATGCAAAGAAAAAAATCTCTTCTCTCAATAAGATAACTCCGCTCGATAATTCTCTTCCCGCATGCTCATACATATCTCGTTTGCAAACAGGTCATTTTTGTATGTGTGTGTGTGTTTTTTTTTTAATTTCATTACAATTAAATTCTCGGCTTTGATCCTTCGTGTTCCATTTTTCTCCATTCTTTCCGCATTCTCGATTCGATCATCTATTTACACATTTTTTCCACGCTCGAACATTGTACATTATTAATGTTTTATACAGGATATACAAAATAATCGCGATATCGTATTGATCAGCGGCGTTAACGAAGCTGCTGACGTTATTAGGCGAGCGCAATAGCGAGGATAATCGTTGCAACTTGTATTCTTCTCGTGCTTTCGCTGTACGTGTACGTCTCATTCATCATAACTTAATAATGCATACACTCATCAAAACGGACCTTCATAGATCAATTCTATCGTTTTTCAAAATATTTTTTACCCACACACACACACATATGCAAATTTCAAATTACCGTGTACTGCAAGGCGACGACGTCTTGATATGTTTTATGTTTCGCGATAATTAAGGCGCATTCGAATAACTACCATAAAAAACCCCCTCCGGGTTCAACGAGAAATCGGACGTGTGGGGTAAAAAATAATGCGATATTCCAAAACAATACTGCAAAAAAAAAAAGAAAATTATTCAAATATCATCTCGCTTCAAATAAATAACCAGCTTAACCAATTATTTTTCACATCGATAGTAAGTCCAAGCCCATTTGCTTCGTTTCGAATAATCATTCCCTCCGATAAAATTGTCTCAGATTTGTTCTTGCTTTTCATCTAAAAGAAAAAAATCGCAAACGAAAATAGCAGGCCGGAAAGTAAATGTTAATCTATGAAAAAAAAACTGTCTGATCGGAAACAAAAAAACTCTTCGATCCCTAAAAATTTTTAATGAGATTGAAGTTATTGAAAAGATTAATGGCTATAGTGCAGAACCTTAGTGACTTGTACACTTGGTCCATTTGGTACTTCGCCAGATATTAAATGACTGGAAAAAATAATTTTCTATAGATAATTGAATTTTCTTTTCTTTCGAAATGCGTATTGTTTGAAAGTTTTTAAAAATTCGGCAGAGCTCGTTGATTGAAATCCTTCGTCTGAACAATTTATATATAGCTCTTTTATTCGTCGTGAATTAATAAATTAGGTTTTTTTTCCGAGCTTAAAAGTATCCGAGGCACGGGAACTCACGGTTTATCGTTTTTACGTACTACTTACTGTACTATATATATATATATATATATATATATATATATATATATATATATATATATATATATATATATATATATATATATATATATATATATATATATATATATATATATATATATATATATATATATATATATATATATATAGTACACACCCACACACACTACATACACACGCGCCCGCAATGTTTTTTCTTGCCTCGCGTGATACATATCCAACGTTCATCTTCCAAGCATACATAAATATGTGCAATTATCAATACATAAATACACATACGTTTTATGCGCTTCATAATCCGAACGATCATTTCTCAGTGCTTCGTTTAAAGCCCGATGAATATTTCAAACTCGTATCGTATTATCCCAACAAAAAGACTAGATCACGATGCATGGATCTTCGATATCAGATCCTTAAATGCTAAGGAAGGGGGGCACGCGTTTGCGAGGGAGCAAAATATTTAAGCTCTAAAGGAAAGAAAACAAATTTAGCAATCTAACAGTACATTGATTAAACATCGTAATCGCGAAAGAATTTTTTCGCAAAGCACAAATGGCTTTTCCTCTCGTTTATTTTTTCACGTTCTTCACAGTTAGGCGCAATAACGTATCGGCAAAACTTGATGAAAATTGACTTTTCGCGGTCATTTCGGTAGTCTGGACCACGTGTCGATTTTTAGGTCGTGAGATCGACGCAGTCGTATCGCGGTGAGTTCTATCCCTTTTTCGATTCGACCCAAAGAGAGTAAAGGAAAACGGTGATTTTTGCTTTCGTTCAACTGTCGATCGATGCGGGACGGAAGCTCGGTACGAAAGACGACTGTGACTATGCTTCACTTAGGAAACAAATCGACGTGGCCGAACGACAGACCCTCGTTGTCTTCTCATTCGTATGTGCAGGTTTTTGAATATCTTGTTTTTTCGTCGTGACTTCGGCGCGTGTTGACTCGAATTCAATCGAGATCCCCCCCTCCTGACTCTTACACGGTAAATTCGTATTTCACACGATACAGCGTAAGTACACGTTGAGACTTTGATTTCAAAGTCTTAATTCGCGCTTATTTTCGTTTTCTCACATATACTTCATCTCGACGATCTTGAAGTTCCTCCACGATGTATCAAAAGGCGTACGAGAATAGAAATTCCTCATTTTCGTTGTTTTTCTTTTTCTTTCGTTCATTCGCTGGTGTCTGTGCGTAACGCAAGGTCCTCTTCATCTTTCGTGCTTCGGAAGATCGAGGCTTGGTGGATGATGAATCATGAGACTCTCGTGACTGCATTTTCGCCGTCTCCCGTTCGATACGTTCCAACGGAGAATATAGTTTTTCTCCCTCACGTTATCTCATGTCGTCAGGTTCGAACGAACGTAAATACTCGTGTAATAACGTGAGTTTAATAGTTAAAAACGATATGTATAGTGATTTGTGTGTCACGATTTCGATGAAAATCGTTCGCTGCAACGTTTGCGGCGCTTACGACGCTCGTAGCGTCGTTTCGACGAATCTCAGACGCTGCAACCGGAGGTGACTTCCTCGCTGTTTTGCTGATGGCTCCATCGGCACTGGTGACAATTCTTCGGCTCTTCCTGGGCCGGGGCCATACCACCGCTCGCCCTTAAACTCTGCTCGAGCTCCAACAGCTGCCCCATGAAGTTTAGATTCGGGCTTATTATTGGTCTGGCACTTTTGACGAGTTTGTAAGCCTCGATCATCGACAGGCCCTTGTGTCGCATTATGTAGGCTATCGCTATCGTGGCACTTCGCGATACGCCAGCCTGACAGTGCACCAGTACGCTGCTGCCAGATTTTCGGGCTTCCTCTGTAACAATAATGATCATTCGGATGAGCATCCAATTGTCGTAATTGCACGTTGGCTTAAGGCGGGAGTATAAATTAGAAGGTACGAAAAAGCGGTTTTTCGGGAATTATTTATACGGGAAAAAAAACAAGAGAGCCCTGTAAACATTGAGGTACCTTTTCATGTATTTTTGACAGGTATAAAAGAAAAGTTCAACGTGAAAATATAAATTATTGCAGATTTATCAGCCTATTTCATGTACGTCTTGCCCCTGCAGCCCCCAATCGGCGGGAAAGATGCAGCTCGTTATTTTTGACTGAACCAAATAAACGAATACAATTTTTAATTGTCATATATTTTTCTTCTGGGCGAATTAAGGGGCTATCCCAGTGTGACACTTTGAAAAATCGATTTTTTGGCCTTTCTCGACAGTTCATACTTTCAAGAATATCGTGTAAAAAATTCAAGGCCATATTTTATTTATTTTATTTTGCAAAAATCGATAGTTAAATCGTCAATCGCGTTTTTCTCGAAATGAGATTTTTCAAATTTACTGACATTGTAACTCAAAGAGCAATTATCCGATTGACTTGAAATTTGAACTGAGTACTCTTGAATATATTTACTTTGCAATGCCGTAGGATCTTTTTGATTGGATGAAAATTTGCGATTTCGCATAGAAAAAAACGACCGTTTTATAGGCAAGAAAACAGACTTTTTTTAAACATAATTACGCCATTTTCTTAGATTTTGATATTTCTCGAAAATCCTACGTTATTGTACAGGAAATACCTTCCAGTTTAACGACATTTTTTCCTTTTTCGGTTTCAGCTACCCAATCGGCCGGTATCATGTCAGCAGTGGAGGAACTTTTTTTTTGGCGCCTCCGGAGGCAGCGCATAAGTCGCTCGGACCTCAATATTTTTCTATGAAAAAATGATGTAATATGGGTCAAATATTCTCAATTTTCCGAAACATTTAATTGAGTACTTTTCTTCCAAAAAATTCCCGAAAATCACCCAAATTGTCAGCGTTCGCACTGGTATAGCCCCTTAACGTGCTATAAAAATAATTTTAAAAGACTTTTCCAACGACTGTTTCAATTCACTCCGAAGAGATTTTCATACTGACGAAAATAAACTTTGGTTTGATTCAATAGGTCGTTTAGTTTTTTTGCTATCACGCCGGCCAATTTGGAAAAATCGTGAAAATGAAAACTGGAGAAAACGCGCTTCAAAGTTTCCAATAGGAGAAAATATCAATATCAAATATCAATCGCTTCTCTGCTTTTGGCCTTGTATCTTCGAAAATATTTACAATTGGCCTCTGTAACTTTGTAAATATATTCTGGGATGGTTTATCTATTGATTTAAGCAATGAAATTGCTTATTGCTTGAAATTTGTTTTCATTTGTATTGTTATGCAAAATCATTCTCGAAAGATTCAGGTTGTAGGTCCTTAATAAGGATCTCAAACGACGTTTATCGTAGCTTTGTTCCGCCAAAAAAATTGGCAATTAGAGACAAATTGTTTTCGTTGCGTTCCATAACTTCGCAGCGTTGCAACGATGGTGTGCAGGGAATTAAAAGTACATGTGCTCGTTGGAATTTACGGCTAGACGGAGGCATTGGAAGAAAAAACATTGAGGATAGAGGAAATTCCAATATTCTCGTTCAGAATCGGTAGAGTGGATGAGTAAATAAGCAAAAGTGTTGGAGGGAGATAATAACTCCTTTATGAGATTCGATTAATTGACTGCTATGACGACAATGCGGGAATGGCCTTAATACAATTGATTCGCGTCACAGCTACGTTAGCCTTCCCTGACCCCTTCCAAAGGCTGTGCAGAAGCGCGCGCGCGCGCGCGAGAGAGAGAGAGAGAGAGAGAGAGAGAGAGAGAGAGCAATTTAAACGAAAATCCAATGATGAAATAGGGTTCTGTTTGACAACGCGCCTGACAGGATGAGAAATTTTAAAAAATCAGGGGCATTCCCTAATGGACTGTCCTCGAATCCAGATTATTTACTGTCTTGCGATAACCGAGATCATTAACGACTACCGTGTCCTCATCTAGTCCACATGCAGTGTGGACTAGATCAGATGAACCCCCGGGAGTTTTCCAAGCGCGCAATCGCACGCATTTCGTCGTGACTGACAAACAAACCAGTAACATGATCTAAACAGGCGATTGGATTACGCAACGCGTGGCAGAGGGGAGGGGATGAAAGAATGAGCGGGGGGAGGGATAAGAGAGAGAGAGAGAGGCCTAATCGTATCGGGATGAGTCACACTTTGTGCTTCTCTCCGCTGGGCAACTACGACACTTACACATTCAGAAAGGCCGGACTTTACTACGTTCTTCATATTGATATGAAACCGTTTTATTTCAAAAGCACACGAGCATGTATTTTAACTGCATTTTTTCTTGTTCACTTCCAACGTCATCCTTCATTCGTTCTTGTTTATCCAAAATTAACGGACTACATATACCTAGGTCGGTCAAAAAATATGGGGTTGGAGTTTGCATCGTTTGAATACAACGAAAAATCTTTGCAATTTCTCATTTTCATTACCAGCCAGAATAATTGTTTGCCGATTTGTTGTTACTCGCTAAATAAGAATGCTAAAAAACGTTTTCGTAATTTTTGTAGCTTAAATCTGCTGAAGGTAATTTCTGAAGTGAAATAATAAAATATTTTCGTTGCATTACATAGATGCAAACTTCAACGCAATCAAAAAATTGCATTTTCCAAAAATATTTTTATTTGACAGTATCACCTTTTAGCTATATTCTCGAAAATTTCATTGAAATATTCATAAAATTGAATGAAGAACAGTTTGTACGTTGGCTTTAAACTTTGAACGCGTTTTTCTCGAAGCACTGTTTTCAAAGTCGGTGGACATGATGTCTCGAGAACCACTCGTTGGATTGTTCCCAAATTTACAGGAAATACTATGAGAAACATTTGAAGGTCATTGACGATCTCACTTTTTCACAATCGATCTTTATTTTTTAATCGTTACGTAAAAATGACGACTTTTTGTATAGATTTTGTATGCTCGAGTTTCAATACGTCGCCATGATGTTAAAAAAAAATATTCAAAAACTCGACGATCGTCAACGACTGGTATTTATTATTAACTTGAATAGCCCGTTTGGTTTTTAGATATCGGATGGACGGTTTAAGTTGGAGAGTGTCCACCGACAAACGTCGCGAAAAAATGTAATCATCTGATGACGGCTCTTTTTGTTGTTTGTCAGTATTTTTTCGGTGATTTTCTTAAGGCTCCCAATACCTTTGTATTTAAAAAAATGCGTTTCTTTTTCACCAACCGTTTCCCCGAAAAAATCGGAATTCGGCCATTTTTTTCGGGTCCCTAGGTAGATGAAGTCCCTTGATAATAATCGTTAAAAACAGGAGAGAATGACTTTTCAATCGAGCGGTTGGAAATCAACGCCACTTTTTCCTACGCCATCCAACGTTTGCCTCCGTGGTTGAAATTATTATTGCATCCGCGTGTTCGAGTTCGAGACGTCTTCAGTAGTGCGTATTATAGATGCAATTAAATTCGTCGTTGCGCGCGTGTACTCTACTTCGTAATTGTACATTATGAATGGACAGTGAAGGCAACCGGGGCGTCGCAAATAGGCCGATGTTAGAGGGAGAAGGGCCTAACGATTGGAGTTGCAGGGGAGAGGGAGAGATCGATGTGACTCGATCAGCGCTGACATCATATAAAGTGCTCGCAATCGCATTTGGTGGCGTAAATATAGAGCCCTTTGATGTACATTGAAAAGACGGTAACGTGTTCGGGATTCGAGTCCCTTGATAGGAGTGGCGAGCGTGGCCTGTTCGAGAGCGCCACGATCAACAGCGTGGCGATCGAATTGTAGAAAATTGTTGGGCTGAATGGAAACTCCAAATGTGGCACATGTGGAATTTCCTGTGTTGGAGAAAATTCCCTTGAGGACGTAACATTTCAAGTGACCTTTCACTGTACGTCGAGGGGTGTGCTTGGAATTTCAGAAATACCAATTTTCATTGTAGAATTTTTCGTAGGATCTTAACTTCAATTTGCAACGAAGATTTGGTAAAAAAATCCAAAAATTAGCCGCGTTATGACGATTTTTGTAAAGGGCCGGATTTACTGCTACAGCAGTAAAAGTATTATGAAACGGTATAAGTCGTAGCTCAAAACCTGGTCGTTCGATACACTTCAAATTTGAACGAAGCAGAGTTAATAACATTTTCTATCGTAAGACCGAATCTTTTTTTCATACCTTTGTCCATTCTATCATAAGAAATCATTAAATTTTTTTTCTTTGGTCCAAATTCGAACTTTATTTCCACGGATCGCCATTTGCGAAATTTTCGAAATATCAAAAGAAGTATTCGGTCAAACGAAAGTATCATCGATACTTTACACCGATTGGCCACGCAGCATCAGCGGCATTTCGTTCAAATAATAATAACTCCATTGTTTATCAACATTTTCCAATAAAAAAAAGTCCGAACTTGGCAAAACTATGTATCAATTGTACGTAAAATTCCGCCATCTCCAGCCCGATGATCCCACTAGAAAAAAAATATTAAAAATCGACCTATTTTTCTGACTCCAAGTTCGCGCAGATCCGTCAACAAGGCTGGCCAGTTGTCATCACGTGGCGCACGTATGCAATTGGGAACTTGCGTTCGGACTTTTTCATCCGGTCGCAATCGCGTTCTTATGAAAAGCGAATCAACGCTCTTCCGCAAGTACATTAGGCATGCCGACATACAAACACCCGTATATGTCGACGCGCCTTATTTACATCCGTATACACTTGTGTGTATACATAACGAAGTTTACAGAGTCAGATGTGCCTTACGTTAGAATCCAATCGGGGAAAAATGTGGGTTGCTTTCAAGAGCTTTTCCTCTTTCCCTCGTTTGTAACGTCGCACATGCACGCGGTCGCTGGGGAAAGAAGGGACGCAGAAGGGACAAAAACGTTGCCGGCGTGTGTTTCGATGCTCTGTGGTTGTGCAGCAACGTACTCACGGATGGCTGACACTTGCGAGACCCCGAGCATATGGCATGAGTCAGAGCTGTGTTCAGAATGGATAAGAGAAGGACAGACAAAGCGTAAAAAGCTTCTGGAGAGAGATAGACAGAGAGAGAGAGAGAGGGAAAGAGAGAAAAATGGGGAGAGAGAGAAGCAGATACCCAAGGGATCTCTCCCAGAAGCTGTGCGTTCGTCGTATGACGAAAACCGTCACATGCAGAGAGGGGTGGTTCCATAGATTTACGGTGGCCACCCTTGAACCCGTGCTGCTATGTACACCAGCATATGTATTGTATACATACATGTATATGTATATATATATATATATATATATATATATATATATATATATATATATATATATATATATATATATATATATAAACGTGCACACAAAGATCTTCATACGTATATCCATAGGATATATCTCGAGGGCTATGACGTAAGCCCTGCCGATTTTCCATTGGCTATTCAATGTGCCCTAGCTCGCGCATTATTCGGTGCAACGAGGGATGAAAGTTTTCGTAACTCAACGGCCTCCAACACCTGCTCAATATTGCCAACGAAAAAAGAAAAAGAAACAACGTTCTTCTCAATCCATGAGCATCGAATCGTCGAATTTCACATTGATTCATATACCGCAGCGGATTTCAATTTTCATCCAGTTGTTCAAGCACAGAAAATGGTATCTACGTGACGACGAATCGGAGCGCAAAAAAACAAAAATCACTGGCGGTCCAATGGTTTTTGGGCTCCTTTTGGGTTGAGAGGATCCTTTTTGGATTTTTGGGTTAAGAGGATGCTTTTTTGGATTTTTGGGTTAAAAGGATCCTTTTTTGGACTTTTGGGTTCAGGGGATTCTTTTTTGGATTTTTGGGTTGAGAGGATCCTTTTTTGGGTTTTTGGGTTCAGAGGGTCCTTTTTTGGATTTTTGGGATAAGAGGGTCCTTATTGGTACAAGGATCCTCTTGAGTAGTAGGATCTGAGGAAATATTTAATTGAAATTGCACGCACCAGAAAATAATTTGCAGAAAATGATTACGTTGAGGTTTGCGGAGTCAAACATTTTTTGGGATTTTAACGATCTTCAGCAAATTAACAGGCGATATCTACCGAGGCGAATAAAAAAATTGCATTTTCCAAAAACTTCATTGCATTGGCTGTCAGTGGACGTGATATCTCGAGAACCACTTGATGGATTGTTTCCAAATGTACAGGAGATACGATGAGAAACATTTAAAGGTCGTTGACGATCTCACTTTTGCAAAATCGATCTTCATTTTTTAAGTTACGTATTAGATTTTTGTATGCTCTTTTAAATTTTAGATGGACCATTTTTTGTTTTTTTTTGTCGTATTGTGAAGCGCTTTTAATATTTAATTGTCGTACTTTTGTGTTAAAAAAATGCGTTCATTTTTCACGAACTCCTTCAAGAAAAAATAATCCCCATTCGGCCATTTTTTTCGGGCCTCCAGGTAGATGTAGCCCCGTAAGGAGAGATATACACCTAGATGGCCGAGGTCGAGGATTTAGAAGCTATGAACATTCCGTCGACCGTAGAAGACCTGCACTATGGGCCTGGTATCGATGATTCCATGTAAGTTGACAAATTTCATGATTTATTCATTCCCAAATTTCCAAACGCGTTTTTCTCAAAACCACGTTTTTCAAATCGGTACCCAAAATTTCTCGAAAACCAATGAACCGATTGCCTTGAGGTTTTTTGTGGTTATTCTATACACCATTATCTAGTACTTGTCATAGGATTTTTTTCCCCGTTACTTAGTTTTTGTTTTATAGGCAAAATAATAACTAATTTTTGGCCCAAAAATCACTATTTATGTTCAAACGTCCGCCATTTTGTCATAAATCGATATTTTCAAAATCGGCTATGACAAGTACTAGATTATAGTATCTAATTTAATAATTTTTTTGGTTTTTGTTTTCAGATGATTTTTGAAGAAACGCCAGTGGGTACCGTATACGCAGATTTTTTTACGACGCTCCAAGGATCATGCAATATCCTTGTATATTTTTGATATTTTTAAATAAAGAAAATTAAACATAATTTTGAATGTATATACTTTTAGATAATTAAAACCCCAATCCGAAATTTCACATAGTTTTCCTTGAAAAAAATCACAAAAATGACCTTTTTTCCGGCTCCTAGGTGTATATCTCCCCTTAAGCACCTACGATTTCGATAATAATGAAAGTGAGAAATAGAAAATAATTTTCTCGCAATTCAACGATGCAAACGTCAACCCCATAGAAAATGACGAACACCAGACGGTAAAAAATCGTGAGCGAAGGACACGAGCGACGTGGACGATGAGTCAGTGTGCCTACGGAGGTACGCGAGTCGATAAGACCAGCGACAGGAACTCGAGAGAGAAAAAAGAGGACTGCATGTGTTCTATAGTAAGCTGCAGTATACCGTGTACTCGTTATCGTCTCATTCATTTCGCCATTTCAGAATTTCATTCTCTCAAACGCGTGCGAAATCTGGGGTCGTAAATTTCGGACGGTTGCAGAGCTGGTCCAATTGCATGCGAAAGTAATCCCCAAACAGAGAATCATTGAGCACGTATGTTGGGCAAGATATAGTGTGTGTGAGAGAAAGAGAGAGAGGGAGAGAGCGAGAGAGAGAGAATTGCTACAGTAGGCAATGGCCGAACAAAAATAATACCAGTACACGTATATATGCCGTTGCTTCGTGAGTTTCAAACGGCGCAGTTCGGTATAACGGAAACGGGGTATAACCAGCCGTATCCGGTGGACCATTCATTGGTGTATACATGCGGTATATATACGGATTGAGAGAAGCAGCAGTAGCACAAGACGAAAGGCTTCCATTCATGAAAGCATGAGTCACAGACACGCTGTGTGTGCTACTCTCTGCAACGGTGAACGAGGGAACGTCCCGCGTGTCCGGGGCAAAGAGAACTCGAAGCATCCTCGTCGGGCGTTCTCGTTTCCCATTGTTCCATATGTGTACCCTGCTGTTGCCCATGTTGCGTTATATTCACGTAATAGAAGAACTGCCATCCAGATACGTGAAGCGTTACGAACGCCTCGATGGTATGATCACTTTCTTGATAGCGACGTCATGGGGTTGCTGCATTTTCGGCGCCAATAGGCTTGGAGGGTGAAAGGTCTTTGAAACGATCGTTGCCTCACTCCTCAGGGAATTCAGTCACTCGAATAACGTTGACGTTTCCATTGTTGATATGCAACGATACTTTTTTCTTGTACTTTTTGTTTATTCACTTTTATCAGCATCCAAAGCCATTTTTTGTGCATTTTGAATAAAAATAGAAATTGAAATAAAATTTTATCTTTATTTTATCTTTGTTTTATTTTTATTTTATTTTTATTTTATTTTTAAAAGTTTTAAATAAAAAATAAAATTTTATCAAAAACATTACGTATTTTTATTTAATTGAATGTTCAATATTTGGAGTGAATTTTGAATAATACGTAGAGACCTTTGAACGATTTTTACGGCCTAAATCGACAAAACAGTGATTTATTAGCGAATAATTAATTTTTGTTGCTTGCCAACGATGCAAACTTCAACGTCATTGGCTTGGGAGCAATATTTTTTGGAGTGTAGTTGAAAATTTGTTATGGTAGCTATTAGGGGTTAAAAAGAAATAAATTTACGTTCCGGCTCAACTGTAGTATTATTAAAAATTCCTAAATTTTAGCTAATTTTTAGCTAAACAGCTAATTTACTTCTCGTATTTTTGCTTTTATTGTTTATGGAGAAACGCATATCTGGGGCTTGTCGATGTGAGGAACGTTTTGGGGGTAAGGGACACCGAGGCAGTCTCATGGAGCACTCGTGTGTGAAAATAGTACGTGCGAGGGTACGAATATCGTGCAGAGGGGGAGCGTCCCGTTCCCGCCGGTCCCCCTTTACTCGTTCCATCTCGGTCAAATGTGCAACTGGTGGAATTCCGTGGCTGGCCCACAACCGTTTCCCGTAAGCAATAATGGGGTACGTTATGGGGACACGACGTATTCGATTTATATATATATATATATATATATATATATATTGTAGAATAGTAAAAAAAATCTTCATTCCCTTATTTTCAGACAAATCATAACGTCAGTTTTTTTTCGCGAGCACTATCCAATAGGAGCTTTCGTATACAATTTTGAACAATGAATAAGTTTGAGATTTCAAAAATACGATCCTTTTATTATATAGTTTTATAGCCCAAGATCGTAACATCAATTTGGAAACAAAGATTTTGTAAAAATTCGAAAAAATTGATCGAGTTATATCGATTCTTGTGAAGAATCAGATCGCCCACGATGCTAGGGTAATTCCATATCGTTTGGCTGGATGATTTTTGGATATGTGCAGTCGATTATTAATCACAAATCATCCAAGTATTTTTTTTTTTTTCGAAAATCGAACTTCTTTTTGTCCCGTTAGCCATTTTTGAAATTTTTAAACTTTCAAAAAGTATTCGGTCATACGAAAGTTTTATTATTATACTGAAAGTACATGCCAAAACAACTTACACTAATTGGTAAAGCAGCACCTTTGTTTAAATGATGATACTTTATTGTTAACCAATATTTTTCGGATGGAAAAAAAACTCAAACTAAAATGGATTGTAAAAAAACTCAGCTCAAAGACTATATATCAACTGTGTGTAAAGTCCCGACTTTGTCATCCCAATACTCTCATCGGGGAAAAAATATGAAAATCCACCTGTTTTTGGGCCCCAAACTTATGCAGGCCCGTCAGCAATCAATTTTGCATCGCTGCGTCGTTTCAAAAAGATCGTTCCTTTCCAATGCACATCTTGATCATGTTCAAATTGCTTTATTAAAATTGCCAGGAATTTCGAGATTTTTTAATCGACAGAAAAAATACATCGATACGAGTTTCGAAAAAACCAGCAAAAAGTTCAAAGCTTTTTCCCTATTTCGATTGAAGACAATTCGAGGCACGGACACCCGTGGAATATCCCTTCCCATAACGGGTTGCATTTCCACTTTGAGCTGTCATTATTTTCGAGATGTGATTCGAAAGTGATTTTGGATTACGAGAGAAGGGGAGTAAACGAGGCAGCGGAAGCTGCAGACGAGGGCCATTAAATGGTACCCCAACTGTGGAGAGGCGACGGAAAAGTAAATATAGAGCGAGGGAATGCGGGCCTCTCTTAATGCTTCTTTAAAAAAAAGGTGTAAAACAAAACTATTCATGTTACTCATCGCTACAGGGGTCGATGTCTCTTCTTCCTCCTTTAATGTGTATGTGCGATATATGCAAAAAGCGGTTTTCGCAGCAGCCGATTTCGAAGGCCGTTTTCATAATAGCCAATCGTCCCCATACTCAACATCACTCCAGTGATGTCGGGTGATGTTCAGTATGAGGATTCAACATCACTCAACTTGACTCAACATCACTCAAGTGAGTCTAAACATCACTCAACATCACTCAAGTGAGTATAAACATCACTCAACATCACTTCAGTGATGTTGAGACTCAACATCAACAACTCCAATGCCTTCGAAATAACTGTCGGATAAAAATAGGCATATTTATATAAAGGTCGTTTCAAGAAACATCCTATCCCTAAAATTAATTATTTATTTCTATAAAAATTGACAAACGTCAACAACTCAGCAAGACATTGAGCGATATTGAAGTGTGCATGGTTGGAGTGCAACGAAAACGATTTTGTTTTCAAATTTCCTCAATTTCCTTTGGCCAGTTTAAGATACGAAAATCACACAGACATTATTTAGAATTATTATCCAGCGATCTAGAACAAGTTGGCAAAATATGATTTTGAATGATATTGAACAGAACTTTCGTTGCATTCCAATGATGCAAACTTCAACCCCATGACATTGATGTCTTTTATGTTGGGTTTAAGATTCCCCTTGCACCCTTAGGTCCCTTGAATCCAGCACCCTTGGAATGCCTGTCTAGAACTAACAAGGAACATCACTTAAGTGATGTTCCTTGTTAGAGTTCCTTTTAGAGTGTCCGCCTTCGATTTTGTTTTAACTCATATATGTGATAAAGCATTGAAAACTTTTAGACACGTATTTTTTTTAACGGCGGACAAACGGTTTTAAGGGGGGGAAACGACCACTTAATTTGATTTTTTTCAATACTTCTATAGTGAATTTTTCATCGTTTTACATTAGAAGAATTTTGGTTTTTGTTTCATTCAGATCGGTGGACTGCTTGTGGATGGAACTGCAAAACCACCCCTCGATACGCCTTTCTTTGAGGGGTGGTTCCTCGACTTGAAACCGTTTTCCGCAGATTAAAAAAATACGTATCTCATAGTTTTCAGTACTTTATCATATACATATGAGATGATCAACAAAATCGAAAGTGAAAACTTAAGGGATGTTCCTTGTAAGTGCGTGTGTATGTGTGCGTGTGTCTAGAGGTAGCCCTGAATCATATGCTCTTTGAATGTGCATGTGTTATACGAGAAATACACTAACCCCGAGGAAGTTATCGGTCACGTGACCGTAAGTACTTCGGAGGAAACAGTCGATAATGGGATACCTAGAGACTGCGTGGTGTTTGGCGAGAACGAAATTATACCCACGTATATTTAGAACAGATCCGGCAACTATGAATATGTATGTATTCGGCATTTTGAATTTGTGCGCATACAAACACAATTTCGAGGAACAAGCTCCTACCAAGAATTTGTATTAAAATAATTGCCCGAAAAGGAAAGACTTTCACGAAGAGAACCAAAGTCGTCGAAAATCGTTTCGCAAAAATAGAGTGAAATTGAAAAAGCACAGTTTAGGAATACAATTTTATAAAAATGAATGAAAAATATGAGATTGAAATTCGCATCGTTGACATGTGATAAAAATAGTTTTTTAATTGTTCAAGTTTACTTTTGCAGATTTTCGCCATGAAAATCCTTCAATCATTTTCTACGATTTTTATTTGAAGTTCTGCAATCGAAATCTGCAGAAAAATATTTCGTATGATAATAAACATAAGGAAATATAAATGTAAAAAGGATTTTTCGTTGCATCCCCACGATGCAAACTTCAAGCCCATTGAAGTTTGCTTGTGTAGCTGATGTGATGAATGATATTTTGTATACTTAAGAAATTTTGGGACTTAAAAAAAAAATTATTCTGTTGCATTCTAACTTTGCAAACTTCGACATCATCAACTTCAACACCCTAAAATTATTTCGCAAAGGACGAAAAAAAATCACGTTGAAGCTTGCATCGTTCGAATGCAACGAAAATTAATATATCCGAATTCCTTTAATTTCTTTTAGCAGATGTTGATTGCAAAAATTCTATAAAAAAATTAAAAACGTTTTGGTAGCTCTTTAGATAAGTGACTTTTCCAAAAAATGAGCCTAAATTTTTGTTGTTGCTATTTTCTCGATTATTGGATTATAAATGATGATATTCAGTCGGGAGAAGCTGAACCCCCCCCCCCCCCCCCCCCATAAGAAATTATGGGGTTTTGAAATCCGCGGAAACACGTGATAAAATAGGGAATTTTTGAACATTTCGACGCTTATATTGGGTTTTGTTTGACATGAGAAAATAGCAACATTTTTTTTCGGAAAAGTCACTTATCTAAAGAACTAACAAAGTTTTTTTAATAATAATAAAAATATCGAAAATAGAATACGAAAAAGAACTTTCGTTGCGTTCCAACCATGCAAACTTCAACGCCGTCAAAAAAATGTACGGGGATAAAAATCCGAGGGGAAAAACAGAAAGCGAAATCGGCAGGGGGTGAGGGGGGGGGGGGGGGTTGAGGGTATGTTTTGTATTTTCATGATTTTAATTGTATTCTTACCGATAAAGTCAAATGCTTCTTCGAAGTATTGCTTAAGATTCTGGTGTCCTGAATCCGAGGCTGGTATCTGCCGATAGATGATGCCCCGTTCTTCGTGATATCCCGGAAGTTGTGAGGTGACATTTAGAACACGAGTCGCTCCCAAGCCACGCAGCAGCTGAAGATCGGCAGCGTCGCGTCCATTGCCGAGATACAAAAATGGCAGAACCCTCGATGCGGGGTGATTGTCAATGTCAGCTGGTTGAGGAGTCGGTGGACTCATGTTACTGAGTACCGGGCAACCCGGACCGGGACTCGGACATCCACTCACGGTCGAGTCATCCGGATTTGTCGTCCCACCACCGGCTGGTAAAAGCGTGTCCTCGCAAAGATCGCGATGCCGCCTGTGAAACTCTTTGTGCCCACCTGCAATCGGATAAAATTTTTTTTTATTCTTCGTTATACCAATCCGTAGGAATATCGAATCACAGATATTTTTTTTGCACTTTGAATTCGGTAGATACATTTTTAATAAAAAATCTACAATTATTCGTGTTTACAGGGAAAATAAATAGAAGTCGAGCATTTGCAGACTCTTCAACCATTTTTTTAAATTGTCGATTCATTCGGTAATTATATCGAAATTATTGCGCAGCCAGGAAAAACGATTATCAAGAAGTAAAAATAACGGCATAAATATTTATTTTCACTGAAAATGTTACACGACCTGCGCAGATGGTCAATTCAAGCAAATCTTGCATTTGTATTTAAATCAATGATCTTGAAGTTGGCATCGTTTGAACGCCATGACAATTGAGGAGCTGGCGAACAAAACCGGACTTGTCCACACTACGTCGCATTTTTATTTGGATTTTATTTATTTTTGTGCCTGAAAACTGCCATTTCGCTCAAAAAAGCAGTTTTTAACAAATTTTGAGGTGTTTAGAGCCGGATTTGATTCGAAATTTATCGAGAGCTAATCGAGATGTGCTTAAAAAACACGAAAAATAAAGATAATAAAAATTTGACGTCGTGTGGGCAAGTCCGGTTTCGATCGCCAGCTCCTCAATTAATTCTTTTCCACTTGTAAAATTTCTTTTTGGTCGATTTAGGCTTGGAAAATCATTCGAACGTTTTCACGTATTTTTATTACGGATTTACGATCTCAAGTTGCAGAAGAAAAGGTTTCGTATAATAATAAAAATGAAGACAACAAAATATCGTTGCACTCCAACTGTATAAACTTCGATGTCATTTAAATTATTTAAAAAAAAAACACTATTTCACCGTCTACCATTGCAACTTTTAGAAGGGGACTAAAGGTTTCTGCAATTTTTCCACTTCGATAAAACAAACGTGAACTGATCGATAAAAAATCTCGAGTGCCGCAGCCGCGATCTCTCGCGATCAAATTGAGTTCGATCGAGAAGCATTATTTTTTCCAGCGGAATATACATTTTTTTTACATTTCTCTTTTGCAATCAGCAGTCAATCCAACAATAGTAAAACGCAATACGATATTGTTCCACTATCGGCTCATTCCAGCGAATTTTTTCAGTCGACTTTTTTAACGAGCTTGAATTTAAGGGTGACTTTTATTCGTGAAACCAAAAAATAAGGATCCATAATAGTGAAACCAATTTATGAAAATATCGTTGTAAATTCATCATCGATAAAATAATAAACGGTGCCATAATTTCGCGAATCAGCGTTGGGCGTTTGTTTATTTCCGATAACGAAATCATGAGAGAACTGATTTATCGAGCTAGATTTGAAAGACCAAAACTAGCCTCATGAATGGTTATGTCATTGAATTTGACGCCAAGTTAAAATGAAGGATGTAACGCAAGATTGAACGCAATGTACGACGGAAAGGGTGCGACTGTAGAACTTCCGGGTGACATTACATTCCAAGTTGGGTCTTCAAGTCGTATGTATGAAACCCGCATGATTGATCCTTTCCGTAAAAAAAAACCTTCAAAATGTGGAAGTACTCACCAAGTGAGTACTTCCGACTTGTCCTGCAAACAAAGCGACGTGACTGACAAATAGCTAGCTGGTATGTCAGGAGCTAATAGACTTGTTTTTTAAATTATTTCGTTTGATTATTGCGGAAGGAAACGTACGAATTCAATTCTCCCGAGCCACCAGGAACTTCGGGAAATATCGTCGTTGTCCTCGAAAAAAGTGTCGAGGGGAACGACATGATTCACACTAAACGTTTCTCGAGGCTGTATTGTCTTGCCTACGTTCCACGGTGGTAATGTTTGCCGTCGCTGACTCATCGTGAGTATCGAGAGAAACGACTCGTGAAAATCGACAAATGCACTGATACCGATGTACTATCCGTATAACCGTATAAACGATTCATCAAACATCACAATGGTGCATTCTTTATACAATGAAGTGTCACTCTCACGGTGGCGATTCATTATGTTTAAAATAAACAATGCCGCGCGTGTCTTATAATCTGTTGATAGGCAATGTTATCAACGAGACTCCAAATGAGCGATTTAATTAGTTAAGGCGGGAGCCCGAATTAGAAGGTCCGAAAAATCGGTATTCTTATTGCTTAAATCGATAGATAAAGTATCCAAGAATATATTTACAAAGTTACATCTCTTCTGAGTGAATTTAAAAAGTCGTTGAAAAAGTATTTTTAAATAATTTTTACAGCACGTTAAAGTGTTTTTTGAACATTTTTTTTTCAAACGTGAGAAAAGTTATAATTTTACGATTTTCTGAGCATTTGATTAATTCACTCAGGAGAAAAATATATGACAATTGAACATTTTATTGGTTCATTTTGTTCAGTCAAGAATTACGAGCTGCATCTTTTCCGCCGATTTGGGACTGCAGTGGCAAGACGCACATGGAATACGCTGATAAATCTGCAGTCATTTATTGTTTGATGTTGAATTTTTTTTATACATTTCAAATATCCATCACAAGATACCTCAATGTTTTCTGGGCTCACTTGTTTTTTCCCTTCTAACAAAATTCCCGAAAAAGACGCTTTTTTGGACTTTCTAATTCAGGCACCCGCCTTAAGGAAACATAATGGGGTTATTAAAATTCTTTGATTATATGAATCTTGACTAGAATAAAATAAAAATTCATAATTTAAAATGACGTTGAAGTCTGTATCGTTCGACAGCAACGAAAGATGTTTTTTATTTTCATTTCTTCATTCTGATAATCAATTATTTTTTACATAGATTTAGGTCGCGGATCTTTAATGAGGTTAAGGTTGCATCGTTGGACGGCTGCGAAAAATGTTATTTCTGAATCCGTTTAATTACTTTTGGCATATTTTGCCTACAAAAATACGTCAAGCATTTTTTAAGATTTTTATTTGGCGATCTGCAATAAAAATCGATTAAAAAAATCTTCTATGATAATAAGAATATGAAAAGTAAAATGTGAAAAAGAACTTTGGTTGCGTTCCAACGATGCAAACTTCAACACCATGATCTTTAATGAGGATAAGAAAAAGGGCTGGGTGGTTTCGGTTTCCTAAATCGGCGGAAAAAATGTGAGCAATAGACGAAGAATTAACGTTGCAGTTCAATGATTCAAACTTCAACATCATCTTTTAAATTGGTCAAAATTGATTTGAATTTTTTAGCCATATGTATGTCAAAATCTTTACGATGATTTTTCCTTAAGACTCTTTATATTTATCGTCTTTTAATGGATTTTGAAAGATTCCCGGTAAATGTAAACCCAATAAATCAATCAATGTTCCGACAGTTGGTAAAATGTTTGGATTCGTTCACAAATCAGGTACACGATGATAAAAATAAATCAACACTTATTAATATATCCGGAAGGAACTGCATTGTTACGAACTATAAAAATCTTCCATGAACTAGCAACGATAAGAAAAAGAAACAAGATATAAAGTTGCAACAATAAAGCTAATATTAGCGTAAATAAAAATAAATTTTCCCAAAGTCTCGTTGAGGTTGAAGTTCGCATTGTTAGAGTACAGATTTCGCCTACGAAAATCCTTCGACAATTTGAAAAAAAAAATTCTTCAGCGATCTACAATATAAATCTATAAAAAACCATCTTCTATAAAAATAAAAAACGTGGAAAATAAAATGTAAAAAAGAACTTTCATTTCGTTCCATCAATGCAAAGTGCAACACCATAAGTCTAGAGTGAAATCGTCCCAATCAGGTTCTTGAGTAAACAAGGGAGACCCTAAAATCACGGGGTTGAAGTTTGCATCGTTGGAATCAATTTGTTCTTTGTCGCTAAATAAAAAAGCTAAAAAAAATGTTGCGTGATTTCCGCAGCTCGAAATCTGCCAAAGGAAATTTGGAAAATACAAAAAAAAAGATCGTTTTCGTTGCATTCCAACGATGCAAACGTCAACGTCATCCAAAATCACCGAACTGTCTAAGAACCGCCGCTCTTTCTAAAGAAAAAAGAAAATCCGTGAAAGTATTTTGAGCGAAAAATCTATATTTAGACTGAAGAACCGTAGTTTGAATTCTCGTTCCATACGTGGACGGCCTGGTATTTGTGGCTGATGCACGATTGCAGACGAGCAAAATAATTCTCAGACACGCATAAATATAAATATGTGTGTTATGGGCGAACGCCTGTGTATTGGAGGAAGAATAAAATGTGGGCTAAAAGTGTCTTCCTCTCCTGACCTGCGGGCTGCAAGAGGCTGCTCAGGCCTGGTTGGGTTGTCGATGAGTCACTGCGGAGCGTTTTCTCGGCCTCTCTTCCGCCTCTTTCTTGCTCCTATTTTCTCATATTCAACGCTTTCTATATATCTCTTTTCATACCGCCTGTGTGGCGACGTTTTCCTAAGACTTCCCAGCCAGCTCGTCGACCAGAAAAACGATCAAGGAGAAGAGAAGAAAAAGCAGGACTGTTCGTAAGCCACGTATTCACGTATCTCCCCCTCTATTCGCCATCATATTTCTACGTCCCAAGCAAAGGATGCTCTCGGGAACGTCAATCTTCCCGTCTTATATTTCCGCAAATTCCTATGTCACTCAGTTTTTTCTTTCCGTACCCCTCTTTGACCGGATCTATTAGCGTGGGTTACTTCCGATCCCGCTCGCTTCCTCCACACATTTTCTTCCCGCCGTTTCTATTTTAGTTTGCATTTTCGCACCTTGGCCCGGCCAGGGTGAGTAGCCCCGATAAAGTTCGGCTTCGCATATGACACGAGTGCATATTTACGCGACGTTAGTCGGTGTGGGGGTGTAAGTAATGCTCAGGGCGAGACAAAACTAGGCAACTTGATTTTGAGTCGCGGTTTTAGAATCAAAGAGGTTGGAGCGGTAGCCACAATCTAAAATTAAATTTGAAAAAAATATATTTTGTTGTCTGGACTATACTGAGTCTTGAGGAATTTTTTCAATTTTTTTCACCACAAAACAGCGGAGATAAAAAATAGTTTAATGTATGTAACTTTACGTGCGGTTGGATAGGCAAGACTTCAGGCTATGGGTGATGTCATTTTTGGGCTATTTAGCACTGAGATAAACCATTTCTAACAACGGATTAACGCAAACTAAACCTTTGTAAAGATTTAGAAAAAAACCTATCTTACCCATTGTAAACCATATACAATATTGAACCATCAATGCTTGATAAAAGATTACGAATCTTGGTTGGCGAATGAAGAGCATTGCTGGCAACCTCAATGTCCGCGAAATTGCCGTATCTAGGCAACACTTAAGGGGCCAGTCCACTTTGAAAATTTCAAAAAATCGAAAGCAAGCGAGACTTGAAGAAATCGACAACGATGAGCAATCGGAAGGGATTTTGTACGGTGCAGGAATTGCCGATTGAGATTGGGTAAGAGTTTTTTATAGTATAAACTTCAAACGCGTTTTTCTTGAAACAACGTTTTCAAAAACTAATAAACCGATTCCCTTGAAATTTTAACCACATATTGTAAAGATGATTCGCAACGAGATAATCCTCGATGGTTTAAAAATTTTGATTTTTACTCTTTTTTTTGCGAAAAACTGCGAAAAACGCGTTTTTTAAAACTTTTTTCGTTTTTCATCTGCCATTTTTTAATTGTTTGATAAAACTTTATATCCGAGGGTCATTTTGTAGCTGGTGTCATACTGAATCTAATGGACTTTGATTATTCCGTTTCAGACAAGCCGTTGCGGAGTTGTGATGGAGCTACCTAGCCGGCCTATTTTCATGCGTTAAGTTAAATTATAGCTTTTTTTTTTACTTAAAAATGAATAAAAATTGATAAAACATTTTTTCAAAATGTAATTCAAGACTTTATTTATCAAGCCCAACAACTTTTATATTCATATCTTTTATAAAATCCTCAAAAAAAATCGCAAAAATAGCCTTTTTTTCGTGGCTTGAAAGTGGACTGGCCCCTAAATATTAATTAATGATAATAATAAAGAATCTCGTGAGATAAATATAAATAGGCGTAATTATAAATGACTGAAAATTTCATTCTGAGTTCTATAAAACATTCGCTGACGCAGTTGTTTTCATAATAAACATCGAATATGTTATAATGTTTCAAGTTGGTAGTAATACAAAAGTTTCTTGTTTTTACGTAATACAAATATAAAAATGCATAATTTTGTCGTTTAATTATATATTTTTCGAAAAATTAGCATCTACAGAATAAATGTATATCTTCTGTGCATTTTTTTGACGTTCATTGAAAAAAATCATAAATCGTTATTTGGCTCAAGTGGAACGCTCCAACCTCCTTAATAGTGCATCAAGTCAAATTAACGAGTTACGTTTTACTATTCTGGGATTCTGGGAAGGCGAAATGGAAAAAACAAAGTGAAAATTCCGTGGGAAAAAAATAATGCTTTTCGATCGAACTCGATTTTAACGCGAGAGAATAAGCAGCTGCGGGACTCGAGTTTCTTATTGCTTAGTTCACGTTTGTTTTGTTGAAATGTAAGTGAAAAAATTGCAGAAACCTTTACAATGTAATAGCGTTTTTTTTTCCTTAATTTAAATGCCATTCAAGTTTGCGTTGTTGGAATGCAAAGATTTTTTGTTATTTCTTCATTTTTTATTATTTTTCGAAACCTTTTTTCTGCAACTTAAGGTCGTATATTTGTAATAGAAATACGTTAAAACGTTTGAATTATTTTCCTAGCCTAAATCAGCCAAAAAGAAATGTTATCAATGAATAATAATTAATTGTTTATACTTCAAGATCATTCATTTAAATACAAATACAAGATTTGCTTAAATTGACTAACCGTGCAGGTCGTGTATCATCGATTGAAGTGAAAATAAACATTGATGGCGTTTTTTTAATTACTTGATCATCGTTTTTCGAGGCTGCGCAATAATTTCGATATAATTACCACTGTTTTTACAGGTGGCGTAAAAACTGCTACTTTGAATGGACAATCGGATTAATTGCAAGAGGAAATAAAACATTGTTTACGATTATCCAAATTTTGGAAAATTTTTCAAAAAATCACCTTTTTCACTAATCTTCTTTACGACAATTTTGACGTATAGTTCTCGTGAAATATATTCGGGCACGAAGTGCTTTTTGGGACACTGTGGTGGAACAATTTTTGAATCAAATTATCATGGCCGAAAAGGCAGAGCCAAAACTGAATAAAGCGTATTGGAAAAAATCGAAAGTGAATAACAGTGCAGCGGCTCATTGATTCTTCATGGAAAATAACTTTTCTCGTGATACGTATTCCGATTCGATCAAGTTCCTTCAAAGTGTAGCAAGAGTCAAAGTGCGCATTACAACATTGTTGGAATCGAGCTGTACAACTGAATGCTCCGCGCAATGATGCAAGTGAGTGAATGTCTGTGCGACTACATATGCATGATGGCGTCACGAAATGAATTTCTCGATTCCGCTCGACGATTCTCGTCGTTTCTCCAGCGTTCGAAATTCGTCGCTCGTTCGAGCCGCGACGAACTCTCTCGAGCATTCCTCTACATCGCAAAAAGAAGACCCAGAAAGCCATCCGAATCGCAAAAACCCTAGTAACTGTCGCCTATCGAGGTAAAAGATTTTTGAAAGATGAAAGGCACAGGGACAAATGCTTTACATGGCAAATGGTTTTTCGACTGATGACGAAAAATCGTCGCGACAAACAGTAAAACAATATACTGAAAGGAATTTTTTGATGACATCAACGTACGGTGGCCGATTTGCAACCAAAATTACGATCAAGTAGATTTTTTGATCGTTAAAAAAAATCCTGAACATGAAAAACTGGCAGAAGAATCTTATATTCTTTTACACGAACCAAAAATTTGATTGCAGGTTCGTGATCGCAGGATCAGTTCGTGAAACAATTTTCTTTATGGTATTGAAATTTGCATCGTTGGAATGCAACGAAAATTCATCTTCATTTCTTATTTCGTGATTTTTATAAATATGTTGAAGTTTCCATCATTGGGCTGCAACGAATTTAATGTCTTTTCACAGATTTTGCCGACAAAAGTCCTTCAACTATTTTTTTATGTTAGTTGTATCAAAAAGAAATCCATTATTATTGCCTTCAATTTCATGTAAAAATTATGTATTTCTTTTTACTACACCTGATATATTTTTCTAGCAATGTACATTATAAATCGACAAGAAATGATCGTCTACAACAATACATATAAAGAAAATAAAATGTAAAACGGCGCTTTTATTTCGTTCAAACGATGCAAACTGCAACATCATTTTTTATAGTTATCTACAATATTTTTATTTGCACTTTTTGGATATAAATTTCAATAAGAATTTTCAAAAATGTTTCAGTGTCTTTCCTAGCCCAAATGTGCCAAAGAAAAATACAATAATGCCAACAAAATATGTATTTTCTTTGTATTTTAACAATGCAAACTTCAATACCATATATTTCCAGTGCATGTATTATTCCAATACAATTATATACGACGGTTTATTAAATTATGATATAAATGCCTGTATTTATTTATCCATTCAGCTGATGTAAAACATATTCTGTGTCAGTCTCTCTCGCTCTGTCATCATCGCCGCTATTTCTATCTCTCTCGGCCTCATATCTGCTTCACATTACCTCAAGAAAAAGCACGAGGTGTTTTGAAAAATGAGCAAATGTAAAATTGCTCATGATCAACAAAACAAATATTCAAAAGGATTCCCTTCTCAAACGTTGCAGCTTGTTGTTCAGCCTGCATTCATTCAATTGAATGATGATTGAGAATCAAGATTCGATTGCAAATTCATTTGTCTCAATTGAGATGTGTCTCGCAGTCTCTCGATTTCACGGTCTTCGTACATATTCCATTTCAAAATATTTCATGTCGCATATACAATGATGTCCAGTCATATAGACCAGAGAAAGATGAGTCAGTTCTCAGAAGAGACGAGGTTGAAAGGGAGAGGATGTGTTCCTGCAGACGCAGAGGGATTAAAGATTAACCCCCCTCTTGCTCCCTCGCGTTCTAACCGCCCCGTGATAACGTCACGTGGGCCTACACTATCGAAACGTTGTCATTGTAACGAGACTTTTTTTCCTTCTGAAAAATCCCATACACCCCGGGACTATATTCGAAAACCCTTGTTTCCTCTTTCTTTATGACGTTGAGGTTAGCATCGTTTTAATGCAACGATTGTTTTGTTCATTATTCATTCGTTTATTCTTATCCTTAGACACAGCCTTCCTTTTGTAAATTGAGGTCGTGAATCTCTAATAAGAATACGTAAAAAAACGTCTCTTTTCCACAGCCACAAAAGGGACAATTTAAAAGAATTAACTTTCGCTGCTTTTAAACGATGCAAACGTCAACATCATTTTCTGTTTGGCTAGTAAACTTTCATGGAATGCGGATGGTTGTTTAAGGCCGGAGCCTGAATTAGAAGGTCCGAAAAATATTTTTTTATTGCTTAAGTCGATGGATAAACTATCCCAGAATATATTTACAAAATTACAGAGGCCAATTGTAAATATTTTTGAAGATACAAGGCCAAAAGCAGAGAAGCGATTGATATTTGATATTGATATTTCCTCTTATCGAAAACTTTGAAGCGCGTTTTCTCCAGTTTTCATTTTCACGATTTTTCCAAATTGGTGGGCGTGATAGCAAAAAAAAACTAAACGACCTATTGAATCAAACCAAAGTTAATTTTCTTCAGCATGAAAATCTCTTCTAAGTGAATTAGAAAAGGCTTTGAAAAAATCTTTTAAAATAATTTGTAAGTATAGCACGTTAACGTGTTTTTTTTAAACCTGACAAAAGTTATAATTTCATGATTTTTCCAGCTTTTTCTTAATTCACCCAGAAGAAAAATATATGACAATTGAACATTTTATTGGTTTTTTTTTGTTTCAGTCAATAATTACGAGTTGCATCTTTCCCACATGGAGTAGGCTGATAAATCTGCAGTAATTTATGGTTTCATGTTGAATTTTTTTTTTAATACATTCCAAATATACATGAAAAGCTACCTCAATGTGTACTTGGCTCACTAGTTTTTTCTCTTGCAAAAAAAAATTCCCGAAAAAAAAAACGCTTTTTGGGACCTTCCAATTCAGGCGTTGAAATGCAACGATATTTTTGTTCATTTTTCATTACTTCATTCTGATGCTTATCCGAAGCCTTTTTTGCAAATTAAGGTAGTAAACCTTCAATAAAAAAAATCGTAAAATTGTTTCAGTTATTTATACAGCAAAAAAATTCGAATGATTGAAAATAATTGATTCTCGTTGTGTTCCAACGTTGCAAACTTCAACATCATAATTTTTTATCTTCCGACGACAATTCGTTAGCAAAAGTGACCATCGAGTTGACAGAGAATGGCGGGAGTTCACATTCGTTCGTTTATAAACAAGTAATGCATTACTTATTTACAAAAAAAAGTCCTTTTACTTTTAATTCGTATCGACGTAAGTTTCAATATTTGATAAAGGTTTCCATGGATAGACTAGGGGCCTAAATATTTTGCTCTTCCCCCTTGGCAATGGAATTCTCCAAATTGTAGTATACGTTGTAAATTTCATCGAGGGAAATTTCATTGTTCCCTAGTAGCTGGTATTTAAGTATTTATTATCGTTATTGCTGGAAGAACAAAGGCGAGTCTCTGACATGCTATCGTTTCGTAGATACGTAATGCGAAAAAAATGTTAATAAATAAACAGTAATGTGTACATAGTTTCGCGTGGATCCGAAGGTAGAGGGACCAAAGTTGGAAAACTTTTCCGAGGAAACTGGACATACATTGAGTCAGACTGTTCCATACTTGGTCCTACGCAGGATTATCAAACAGACATGACGAGTAAATTCCACAATACATCAGAATAAATTCTACATTTCATATTACCCAAACACCAAAGAATGAAAAATGATTCCTTTTGGTTCGATAATTCTTATTGTTTTCGTAATGAAAAATGAGAATGACCGATTGTTCTTTGAGTTCGTGGATTCCCCGAGGTTATTTTTTTTACGATAAAAACGTTACGTTCAAGTCACGACGGTGAGTCATCGTGTGTCTATCGTGTGCTCTGTGGTCGATCGCATTCGGAGAGAGGTTTCGTCAAAGAATTTTTTTTTTACTATTTTAACATATTTTCACATCTACGACGAATAATACTATCCCTCATCAATAAAACTTCTATCAGAGCACTCCAAACTCTCGAGTAACAATAGTGATAATAACTGTTGATATTTTCACTTCATTTTATATGGTGTTGAAGTTTGCATCGTTGGAATGCAACGAAAAATCTTTCTTCTTTCATTCCTCTATTTTAATTCCTTTCTAAATTCTCTTTTTGCAGGTTTAGTTTATGGATCCCTCGTAGGAATCTTTGAAAATATTGCAAGGATTTTGGTAAACTAAATGTGCAAAAAAAATGGGCAATGGCGAAAATAATATTTTCGTTATATTCCAACGATGCACACTTGAATACCATCAATTCGTGTACAAAAAGGTATAGTCATTAATTATATATAATTTGTATATATATATAAATTTATAAATAATTCATATATGTAACTAATGATGTTACTTATAACAAAAATACTTATCGGTAGTTCTTGAGCATACAATTCACATTGTAGCTCTGCAATACGAAAGAACATCAAATTCGTTTTTTTTCCACATCTTGTTATACGTATCGCAATAAATTGTGACACGCTTTTAACCAAAGTGTCGAAAATCTTTCCAGGCGATGATACCAAGTATAATCGAAATTGGTCATCCGGGGACCGCGCGGTGAACAAAAAACCAAAAAACAAATCGGAAAGAAAGTTCTCTCCGTCCGGAACTCACGGAAAGCCGAGTGAAGCGGCTAGCCAGCCGCTAAAATAAAATAATTGAAGTAAAATTGAATAACCAAAATAATTGAAATTTCGCAAAATTGCCATGAAAAAAATCATTGAAAATGAGCGAAAGCGACACGATGTTCAATCGAGTATTTTGTTATCGTACAACTCGTAAGGCTGTGTGTAATTAAACGTAATAAAGTATACGAAGAGTGCGCGAGGCAGCGTCTTGACACCGAGTAATTAAAAGCGTAATCAACATACCCCAAGGTTCAAGATTGTCGAACGGCACAAGCCGGAGTACGAGGCAGGGCGCTTGCTTTTTAATCCTCATTTTGTCTCTTTTCGATTGTTTCTCACACGTGGTCACAAATCGACGTAAAACACCACGAATCAACGAATTTCAATTCCCCTCGATTATTCGTGTTTTTGGTTCAACCGCGACTCAAAAACGATTGTTTACTTCGTGCAAAAATCGCGAAAATTGAAAGTTTTCGTTGGCCTTTTTCACATTTTATTGAGTTCTTCGACTGCGTATCGACAGATCGAACGGCTACTTTGAAAATTGTTCGCTTTTTTTTTTAAATTTCTTTCGAAATGTTCAAGATAGTTTCGAGTGTTCCTCGTCGAGCGTTAAACTCTGTACTGGCGTTACATCGAGTTGTCCGGTGGGCTCGATGTGTATAGCGTTTACAACTTCGCGAGAGAGAGAGAGACGGAGCGAGAGAGAGAGGGAGAGCGGTAGAGGGAGACGAGACGTTGGTAAAGAGAATTTACACGAGACTCCCGAGCGGAATGAGTCACCGAGGCCAAAGCCGATTGGACGATTCCCTTGCCTACGTCACACGCGCGCCAGGAGAAACGGGGAGACCCCCATCGCGTTGTGGAACCTCGAGAGACGAAACATCACGAACCTTACCGAAGTTCCTCGTGCTCCTTTACCGAATCGTTTTTTTTTTTTTTTTTTTTTTTTATACAAGTTCTGTCTTTATTGTTCTCGTTTCGTTGGATTATTTTTTTTCCTTATTCCTTTTTCGCTATAAGGACGGCGAGCGGCCTTTCCTATACAGATGCGCCTTCAATCCTTTGTCGAGAAAGTGTCTGCCCGCGGAAGTTATCGCGAGCAGGGGGGGGGGGGGGCAAAGCTCGAGGTAGGTCAGGTATCGATCAATTTTGATGTTGTTTTTTTTATGAAAATAGAAAAACGTGTATTTGGTTGGAGTAAACTTATGCTGTGATTTTTTGTCGAGACATAGGGTAATTACGAATGACGGGGATGGTATCCGGGGCGCCAAGTTTTGGCCGTTGATTCTTGATATTTGAACGAAAATAATGACAATTTTGGGAATACAAAATTTGCCGTTTCAGCTTCCTTAAGGGGCTATACTAGAGTGACACTTTAAAAAAATCGATTTTTTTGCCTTTTTCGACAGTTTATACTTTCAAGAATATCCTGTAAAAATTTCAAGGCCGTATCTCTGATAATTTTATCTTGCAAAAATCGATAGTTAAATCTATAAACGCGTTTTTCTCGAAATGAGATTTTTCAAATTTACTGACATTGTAACACAAAGAGCAATTGTCCGATTGATTTGAAATTTGAACTGAGTAGTCTTGAATATGTTTACTCTACAATGACGTGGGATATTTTTGGTTCGATAAAAATTGACGATTTGGCATTGAAAAAAGCGACCATTTTATAGGCAAGAAAACAGACTTTTTTTCATAACTACGCCATTTTGTTAGATTTTGATATTTTTCGAAAATCCTACGTCATTGTGCAGGAAATACCTTCCAGTTTAACGACATTTTTCCTTTTTCGGTTTCAGCTACTCATTCGGCCGGAATCATGTCAGCAGTGGAGGAACTTTTTTTTTGTGCCTCCGAAAGCAGCGCATAAGTTGCTTGAATCTCAATATTTTTCTATGAAAAAATTATGTAATATAGGTAAAATATAGCCAAATATATTCTTAATTTTCTGACACATTTAATTGAGTACTTTTCTTCCAAAAAATTCCCGAAAATCACCCAAATTTTCAGCGTTTACACTGGTATACCCCCTTAAGGGATTATGAGCGGTTTTAGCGGTAATTGGAAATATGCCAAAATTCATCGATTGTTGTTGGCTCGTGGGTATTATATCTTTATTTTGTCACGGATAATGCAAATTGACCGGGTGAGTTTCAAAAAGTATTTCTTAGTTTGGGATTGTTTGGGTTTGTTTAGTGGTATCATATAAATACTACTAAACGTAGAATTTACATGATTTTCAACATAAATTCCCAGATTACAATGCTCTATTTATTTATATTCTTTGTTTATTTATAAGAAAAAAAAATGCTCGCTTTAATTACTACACCAAATTACTAAACGATATATTTTACATAAACTTGGAGCCTTACAAGTCGGAAGAGAGATGAACCGTATACTTTCAATCCGTCTTCGGACTCCTAGCGATTAAAAGTACTACTTTACTTTCTGTCTAGCCGCACCTATAAGCAAGGAAAACATGGCAGTGGTATTTGAAATACATTTTTGGCTTCTGAAACTTCGTAAAAATCGTCATTTTCGACAACTAACGAAAAATTCAAATTTTACCGCAAAATAAGCAAAATATTAACCTTTACCGCTCTTCATGTTTTGTTTATTTTGGGCCGATAACCCTAAATTCACCCTCAAATTTTGGTGCCCCGGATATCGTACTCTTGCCCGAATGACTAACGAATGATGATGTTGGAGTTTCGCATCGTTGGGGTGCAATCCTTCTTCATTTTTTCATTTAGTAATTTTTTAATTTCTTAATTTTTCTATTTATTTATTTTTCAATTTCTTAAATTTTTCATTTCTTTATTTACATTAATATATAAACAATCCTTTCGCAGTTTTAGGCGATTCATCTACAATAAGGATTTTCGAAAATATTTCAGTGAAATTTATAACCTGTGGCAGAAAAAAATTGGGCAATACGAAAAAAAACTTTTTGTTTTGCATTTTAACGATGCAAATTTTAATACGATAGCGAATGACCACGTTATTCGTTAGTTATTCAGGCGATTTGATTCATTGGGTGACGTTTGGAGAAAATAACATTTTCGTGGATATATTAACACTTCATCTGTAAACCTCGGTATTTCGTGTTCAAGTCAAAACTGTTTTCCTACCGAGTTGCTTCATTTATTTAACAAAAAATACATTAAAAAAATCTATTTTCCCATAATTTTACGATTGATATATTGAATTGAATGTTTCGAACAGTAGTGTGGATTTTTTCAACATTTTCCGAATGTATTAACTGTGTGAAAAAACGTCATGACTTGAAAGACCCAGGTTTAGAGGCGGAAGGTAACCGGAAAAATGTTTACAGACGGAGTGTTAAAGATTTTTATATTTTATTTGATTACTATATACGAGGCAGCAGTTGGTGGGATTATCGTTTGTTACAGTATGATTTTCTGATCACTGTTAGCACACATCTTCAAGAGGATTGTGTATTACATTACATTGTCAGGGTAACAAAATGATAAAGGTAACAAAATGACTGTAAGGGTAACAAAATGACCTAATATTTTGTGTTAAAAAAAATTGTTCACCCCTATTCGAGCCAATGCCCAATGCCCATGGGTGTTAAACTCATCCCTTCAGCTCGTTCTTTATTGTGTTATCATTTTGACCGTACATTTACCATTTTCTATAGTTTTTTTCAATACTGTTTTTATCCTGATGGTATAACAAACATGCGAAATTGAATCGACAGGATTATCGTTCGACGGCCATTTTTTAATTTTTGGTACAGGGTGAGTTCGAAATTCGTATTATTTTATTGTGTACTGATATCTATATATCGGTTTGTATTGCAACATTTGATTACTCATTAAACTAGTCGGTTCAAATTCTATGAAATCCGCAAAAATGAGGTTTCGAAGAGATTGCCAAAATGACAACTATTTGTAAAACCCTTTTGATTTAAGTGTTGCCCAAAAATACATTTAAAGTATCAGCGATTTCATTGCCCAGATAATCGATTTGTAGTGTTCACTGCAAGAACAACATGGAGCACGTGAATTTCGATTGAACATTATGGATAGCCTAACGTTTGATTCAGTTCAGAAAATATTTCAAAAAGGTTGCAAAATAACAAGCAAAGCAGAAAAGATTTTCGGTTTTTTATTTTTGCTCTGTTGCCATAGATATTAGCATTAGTATAAATAAAGTATAGATACTAATCAGTCGTGGAAGCTGTTTGATTTTCATTGTCTAGAAATTTAAGAAAAAACAAAGTGATCGCAAAATGGTCAATGACTGCATAATTTGATGATGTTGAAGTTTGCATTGTTGGAATGCAATGAAACGTAACTTTTCTCTAATTGCTTACGTTTTCTTTCGTAACTTAGAGTACGAAAATTAGTAGAGATCTACGAGCTCAAACAATGAAAATAATTTGTTCTAGGTTTATAATGAAAATGAAGAATTAAAAAAGAACTTCCGTTGCATCGTTGGAATGCAACGATTTTTCTTCTTCAATCTTTCATTTCTTTATTTTTATCATTATCGAATATTTTGCTAACTGAGGTCGTGAGTCTCTAAAAAGAAAATGTGAAAATATTTGATTTATTTTCACAACCCAAATACGCAAACAAAAATTGAGCAGTAAAAAAGAAAATAATTAATTAATTAA
The DNA here is from genome assembly GCA_963210295.1 of Ophion ellenae. Classification (NCBI taxonomy): domain Eukaryota; kingdom Metazoa; phylum Arthropoda; class Insecta; order Hymenoptera; family Ichneumonidae; genus Ophion; species Ophion ellenae. The sequence continues at coordinate 29,343,543 of OY723390.1, read as the reverse complement.
AAGAATTAATTATTTGGAATTGCATTCCAACGATGCATACTTCAACGTCATAACGCCATATAATTCGGTGGTGTGTAATTTTTAACTATAGAAACGTATTCCAACATGAGACGATTCTGTAATGATCTTTTTTTTTTCGTAAATTTGACATTTCGATGATCAAGTTACGGAAAAAAGTCACGATGGTTACTTTTGTCGTTTGCTTTTCTCTCGGTTACTCTTGATAGCTACAAAGCCACTGTATCCTCATTCTTTTGCAACCCCTTCTTCGGTCCCTCGACGTCGACGTATAGCAGCTGTGGTTTTTCTTAGTCGTTGATCAATTACCAGCACACGAGTGAATAGTGCGCGTCAGTTCTGTCGGCGTTGAGGTCTTTTATATTCTCTCAGTTTCTTTCTGGCATTGTCGGAAATCGTCAATGACTCACAGGAGATACTTTCAGACCTGTGGTACACGAGGCTTCTATTCTCGTCAATAGACCGAATGTAATTCATCGCCTGTTGAGAGAGATCAAGGGAGAGTGGGAAAGATCCGCAATTTTCTCTCCCTCGCACCCGAACCAACTCTGACGCATCCAGAAAATTATACGGGCAGCCAGTTTTCCACGAATTTCATGGAAACTCGAGGGTAGCCCGGCCTGTAAAGGGGCATTTTCGAATATTTACCTTCAATTGAATTTCACCGACTTCTTTGAAAATTAGGAAAATACATTTTCAAACCTGAAGACAAGAGTCTCCGGTCGATCCTTTTCAATTTTTCCGAAAAATAGCGACGAGGATGCCTTTCATCCCTTGAATATTTATATTTTTCTAGTCTGATTAATTTGTCGTATAAATTTTTCTTCATGGGCTGTAAAGAGACATTTTCGAATATTTACCTTCAATTTAATTTAGGCGACGTCATTGAAAATTGACAAAATAAATTCTAAAACCTGAAGACAAGAGTGTCCGGTCGATTCTTTTCAATTTTTCCGAAAAATAGCGACGTGGATGGCTTTCATCTCTTGAATATTTATATTTTTCTAAATTCAGATTAATTTTTCGTATGCATTTTTTTTTCATGAGCTGTAAAGAGACATTTTCGAATATTTGCCTTCAATTTAATTTCGGCGACGTCTTTGAAAATTGACAAAATAAATTCTAAAACCTGAAGACAAGAGTGCGAGGTTGATCCTTTTCAATGTTTCCGAAAAATAACGAAGTGGATGCCTTTCATCCCTTGAATATTTATATTTTTCTAAATTCTGATTAATTTGTCGTGTGAATTTTTCGTCATGGGCTGTAAAGAGACATTTTTGAATATTTGCCTTCAATTTAATTTCGGCGACGTCTTTGAAAATTGACTAAATACATTCTAAAACCTGAAGACAAGAGTGTGAGGTCGATCCTTTTCAATGTTTCCGAAAAATAACGAAGTGGATGCCTTTCATCCCTTGAATATTTATATTTTTCTAAATTCAGATTAATTTTTCGTATGCATTTTTCTTCATGGGCTGTAAAGAGACATTTTCGAATATTTACCTTCAATTCAATTTAGACGACGTCATTGAAAATTAACAAAATAAATTCTAAAACTTGAAGACAAGAGTGTGAGGTCGAGCCTTTTATGTTTCCGAAAAATAGCGACGAGGATGCCATTCATCCCTTGAATATTTATATTTTTCTAGTCCAATTAATTTGTCGTATGATTTTTTCTTTATGGGCTATAAAGAGACATTTTCAAATATTTGCCTTCAATTTAATTTCGGGGACGTCATTGAAAATTGGCAAAATAAATTCTAAAACCTGAAGAGAAGAGTGTGAGGTCGATTCTGATCATTTTGTTGTATGAAGTTTACTTATTATGATGATAAGTTACGACGATTACGAAATTAACATTTATTCGATTTTATTTACAATTGTAAAAACTTTCAACCGCATGGGCATCGTTCCGGACGGATTAATCATTGGGTCGTTAGAAATATGAGGACCGGTCTTCGTGACTTTTCGGGGAATATGCTGCTGATCACGAGTAATCTCTTCCACTACTATAAAATGATACACGTGTACACGTATAATGTGAATAAACGTAGTGTAGGGTATACGTGAGCACTTCCAACCTGTTGATCTCATCATTCTTCGCGCGAATCCGGGTTTTATTTATTCAAAACCTGAACTCTCGTCATCTTTTTCTGTAATCTCATACACTCGAGTCGTACAGCTTTGGCGAGCTGAGATATTAAATTGTTTTCCGGATGGCTCACCTTAAGCAACAATAGGACGAGTTTTCTTCGTTAATAATACATCGTTATTGCTCGCCAAGTTTTCCGACCGTTCGAAGTTTGCCAAAAATCTCTGACAGATTGTAAGTACGCTTTTGGTGTGATCCTTATACAGGGTGATTGGAAATTCAACCTATTTTACGAAATGGGTAATTTTCAACAAATTAACTCTTGTCAACTAGGCGTCGAGAATAAGTGCTTTCCGAGTTATGGTGGTGTTAAGATTTTTTTAGAAATTTGCAGACTTGTTACCAAAAACCAATAATTGTAGAGAAAATGACTCCACTCTGGGCACTCAAATGATACTTTTCTGAAAGCCGAGATTTGTATGCCAAGTGTCATCAATTCTTTTTCGAGTAATTATCGGCAATTTATGAACAAAAAAAACGAAAAAATAATAATTCTTGCCACTTAAGATACTTTATTTGTGAGATTATGGGAATTTTGGATATGCATTTTTTGAGCCATCATTCATTTACCAGCTTTCAGAAAAGTATCAATTGAGTACCCAGAGTGGAGTAGTTTTTCAAAACAATTATTTGTTTTTGGGAACATGTTGGAAAATTTCTAAAAAATCGTAGAACCACCATAACGCGGTACAAGGCCAACATAACCTTACAAAATTTTCCACCCCAGTTTCCTCATAGTTGTTGTTTAGTTGTTGTTTTTTTAGGAAAACAAAGCATCAGGCTCTGGAAAATTCCCTGACGCAGAGCTTGACGATTATCTTTTTTCCTGAATATTATTTATCTTCGGGAAATCTCTGTTCGAAAATTCGAGCTATCTTTCTCGCACTCATTGGTCACGTGATACACCTGCTACTTCGCCTCAAGGCGGGAACCTGAATTAGAAGGTTTAAAAAAGCGTTTTTTCAGGAATTTTTTATAAAGGAAAAAACAAGTGAGCCCAGTAAACATTGAGGTATCTTATAATGCATATTTGAAGTGTATAAAAAAAATGTCAACATGAAGCACTAAATGACTGCAGATTTATCAGCCTATTCCATGTGCGTCTTGCCACTGCAGTCCCCAATCGGCGGAAAAGATGCAGCTCGTAATTCTTGACTCAACCAAATAAACCAATCAAATTTTCGATTGTCAAATATTTTTCTTCTGGGTGAATTAATAAAATGCTGAAAAAATCGTCAAATTATAACTTTTCGCGCGTTTGAAAAAAAAAAATGTGTAAAAAAACACTTTGACGTGCTATAAAAATGACTTAAAAATGCATTTTGTTGTCTCGAAATTTTGTTGTTTTAACAGTAGCACAGACATGCCAAAAAGCTACTGTTCACACCACTAAAACTATCAGTTAGATCGACAAAACCTGCTTCATGCCAATCAAAAATCAAGTTGAACGTATTAAACGATACATTTTGTTAAACCAACTGAATTTTGGATGGATTAACGAATTTTTTTTCAGTGCGCCTCAAGTGGTATAAAAAAATAATATACCACACAAATAACGAGACAAGACCCCAAAAGTTCAAGGCAATGCCCAAAGTATACAATTTCGTAGATTTCGTTTATTTCATTATTAGCCCCTCCATAACAGTGTAATCAACGTGACGATTCATCATTATCATCTACATTTTTTCAAATACCAACTCGTGCACAGAATATATTTTTCTTTGATCTCAAGTGAGTAGTCAAATACATATTTTTTCTTTGCGCTGTTCTCACGAGCGATGTCAAGCAATACACATCTATTTATTTACAAACAAACAAAAAAACGTATTGCGCCAAAATTTTTTTTATCGGATATTCCGTAGATTTACCTGCACCTGACATTTTTCGAAAACACGTTTCCGTTTCTTCTAACGTACGGAGTTAGGAGCCAATAAACGCAACGCAAAACGTCTTTGTTTACGCAACGAAGCCAAAAACAGTGAGAATGAGTTGGCATTGCGAGTTCACCAACAATGAGGAGAGAATCAAAAACTACATCTAGTGTATCACGAGCAGCGAATGGAAGTCCCTTTAAAAAGGCTTTCGTTGATGTGCAATCCACAATGAGTAATGCCTAACGAGAACCGCTGAGACACGGCTCAACTCCATTTGCACCTCTAACGTCATTGCACATTGTACGTATATATTTATATACAGGGTGTCCCTCTTATCTCTGCCACCCGAAATAACTCGGTAATTATCGACGTCACAAAAAAATGTTCCAGACAAAAGTTGTACGGTATGAAGGGGGCCATGAAAGGCGACCATTTTTTTTTATCTCGGTGGAGGCGCTGACGCACAGTGAAGGTCACCTCCACTTTTTAAAATGCAATGGTACATTTTTTTCAACCATCTTGTGGAGCACCTCAAGCCGCATAAAAAACATTAGGGGGTCAAAGTCGTTCAAGGTCATTCAAGGTCACCTATGAAAATGAAATACAAATCTAAATATCTCGGATCACTACCAAATATTCGGTAGTGATCCGAGATATTTAGATTTTTTATCATCGATACTGGCCTTGAATGACCTTGAACGACTTTGACCCCCGAATGTTTTTGTCCGGCTTGAGGTGCTCCACAAGATGGTCGAAAAAAAGTACCATTCCATTTAAAAAAGTGGAGCCGACCTTCACTGTGCGTCAGTGCCTCCACCGAAATAAAAAAAAATTGGTCGCACTTGATGGCCCCCTTAAGGGGAGGGTAGGCGTTTTAGCGTGAAAAAAAAAACACTTTTTTGCGATTTTTTTCATCTATATGGATAGAGTACATTTATTAAATCCTTTTGTACATTGTTAAGTGTCATTTCAAGAACATTCCGTGAAATTTGTACGCGAAAATATCCACAAACAAGCCGGTGCCGCGTTTTTCTCGAAACCACTTTTTCAAAGTCCGTGTTCACTGCCATTTGAAAACTACATGACCGATTTATTTCAAACTTGGTACACACTTTCTACATATAAAATACCTCCCCCCAACGGTTAGTTTGAGATTGTTTTTACTTTGAGGGGGTTTTCCACCCCCAAAATGGCGGAATTTTTCGTGAAAAATAGCACTTTTCACTTTACATGACCACCAAAAATTTAGAAATGAAAATAAAATTATCAAAGACCGTTGGGGGGAGGATTTGATGATACTTTGACTAAATTTCAATGGTACTTGATTTCAGACAATTTCTAGCTGAGATACAGTGAACACCGCAAATCGTGTTTTTCCAAAGGCGTCCTTGGAAAAGTTTTGTCACCGGCTTGTTTGTGGATATTTTCGCGTACATATGTCAAAAAAATCACAAAGAAGTGTTTTTTTTTCACGCTGAAACCCCTACCCTTCCCTTCACACCGTACAACTTTTGTCTGGAACATTTTTTTGTGACGTCAATAATTACCGAGTTATTTCGGGTGGCAGAGATGAGAGAGACACCGTGTATATAAATATAACGATGTATCATTTTGCGGATTTGCTTAATTATTGTTGAGCCGTTATGTCGTTCCCTTTTTCCCAAGGACTCGTGTGCATTTATATCCGCCCGGCAGTCGTAAAAAATCGCAAGTATATCATCGTTATAAATTCATCGGTGTACGCGATGAGACAAGATCACTTTGACGGTCTTACGTACTCCTTTTGTACGTAGAGGTTTTTCTTTTTCTCCTTAAATATCGGGATAAGCAAACACGTACTATATGACGAGGACCTTCGACGAAAACGCGTCATCGTAACGCACCCGGCCGTTCGTCAATTCCTTCAAATTGCACGATGTGTCTCATCGGCGAGCCAAACGAAAAGCGAACAAAAATATGACGCACGCGAAATATATTTTAAGACGTGATCTCTCTGATCTCGTGGGAAATTTTCGTCTTTTTCTGAAGCATCGCAGAGATATTTGGAAAAAAAGGTGAAAAAAAAATGAACACTTGCTGTACACCAAAGGTTGAGTATACGAGAGGGAATACTCAAAATATGTGCACGCCATTTATTAAGTATTCCTTGTTGTTTTTGTGAAATTTATTTTCCCGGCGAGATTTTCGAAAATATGTCGTTTGGAGACTTGCGGTTACCCTAAATTGATTTTTATATTTTTTTTTAAACTTATGCCTAGTTGTAAAAGTCAAAAGACAATTTTTGTATAAATCTATATTTTTCGACAGTATATCTTCTTATAATTGTTTCGTGAAAATTTCGAGGTGGTTGATTCAAAGTTGACCGATTTATAGGCTGTTGACGCTCGTCGGAACGCTCGGAGCGTCGTTCGAAGCTTTAAACGCTTTTCTCTCGAAACTACGTTTTCAAAGTCGGTGAGGAAAGTATCTCAAAAATTACTGCAGCGGTCTTTGTGCAATTTTTAGGATTTTTTGTAGATGTAAAAATATAGTATTTCATCGAAGGATTTTTTTTCCCGATGTATACTTTCAATTTGATGAATGAAAAAATCCCATTTTTTCGCAAAACGCAAGTCTCTTAATTTTAACACGCGCCATTTTTTTTAAATTTGATATTTCGGAAATTCCTTCGATTAAATAGGGATAAACTAATGTAGTAATGAAATCTGTTTGATTTCTTGATTTTAGATAACCTGGTTCTGAAGAGTACCTCAAGGGTTCTGAAGAGTACCTAAAGGATTAAGGGTTAGCAATATTATTAAGGGCATTATGAAGCAATATTATTAAGGGCTTATGCCCTTCATTACATTGCTCACCCTTAAAACCCTTAATAGCCCTTAATAAATATTATTAAGGGCGTAAGCCCTCAATAAATATGATTAAGAGCATAATCCCTTAATAATATTGCTCACCGCAAAAGACGTTTCGAAGGGTCCTTTCCGGAAATCGGCTGCAAATCGATTATAATAAAATATTTGTACACAAAAAAATTACAGACTGGTCTCCAGATGATACTTTTTCAAATACGTAATTTTTATAGAAATCTAGTATCATGATTGTCTAAAAAAAATCCCAAAAATTTCCCAACCCGTCAATTCAAGAATTACTTCGTAAGGATTCACAGGACATCTTTAATATTCGTGCATTTGGAAAACGCAACAAAAATGCAATCGTATACATTGACGATTGCAACAGTGCTGTCCCATGATAAAATGGCTTCAGCCCGGAATGATAATTCGCAATTCATTGCATGTGCTAGAATTATCCTCTATATGTCTCCAAACGATTATTTTTTATGCTATCTAACTTGTCTCACATCGACGATAGCAAAATTAAATTTTCATGCCAAAGGGAATGGGCAAATTCGTTTCTTTCGCGTTACAGATAAGTACGAAAAATACGTACAAAATTTAGCTGCATTTTAATCTTCGTTGGACAATAAAATATATTTGGAATATCGATTTATAATACAAATAAATATATTTGAATATATAAAATTAATATAAATATATTTGAAATCCAGATATATGTATATATATATATATATATATACATACTGGACGAATTTCGCGATACTGTAATGTACAAAATGATTTGGAAAAAAAAGTTCAAAATAATTTGCACGTTCGATGCGTACTTGTACGATATTCCAGATGATTCATAACGATTGGAATCCCGCGTTACGATTGTACATGTATGTATCGAGGAATCGCAACGAGTATCGACGACGTACAAGAATGCGTCTATTATTTTTATGCGTTCTTTATAACAGAGCTACCGAGTCTACGCGTCAATTTTGTATTCGTAAGTGACTAGAATGACTAATTACATTTGAGTGGTTCCACGACTGGCGCAATCGATAATCGAGCGTAGCGGTCTTTCTCGCGTCGGTATACGTCACATCGACACTTTTTCCTTCCACGGAATGGGAAATAATTTTCAAATAATATATGCCGCGTTTAAAATTGCGGAATATCGAGAAATTGCGGGGTCTGATAAATACATTTTCTACAATCTTCATACATTTTTCTCTCCGTACACTGACGCAAGATTGTAAATCGTACATGCCGTAATAAAAAATAAACTTTTTGCAGGAACATCCAAAAAATCGCATCCCCGTAAAATAAAAAAAATAATTGAAAATAAATAAAGTAAAATAAAATAAAATTAATACAAATAAAACGTAATTATATTATTACCAATATTATTCTTTTTGTAGACCCTTCGCAGATTTTTGGGATCTTCTTTTCTCCTGAGACTTACATTATTCCCTTTCGTTTTTTTCCACCTCATGAATGAAATAGATATTTTCGATACAGTCAAATACACGAGGAATTTATTTAATTACAGAATTATTGCTGTACATATTATTTATTCGATATATATATATATATATATATATATATATATATATATATATAGTAGAATAAATAATATGTACAGCAATCATTCTGTAATTAAATAAATTCCTCGTGTATTTGACTGTATCGAAAATATCTCTATATATATAAAGCACACCGTAATGAAAATAAATACATTATGCCGCACTATTTTCCGGGATACTATTGATGGTGTTGCATTAGATAAATCAACGGTAGAGTTTTACGAAGAGTGGCGCGAATTTAAAGAAGGCGACATTTTGGTGTCCGGATAAATGCGAGAATGATCTCGAGGCGCGGAAATGTTGGATCGACAATGAGTCATGAAATGGTCCCAAGTTGCCGGACGAGGACAGACCGGACGATAAAATCTTAGCAGGTAGAGCGCATCAAAGGTAGACTATATACAGTTCGGTCACTGGCTGGCTTAACGGACGACATATAGGCTTGCAAGGCAGTTTAACACTGAGCGATATACAGGGCGTCCTGTTATGAATGGATAATCCTGCAACTGTCGATAGGTCAGATCATGTCCTACTATATGCTGGAATTTCAGTGTAGTAAAAGTCCCACGGTTTTCGAGATAATAATCATCTGGTTTGCTTTTTCGAATGCCATTTCTACAAATGATAACTTTTTTCACCCGGTTTTATGTAAAATACTCTTGGTTATTTGTTTTATCTAGAAAAGTATTCTTTTATAACCTTAAATGTTAAGGCCTTACGCGAAAAATTTTAAAAAATTTCATTTTTTAATAATTTTTGATTCCATTAGCCTGAACGGTTAAGAATATTTTAAGCATTACAGAATAGATACCGCGCGGCGCGCCCGACCGCCAACTTCAGAGCCGTTTTTCCACGATTCACTTTTTTGAACCTTGTGAAAGTTCAAACTCTTGAACGAAGGTTCAGATCGCTTTGAAATTTTTACAACATATTCTTAGTATCATCAACTATCGTGTGATCCCCAGAAAACAAAAATTTCAATGACACAAAAAAATAAAATAAAGTACCGACAGAAAATTGAGTAAAAAAATTTTAGGTTTCGAATTTTTATTATAATCATTTAAAAAAAATAATATTGTTGGTTCACACTAAAGATACATTAATTATGCAGTTATAAATATGTTAATTTTTTTCAGACACCCACATCGATGCCGAGAACTTTCACCATCAACGCGCGCGCAAAAAAAATACATTGCTTTATTATGTTATATCTCCGCCATTTGTTAGTATTTCTGATTTTTTTCACATATACTTAACCAGGTGCATAAATGATCTGTTCAAAAAATGTTGTCAACATATGCGTCATTTTTTTAACCGCGTCTAGAAAAGTACCTTCGAAAACTGACGAAATCGCGTATAAGGCCTTAAGGAGAGATATACACCTAGATGGTCGAGGAACATTCCGTCGACCGTAGAAGACCTACACTATGGGCATGGTATCGATGATTCCATGTAAGTTGACAAACTTCATGATTTATTCATTCCCAAATTTTCAAGCGCGTTTTTCTTAGAACCATGTTTTTCAAATCGGTACCCAAAATTTCTCGAAAACCAATGAACCGATTGCCTTGAGGTTTTTTGTGGCTATTCTATACACCATTATCTAGTACTTGTCATAGGATTTTTTTTCCCGTTACTTAGTTTTTGTTTTATAGGCAAAATAATAACTAATTTTTGGCCCAAAAATCACTATTTATGTTCAAACGTCCGCCGTTTTGTCATAAATCGATATTTTCAAAATCGGCTATGACAAGTACTAGATTGTAGTATCTAATTTAATAATCTTTTTGGTTTTTTTTTTCAGATGATTTTTGAAGAAACGCCAGTGGGTACCGTATACGCAGGTTTTTTTACGACGCTCCAAGGATCATACAATATCCTTGTATATTTTTGATATTTTTAAATAAAGCAAATTAAACATATTTTCGAATGTATATACTTTTAGATAATTAAAGCCCCAATCTGAAATTTCAAATAGTTTTCCTTGAAAAAAATCACAAAAATGACCTTTTTTCCGGCTTCTAGGTGTATATCTCCCCTTAAGGAAACTTTATGAAAAAATATCTTATGCAGAGTTTTCATACAAACGAATTCGAACATCTGACTGTGATAGCCTGCGGTGTACACAAAATGTACTATGCATATCGTGCCAATTACTTAACAAAAATTGGTTAGTTATTGTCGATTCATATTATTTGTAGAAATAGCGTGCAAAAAATCAAAAGCAGATGATTTTTTTCAAAAAATAACATAAAGCCCAAAATCTCGAAAACCGTGGGGCTTTTACTAAACTGAAATTCCAGCATATAGTAGGACATGATCTGACCTATCAACAGTTGCAGGATTATCCATTCAGAACAGGGCACCCTGTATATAGATGACTTGACCACACACACAGATATATATACATATACATATATATATATATATATATATATATATATATATATATATATATATATATATATATATATATATATATATATATATATATATATATGGTCAAGCGATATGAGTCATGAGCGGAATGGCTCAGACACCTGGATATGACCCTGGATCATTCGTGTTCTCCGACGGGTCGTTCTAATGCTTATACCTGTGTACTAGAACTGTTTACATTACATTTTTTCATTGCTTTGTCCCGCCTCCCCGTCCAACTTGGCGCGCTGCAGTTATCGTACCAAGGACTCCCTCCTCGTCGTTTCCGTACCTGAAAATCTCACGCACACCGCGACTGGATGTGTCATCATTTTTCTTTTTAATTTATTTGACATCATCATTTACGAATTGCCAAGTAAATTGTTTTTTTATTTATTTTTTCAACATTTATTTGAATAGTTATACCACTTCGAACATTCGTGGCGCGAAACTCCTATTCAAACCTCCCGGAATGTGCCGAAAACGTCCGAAGCCTTTCGTGGTGTCACAACGCTAGTGCGAAACTCGCTATATGGCTTCAACACACGTAGGATCGTAGTTTTTCAACATTGTCTCGAAATAAACACTTTGATTACTTTATTTATTTAAGTGAGAATTATTAATTTATTTAAGTAAAAAATTGACAGTATTTTTCAGTGTTGGAATTATAATTAATTTTTTTACGAATTTTGATACTGTAAAACCGTCGAATTTTGCGATTTCTAAACATCGGTTATCATGAAATGAGGACTAAGTTTATTTGTCCTGGTAAATAAGAACAGTATAATCGTAAGAAACTTGCGAGCAATAAATTCACGTATACGTTAGTATACAGCGTCTATACAGGAAGACGCGTATTACTCACATTGTGACGTCATAACCGGCGCAATCAATAGTGAACGTTTCCCAGCCGAACGTTGTATTCAAAGTTGACCGGAAATTCAACATTAACTTTAGAGTAATAACAGCAAAAAAAAAAAATTTTTTTTTTGACTATTATTACGGCTACGGCTGTCTGCAAATTATATATTTTTTTTTGATTACTCAACTTTGTTGTACTAAGACGTAAGAATAACATTTTTCGAATAATTATTTAATGACGCTTTTTTATTATCTTTAGTATTGACGATATTCCGTACTCATGTTCGTTCGAACCAATTATCTTATTATATTTCATCACATGGAGCCCAGAGTCTAAAGTTTTCGTCTCTCAAAGTGTGCTTACGTTCGGAAGAGTCGACGTATTAAGTAACATTATTAGACAAGTAATCAAATCATTGTACTGCTCAATTAAGCATTATTTATATATTTTCTGAACGATACAAATAATTGCTCTTCCACTCGATAGAAATTTCAAACTCGATACAAAGATTATTATCAAGTTCCTTGCATAATTATTTAAACATAAATAATTTTGGGAAAAACTTATAAATAATCGATGGACGAACGTTGAATCGAGCAGGGATGTAAAAAAATCGTTGAATGGGACATTTTCTGGTCCACATATGTAATTCAGACAGGGCACCACTGTGAGGGGTAAAAGATGTTTTTTTTTGCATTTTCTCAAAGTATACATGTTCAAGAATATGTGAAAAATTGTTCAACTTGAATAATTGAAAATTAACCCAGTTACAGACGATTTAGCCAGAGCAAGTAGCGCAACGATTTACGTATACTAAAACTTTCGATCGTTTTCTTGAAACGACTTTTCTCAAGCTGGCCGGGATCATAACTCTAGCATAGTTGTCGCATTGTCAACTTTTAAGAACCAAAATTTCCTTAATTGCAATAACTATCGTTGTATGGATCCGTTTTTTTTATTTTGTATTTTTTAAGCCCTCGAATATAAGTAAAATTTTTGCCAAAATTAAACTTTTTTTAACATCCGCATTGTCGTGATTTTGTTTTTCGAAAAATGGCTACGTACGATGAGAACTACATTTATATAAATTATAAAAAACGTTGTTATTTTTTTTATTTTTTTAACCCTTTCTTGGCATACTTATATTTGGCCACAGTTTTGACACACTAGGTCAATTTGATCCAGATAGTACTTCAACCACCTGCCCTTAACAACCCTTCGGTCGGTTTTTATTGAACAAAAATCGGGATACGCTTTAAACATTTCTAAATATGTCTGCATAATTAAAATTCGGAAAATAAAAAATAGAATCGCTGTGAAAAAAATATTGAACACTTTCAATTTTGGGCACGTGAACATTTTATTTCAAATTGCGCCGGGTCAAAATGACCCAGTGTGTCAAAGAACGGTTAAGGGGCTAAACCAGTGTGACACTTTCGAAAAATCGATATTTTCTCCTTTTTTGACAGTTTATACTTTCAAGAATATCCTGTAAACATTTCAAGGCCGTATCTCTAATAATTTTATCTTGCAAAAATCGATAGTTAAATCTATAAACGCGTTTTTCTCGAAATGAGATTTTTCAAATTTGCTGACATGGTAAATCAAAGAGCGATTATCCGATTGACTTGAAATTTGAACTGAGTACTCTTGAATATTTTTACTCTACAATGACGTAGGATATTTTTGATTGGATGAAAATTGACGATTTGGCATTGAAAAAAACGATCATTTTATAGGCAAGAAAACAGACTTTTTTCATATCTACGCCATTCTGTTGGGTTTTGATATTTTTCGAAAATCCTACGTCATTGTACAGGAAATACCTTCCAGTTTAACGACATTTTTTTCTTTTTCGGTTTCAGCTACTCAATCGGCCGGAATCATGTCAGCAGTGGAGGAACTTCTTTTTGGCGCCTCCGAAGGCAGCGCATAAGTCGCTTCGATCTCAATATTTTTCTATGAAAAAATTGTGTAATACAGGTCAAATATAGCCAAATATATTCTTAATTTTCCGAAACATTCAATTGAGTACTTTTCTTCCAAAAAAATCCCGCAAATCACCCACATTTTCAGTGTTCACACTGGTATAGCCCCTTTAATAAAAATGTACACGTAATAAGTTCAACGTACGCTTAATAACATACCTTTTTCCAAATCCCAAATAAAAAATCTAGTAGACGAAAAAATGGAAAAAAACTACCCTTTTCGGCCTGTTCCAGTAGTGTTCTTCTTTAATTTTATTCCAACTTAGAATCATAATTTCAACTTTTGTCTACATTGGATTTGCTACTAATAAATTTAACCCCCTATACCCAGTTTTAATTATTTGACGTTCTTTTTTAACGTTTGCTAAGTTTCTACCAGGGTGACATTTTCTGTAATCCCAATGAAACACATTTTCCTTCATTGTGAAGAAATATGACAACGAAAAGATCAAGATGACTAACAGGTTATCAGAAACTGTCTGACTTTCGGACATTGCCATCAGTCCCACATTGATCGAGATTCATTTAGAAAAAAACGAGCTGTAACGACATTGTGTAATGATAGTTCACGAGTCGATTTCGATCACGTTCGCAAATCTAAGTACACGAGTGAACAATTGCACGATGGGCATTCGTCAGCATACACATGAGTAAAATGTGTGTACATATTAGTGCAGTGGACAACTCTCGTCTCGGAGCAAAGTGCAGTGACGTATCTGGTGCGCAATATTTGGATTTAAATAATTAATCCACCGGGTGTGCTAGAGACAAGTCATACGGTATGAATGAATCACTTAACGAGGAAAACGTGCGTCTCGCATACGCAATATTTCTTCGTATCGTAACCATCATCTTCTTCCGTTCCGGAACACCCGAAATTCCATTAATCCACAAATAAAATTTCTACAACCAACGTAGTCAGCCCATCGGATTGGAAATCGGATCAATATAGTTATCATGTACTTAAAAATAATAACTGCTTTTTAACAGAATCTATGGGAAGGAAATAAACTCCCTAGCTTCAAAAACACGGAAATTACTGGACTTTGGAATTAAAAATATTTAACAAGTTCCAATAAGTCTTACTTTGTCGATGGATATGATGCAAATTGCATGACTAGTGTAAATGTACCGTATACGTATTGCATTCATCGAGAAAAGTTACTTCGAATTTTTTTGAGTCTGTCCCTCTCGATGTAAAAACTGAATGCTACCGACAAGATCATTTTTGTGTTTCTGTTCCGCTAGGAACTTATCTCGCTCATGAAGACACAGCTAATGATGTACAGGCAGTTTGCATGCACCTATAAGCTTGAGATTTGAGAAATGAAATTTTTTATTTTAATTTAATTTGTCAATTTGAATATGTTAATTTGACTTTAATTTGTCATGAAGATTTCGTAAAAATTCCCAATATTGACCGAGTTATGATGATTTTAGTCAAGGGTTAAAACTTCCATTGCGCTACGGCCAGTTGGCACTACCCTTCTAAGCCTTTTTTGCGTTTCGCTCCAAGCTATGTCACGTGAAGAGCTGTAAGTCGTATATCGTCTTCCATCCGTCCGATTCACTACAAATTCGGACACAGCATACTTTATAACATTTTCTATCGTTTTCCCGGATGATTTTTGGCTATATTTATCCATTTGTCAATATCAAATGAATAAAGTTGTTTTTTTGGTCGAAAATCGAACATTTTTTCTACAGCTTGCCATTTTCGTAATTTTCATAATTCAGACACGTATCCGGCCATACAAAAGTTTCGTTATTATACCAAACCTAAACCAGCAATATTTTTGATGGTTTACTTTCGATGAAATACATTTTAAAAACTGGCGTGACCCATAACTGAAAAACTAGTCGATCGATTCTCATAAAATTTGGTATAAATCTTTCTAACCTTATTGTTTAAAACATGAACCTACATGTTTTTGAAAATAAAAGCAAATTATTTTCTTTTTAGTGCAAAATGTAGCATTTCTTTTTTGGGAAAATTCAATCTTTTCTTTTCAAAGCGTACCATTTAATCGATTTTCGACATTTCTCACTTTTTCTTGGTTCATATTCTGTGTATGAGTGTTAATAAAAGAAGAATCTTCGTTGCTTTTTTTTTTCAGATTAATCCCGCCGACGCTACGTGTCACGCCGTCTGACAACATCCACCGCAACGCGTGTAAAATATCGTGCCATACCTCCGCCATTTTTAAAGATTAATAAAAATAAAAATAAATACCGCATAACAGTCAAAAGTAGTAATGGAACATACCCTAAGTTTAAAAAATGGTGAACAAATCTTTTCATTAATTTAATCATGAAAATCAGCTATTTTTTCCTTTCCTAAAGCCCCCTTAAAACCGCTACTTCGGCTGCCATCAATATTGCTCCAGATTTTCGAAGTGCAGCGTCGTAAAATTTCCACGACAGTCTTATCGTTGTCGTATCAATGCAATCGATGCTTATTCATCATAAGGACCAGCGAAGGCCTATCTCCGATATTTCCGTCGCAGGAAAGTATCTCGGGCATCGATGGATTACTCAATCGCACGTCATTTTCCCTCATCGCATTTCGTCCACGTGTTGCGGCGAGATGACTAATGAATTGCTCACACAAAAATCCCCGATCATCGAGAGAGGAGCAACATTGCGTGATCGAGCATCGATATGACATCACAATAACAATAGTAGTGACAATAACGATAATAGTAGACTTTGCCTATCTGAAAGTCCGCGTAAATCGATGGATATGAGCCTGGGTGGCCCCTTCATCGAATAATGTCGAGTTATCGGTCGGCCCGCGAGGCAAACACATATGTACAAATCCATTTGAACGGACATTAGAAAGTTGGGTCAGCAATTGCCATACTTCATTCCCTTGTGAGAGCCCTTTCGTCATGCGTGGACTGTAATAATTCTCTCTGCAAGTTTCTCCGTTGACGCAATTGGTCACGGCGGGACGGCGGGGGGTTTGGGGGGGGGGGGGGGGGCAAAAAACGCCACGAAGTACGCAACGAGACTTCGACGACGGATTGTTTTTGACAAAAGAATGAATCAGACTGCAAAACTGCGGGGATGAATGGTACGGTGGATGTTGCAAGGTTTGCAATTGGGGAACAATGAGGGAAAAGGGGATGAAAGAGAGGGTTGGAAGGGTGGCTGAACAAGGCTGAGAGAAGCAACGATGATGACAAATGCCCCAGCCGGAATCGTGAGTCACAGCGAGTTGTCTAGACTGCCTGATACGATAAAACGTATTTTTTTCTACATATATTTCGGACTGTCGATTATTTGAAAGAAACATGGGGGTACTAATAAAAATAAGAGGGGTGACAACTGATGCGTAATCCGACAGTCCCAACTTCAGTTTAGGAATGTTAAAAATATCCGAAATGATGTGTTGTTGCTTGAAAAAAATGATGATCTGGACTGGATACTGTTGGGGTAGTACCCCTTTTCACCAATCATAGTTTTTGACCTAAATACTGCAATACTTGCCAAGTAGTCAAGTTATAACATTTCTGGTGATTGGGAATCTTGAAAGATAGAAGAGAAAGCACCAAGAGAGTAGCAATGACGAGCATGATCTGTCAGACATGAGCCATGCGATGTAAAGGTAACGGGATGTCTGTGCTTTATCATCCGTATTCAACTTACTTCTGTTAACACAACAATTTCGCGGTTTAGTGTATGATTCCTACAGAAAAAGAGGTGCAATTGGAGTGTCCCAAGAAAAAGACTCAATGATGGTAATAGGAAGAAGAAACTAAACGAGTGTGGAAAGAGACTCGTAATCAGCCCTGAAGTTTCAAAATTGCGATGTTGAGTTTGCATCGTTGGAACGCAACGAACGTTGTTTTTCATTTTATAATTTCTTCATTGTCTTCATAATTAAAAATATTTTCTTGCAAATTTAAGTTGTCTCTGATAATCCTGACCAAAGTTCAAGTTATTTACGTAGCCCAAAGTTGGGAAAAGTGGAGCAGCGAAACTTTCGTTGCATTCCAACAATGCAAACTTCAATATCATTCAAAATTATTCAATCAATTGGATGGTAGTGTAGTTAGGAACGAGACCACTGCCAATCATAGCAGCAGCTTTCTCAAAGGGTACAAAAAAATGTCTTCTGCTTTTTTATCCAAAGTCACTAACCCCTCGTCACTGTTATCTTATCAGACATTTTATCACCAATTACTCTAGATAATAAAAAAGAACTCATGTTTAAATAAGAGACGGAGAGTTTGGTAACCGGCTCCCAGAGAATATTCCGCGTTTCTATCTGACACGAAAAAAATCCTGAAGAGGAACTCTCAACGGCCCTCAACAGGGAAGAAAGATGGTAAAACTGGAAAGAGGAAAGGCTGCATGCCTGTGTCCCGGCGATATGCCGTTCCTTGCATATTGATGTGTCAACGCTCGCCAAGCCGGTGCGTTGGCTAAGCTAAACATTCGTATACGTGGTTGCATTCTAGTGGAAAGCCATGCGGAGCACCAAATCACTATCTTTAAGCAATTGATATCCAATCAGCGGTATAATTGACGAACGCATACAAAACTTTTGAGATGAATCATCGATTTGTGATTGCGATGAGGATGCTTGACATTGGCATTCATGCAATCAAACATTTTACTGGTTTTATGAATTTCGACTATATCCTCAGCAACCATCTGGATAATGAGATTATAAGGAACGTAAGAATTGCAACTAGAGATTTACTTCACTGGAAAATGAATACAGACTTTTGTCCTTAAAAGTCTGCGTCTCTGTCTTCCAATGTGTTCAAAAGTCTGTATACTTGTCTTTAGAAGTCTTTTTGCTTTGAAAACTCTTCGAAAGTGTGTATTCTTTTCTTTATGACCCTGTATCCTTATCATTAAATAGACATCTGCCACCCAAGACTGTATTCTTGTCTTTAGGAATCTTTAGCCTTGTATTTAGAAGTCTGTATCCTTGTCTTTAGGAGCCTGTCCCCTTGTTTTTGGGAATCTGCATCCTTGACTTTAGAAGTCTGTATACTTGTCTTTAGGACCCTGTATCCTTGACTTTAGAAGTCTGTATTCTTGTCTTTAAGAGTCTGTATCTTTATCTTTAGGAGCCTGAATCCTTGTCTTTAGGAAAAGTCTGGATCCTCGTCTTTAGGAGCATGTACCCGTGTCTTTAGGAGTCTGTATCCTTGTCTTTAGAAGTCGGTATTCTTGACTTTAGGAGTCTGTATTCTTGTCTTCAGGATTGTGTATCCTTGTCTTTAGGAGGAGTCTGCATACTTGTCTTCAAGAGTTTCTATCCTTGTCATTAGAAGTCTGGATCTTCGTCTTTAGGAGTCTGTATCCTTATCTTTAGAAGTCTATCCTTGTCTTGAGAAGTCTATCCTTGACTTTAGGAGTCTATTCTCGTCTTTAGGAGGAGTCTGTATCCTTGTCTTTGAGAGCCTCTATCCTTGTCTTTAGAAGTCTGGATCCTCGTCTTTAGGAGCCTGAATCCTTGACTTTAGAAGCCTGTCTTTAGGAGCCAGTATCCTTGTCTTTAGGTGTATGTATCCTTGTCTTTAGGAAAAGTGTATCCTTTTCTTTAGAAGCCAGTATTCTTGTCTTTGGGTGTCTGTTTCCTTGTCTTTAGAAGTCTGTATCCTTGTCTTTAGGAGCCGCTATCTTTGTCTTTAGAAGCTTGAATCCTTGACTTTAGAAGCCTGTATCTTTGTCTTTGGGAATCTGCATCCTTGACTTCAGAAGTCTATATACTTGTCATTAGGAGCCTGTATCCTTGATTTTAGAAGTCTGTATCCTAGTCTTTAGGAGTCTGTATCTTTGTCTTTAGGAGTTTGAATCCTTGACTTTAGAAGCCTGTATCCTCGTCTTTAGGAGCATGTACCCTTGCCTTTAGGAGGCTGTATCCTTGACTTTAGGAGTCTAAATCCTTGTCTCCAAACAACTTCAAAATCCTGCATAGTTGTTTCCCGAGCTATCATGACATATTATGCTTACGAAAACCGTTCTTTTTATTTTTCCACAGTGCATTTAATGTCCCTAGCCAATTTTTTTACCCCCATGCGAAGGTGCTTCCTACTAATAATCAGTTTATCGCGCTGAGCCAATCGAAATAGAAAATTAAAGAAAAAAAACACCATTCTCGGCATGTTTTGACAAAATGCACTAATTTTGTTCGATAATAATTAAAGGGCTGTAAATGGACTAATTGAAAGATAGCTGTTGCATCCTTCTTGGGTTTTTTTTTGGTTCACATGATTGTCTGGCTTCGGGCAACCAAGACTGTGCGCGCACCCCTCCATCTCTCTTGATGTGTCTTTTACGCAGGCACACACGAATCTACTAATAGCCCTCGGAATCACAGCATGCGGTCTCGCATTTACCCTGTGACTCATCCAGTATTATAATAGGAACTCGTATGCTCACCATCTCACTCTCTTTCCCGGAGCAAAGGAACCGAAGACTCACCATGGTTTAAACGTCTCAAGGAAATTCCGACATTTTCGAAGGATACATACCTTTACGTCGTTTCACTCCTCTATATATGGCTACCAATGCCTCATTACGCAGGCTGTCCCATTTTAACGGCATAATCCGAGTAAGTCACAAAAGCGAAGTCATACAAAACAATGCTTTCTGGAAAAGGATGACAGTTTCGAGGACATACAATGGATATATTACAACGTTCATTCCCCGTCCCCCTCACGAGATCTAGTGGCAATTTTCATTTTTTCCTTACATTTGAACGTACAAGTTTTTCTTTCTAATATCAAATATCGAGTATGAAAAACAGGATGGTAAAGTCACTTAATTAAAAGACTTTTGAAAATAGTGTACGTTTAAAAATAACACCACGCTAATTCATAAGCAAATAAACAAAAAAGATATCTTCTATCTCCATGAAATATTCGCCTCAAAGGCGTAAATCTTTTCTGGGAGCATTTTTTGTGCGTTAATTCTTACGACTTATTTGGGCTGTGCATTTAAACTGGAATACCCTATATACACATACCCAAACATGCATACACGTATATATCACACTATGAGCATTGAGGTGCGAACTGGACTGTCGTGAAGCCCAAGAAAATGATTCACTTTCGCGTTAATTAAACCCCCCCCCCCCCCCCCTGTCGTTCCCACTGTACTTTTCCTCAACGTCAACATTTGATTTGCGCGTTTATTCACACTTGAACGTTGTCCTACTCATCACGATTTACGCTATGTATTCGTCTTTAATTAACATATTCTGCATATATAGAAACGCTAAATCGGCTGGTTGCGAATTGAATTAAAGATGTGTTCATTCGGAGGAAAGTTTTGAAAGCCGACAACTTTAAGCAGTATTCTTGCTCGTATACGAAGGGAAATTTGTCAAAATTAAGCCTTTGAAGGGTGGACATCTTCATTTACAAAAAATAACGTTCTGCTTTAGGAGAAACGTCAAATATTTATCAAAATGACAGTCATTTAGATTAGTATATTTTTTTATCATCTGAACTTTAGTGACTGACACCTGTCAAACCTATTTATTAAACTTTTGATCACAATCTAATGAAATTACGTTGGTGTTCTGATGAATCAGACAATGAACGTACCTACACAAAAAAGGCTTTTTTCTCGAAAACCAAAAAAGAGCCTGTATTTTTCTCGAAACTAAAAAAAACTAAACCTGTATTTGCCACTTCGAGGCACATATTTATATTCATCCGTCTCCTTACGCGCTAAAATCGAATACTTCAATCGTTTGCGAAACAAAGTAGATTTTTCTCGAACCGTGTACGAATTTTTACTAATTTCCGTCGCAATAATTGTACGCGCAGTTTCCTCTCATCCCACGCGGGCATTCGCTGCATCGTCAATCCACTCTTCTTTCTGTTTTCTCTCTTAACCGACTGCGTGGGACAGAGCTCGGTTTACTCGCATTACACTCACACACGCATACGTACGATGAGAGTGTGGCACAATACAATTGTTAGGCACGCGGGAAAAATATCACATTTATGAATCGAAAATGAGACGACGTGTGTGCGCGCAGTCACCTCATTGCATTTTTCACTCTTTTGGAGTCGTCTGCATGTAGAAACGCGATTCATCGCCCGTTGCGGATGATATGAAGCAAGAAACGACGAGAGAAACGTACGAGAGTAAGCCCACAGAGGTTCGCAATGCCGACGGATTAATAAATTGCGAGACTATCGAGCAATCAGCTTCACACACACACACACACACACACACACACACACACACACACACACACACACACACACACACACACACACACACACACACACACACACACACACACACACACACACACACACACACACACACACACACACACACACACACACACACACGCACGCACGCACGCACGCACGCACGCACGCACGCACGCACGCACGCACGCACGCACGCACACGCACGCATACACGCACACACACACGCACGCACACACACACACACACACACACACACACACACACACACACACACACACACACGCGCGCGCGCGCGCGCGCGCGCACGCCCGCACGCGCACACACACACACACACACAGACACACACACACGCGCGCACGCACGCACACACACACACACACACACAAATATGCGCGTACCTGTATAGATAGGCACGTGTGTGTTTGTGTGTGCATATATATGACTTTGCCCTGAGCTTTGCCTGTGTCGCTGGTTGGCCCGATGTGTTCCAGTAGTAAGGTACCGGAGAGAAAGATAGAGAAGAAAGGAAACCCGGCGGCAACGGACAACTAAGGACGTCGGCAAGGCCGGGTGACTGTGCCGAGAAGAATGTGTATGCCTGTCACATAGACGGAAGGAGGGAATGAGAAGGCGAAAGACGTAGATATAGAGAGAGAAGATAGATAAAACATACGGAATTGTAGCAGCCAAATATGCTATATTGGTTAGTTACAGGTATTATAGCTAATTAACGATAGTACACAGTTGTTTAGTAGTGCGTCGAAGATGTATGGGGATTTCCGAACGTCGTTGGATGGATGTCAGTGGAGGATATTTCTGAGAGCGATTTTTGGCGATTATTGTGGCCTCGGACAGGAGAGAGAGAATGTTTGATTGGTTGATAGTTTGTTGCGCGTTGGTACAACCTTTAGACAACGAGGTGCAATTTGGAGAAATAGGAACAATAAAGTATAACACTGGGTAGAGTAATGTACAATAAATAATATGAATGAAAGAAAAATAACGTAAAAGTAATATAAAATAAGAGATAAGAAACAAAAGGAAAAAGGAGAGAGAGAGGGAATTGGGAGGATCCAACTTAAGGGGTAAAGCCACTCGAGGGCTTTTAAATTAAAAAAAAAACGAGAAGGAAGAGGACAATGTTAATTGGGAAGGCTAAATGTATGGTGCTGGTATTGTAGATTGAAGGTGAATTGAAAAATGTTATCGTTAAATGTTAGTTTATACTGCGAACGCGTTTTTCTCGACACCATGTTTTTTAAAGCGACCGGAAACGTAACGCAGCCAAATATGCCTCGATTTACTTGAGATTTTGGACGGATCTTGTCGGATTCATTCACCATAGAATTACGCACGGAATACATTTTTTTTTATCGACTTGCAGTTTGTTATTTCATAACACTCAGCAATTGGGTTGATGTGAAGGTCGTTTGCAGGATCCTGGTGAGTATCCAGTGACATCCGACTCACCCGACTCGTAGGTGATGTCAGTAGTTCATTTTACACCGGAAACCGATTTTATCGGTCCCTTGGTTTGTATTTCCAGAGACTTCTGGTTATTGAGTTTTCGGATAGCAGGTTTGAAGTTAGTTCAGTGGGATGATTTACTATCCTAATCCCTCAATTTTGGCTGAGGAGTTGAATTTCGTTTTTGACTGTGTCAATTTTGAGATCCCTTTGGATGATAGTGTTGGATACGTACCAAGGTGCCATCTTGTTTTTTGAACCTCTGTATGACACATACGCCTTATATGTTAATATATTTTAAATACTGAAAAAGTGCAATCATTATGTGATAATCTGCATGACAATTCGGCATTAGTGATTATGATGTCTATTCCGTCAGCTGTCAATTTTAAGGTAATCCTATAGCTTCACACTAATCATACCACTGATCATACTTGAGACTTGTATAATTTATATGTTTAACATATGCAAAAAACAATGATTTGTAATAACTAAAATTTCCCATGTGTAAATTGTTTAATGAATGTTCACATTTATTTAGAAAAATGAAAAAATAGTTATTCCAACGATTCGCGCAGTATTTCGAGGTTTTATATTTGGCAACATTGGTTCTATCTCCGTCTCTTTTGACTCAACCAGGCGAGTTTAACCACCATGCTTTTCAACGTCGATCTGTCAAAACAATGTCAGGTGCGGGAAATATAAAGCATTCTATTCGGGCCGTGATTGGTAAAATGCGTGGAAAATTTGTGTCGGCGAAATATGTCGGTTAAAAATGAAATATGTGTGGAAATTCGAATGAATGAGATGAGGTTAGGACTACAGTCAACTGTTGCCTTGCTGTCACGTCTCTTTATCGTAGCAAGTGGTAATAAATCCAATACCGGAAGTTCAAATTAAAGTTGATATTACATAAAAATTAGGTCAATAAGCGTATTTTTTTTTGATAGCATTGTATTACTACAAGTGTTAAGTATGTAAATCTGATTATTTTTAAGAATCTGACGGATTCCCACTATTATATACACTTTTATAGCGACCGGAAATTGGGTTTTTGTAAGTCGTCTTGGAATTCCTTCACAAAAACACGCAGTTTTAATTTTTTGTTCTGTAATTAGGTCAATAACCGACCCTGACATTTTACAGAGACGATTATTAATATGATTAGGGAAGCCCAATAAAATGATAAAAATCCTACGGATTGGAGTCTGGCGATAGGATGACCTTAACCAGTGAGGAGCCATTTTTACATTACCCGTTCCAAAGAATAACTTATATTTATCATCAGCTTTAAATTGCAACCCTTTCTGCTGAGCACATGCAGTCTGGAGAACCCTTCAATGTCGCATTGTAGGCATAAAGGAGACACTTTCGATATACTGTAAAGATAAATTGTGAACCAGAATGAAGCAGAATGAACGAACAATCGTCGTTGTAACACTGTTTGGAATTTTCCTCCCATACATTATTTATAGAGTGGGCTTGTATTTAATATTCTGCGCGCGGTTAGGGAAGAAGATGGAAAAACGTTTGGCTCGTTTGACATCGGCATTGTATCCCGCATGGAAAGGCGTCAAACCAGCAACGCAAGTTTCAGCCGTCAATGGCAAAACCACTTTATGACGCTATATCTTCCACCAAATGACCTCATACCGGGTCCATCTTCGACGCCTAGATCGTTATACCATCTTTACGTCCCATTGACCACCGACTGAGGGGTGACGGCACTACGGTTCACGTTTACCGCGTAAATGGCAAAAGTGGATGTACTGGATGCACAACACAACGGGCTTAGTCGAGCGTTGAATGATAGAGAACTCGGTATGACCCTATATATTTGTATCCGCGTCTGTGTGCGTGTGCACTCATTCTTGATAGGATACAAGTCGATCTGATCACTCTATGCCTTGTCCTTAATCAAATGGTACTTTCTTTATCCATCTTCTTGATTTCAACGTACTCCAAAGAACACTGAACGAGTGTGAGAAGAAGAAAAAGATCGAAATGTCATAGGGTGGACTCAAGACAAGTCGAGCCTGTTTTTTTGTAGTGAGTTTCAAATGCCCCTATTACTAACGGAATCACTAATACTACTAATAAATTAATAATTTTACTTAACGGACGAGATACCTTCAGGCGAGGAAAAAGATAGCTGACTTTCATCCTTTTTTTAAAAGGAAAATTGTTTTCGGCATTTTTCGAGACTGGGTGTATGTTTTGTTACTATTTTTGGCTGTAACATTGTTTTTTTTTAAAATTGATCTTTAAATATGGTGGAGATATGGCACGGTCTTCTAAACTGCATTTTCAAAAATGACGTGATGTGTAGCTCAAAAATTGGTCGACCGATTTTGATGAAATTTGGTGTAAATCTTTCTAACCTTATTGTCTAAAACATGTTCCTAAATGCTTTTGAAAATGAAAAATAGCGTTTTTTTTGTTGCAAAATGTAACTTTTTGGGAAAATTCCACCTTTTGGTTTCTAAGCGTATTATTTTATCGTTTTTCAACATTACTCACTTTTTCTTGGTTCATATTCTGCGTATAAGTGTTAAAAGAAAAATCTTGGCTACGTGTCACGCTTTCCAACAACATCCGCCGCAACCCGTTGAGAAGAGCGTGCTATACCTCCGCCATTTTTAAAAATTAATAAAAAATGCAATGTAACAGCCAAAAGTAGTAATAAAAGATACCCCAATCTCAAAAATGGTGAAGAAATCCTTCCTCTTGAAAAAATCATGAAAATTAGCGATTTTTCCTCGCTTAAAGGTATCTCCCCCTTTAGAATACCAATAGCACTAATATTACTATTGCTAATAAAAATATTACTAATTGAGAAAATTACTAATATTAATTGTAAAATACTAATATTACAATAACCAATACAAAATTACTAATTGAACAAATGACTAGTAACTACTATTACTAATTAAAAACATGTTTTTAAGGGGCTATACTAGTGTGACACTTTCAAAAAATCGATTTTTTTTGCCTTTTTCGACAGTTTATACTTTCAAGAATATCCTGTAAAAATTTCAAGGCCGTATCTCTATCATTTTATCTTACAAAAATCGATAGTTAAATTTTTAAACGCGTTTTTCTTGAAATGAGATTTTTCAAATTTGCTGACATTGTAACTCAAAGAGCAATTATCCGATTTACTTGAAATTCGAACTCAGTACTCTTGAATATATTTACTCTGCAATGACGTAGGATATTTTTAATTGGATGAAAATTGACGATTTGGCATTGAAAAAAACGACCATTTTATAGGCAAGAAAACAGACTTTTTTCATAACCACGCCATTTTGTTAGATTTTGATATTTTTCGGAAATCCTACGTCAATGTACAGGAAATACCTTCCAGTTTAACGACATTTTTTCTTTTTTCGGTTTCAGCTACTCAATCGGCCGGAATCATGTCAGCAGTGGAGGAATTTTTTTTTTGCCGCCTCCGAAGGCAGCGCACAAGTCGCTGAATCTCAATATTTTTGATATTGAATCTCAATATTTTTCTATGAAAAAATTATGTAATATAGGTCAAATATAGCCAAATATATTCTTAATTTTCTGAAAAATTTAATAGAGTACTTTTCTTCCAAAAAATTCCCGCAAATCCCCCAAATTTTCAGCGTTCACACTGGTATAGTCCCTTAAGGACATATTCATTTTATTCTTAAGAAAACCGACGAATACGTTAAAATAACATTGACGTAGTATATCGTTGATTGCCCGCTATGATCCATTTTTTGTGTGTGCCTTGGATTGTGCAGGAATTATTTATCTGTGGAAAATAGGTCTCCAGGGGTCAATCATTTTATTTTATTTGGCGTTTTCGTTCTTTCGACATTTAACATCGAAATCCTTTCTGGATGTAACATTGATGTATTCTCGTTTATAACTCAGTTACGCTAGTAAAAGGTCAATGAAATTCGGTTAAACTGCTGAAATTTTGATTGAAAACGAGACGAAGATTGTGCAATGAAACTGTGCTGATTTTTATCATTGCTGTAGGTGTACCACGGTATACATTTACTGCAACAATAATTCACTGCGAGCGTAGCTGCCGGTGACCTAAATGTTTTCTCTTTCTGGTTATCATATCGAAATAAACCAGACTATTTGAATCGAACACATGCAACCATTCCACAAGATAGAGATGGAAAAGTGGGTCAAAGAAAACATCACTAATGACTTTTGATGATGACAGACAGGTGGCAAATGCTTTTCGAGATTCCTATTCCTGTGAGTAGGCTTCGATCATGTCATGGGAGATCATTGGACAACTCTTCAAAAATAAAATTGATGTTCCATCAACCATTTTGTGTTTTTAAGCCCCATTTTTGAATTGCCAAGCTTTAAAGTGATGTACAGTGATGACGTTGGAGTTTACATCGTTGGAATGCAACGATTTTTCGGCTCATTTTCCAATCATTTTTTATTATGCTTATCCAAAGCCTTCTTTTTGTGCAAATTGAGGTCGTAGATTTCTAATAAGAATAAGTAAAAACATTTGAGTGATTTTGACAGCTAAGAAAGTTTGAACATCGGAAAGAAATTATTTCTCCTGGCATTCCAACGATGCAAACTTCAACAACATTGTGCAACATTGTGCTCTATTTTTTCAATCAATGGCTTGAAAAATAAGAAAAATTACAGATACTAGCATTCGATTAGAACTTTATATGAAAATTAATTCGGTTAAATATATCAACAAATTCGAGAGATGTGGACAACCAATTTATCGCTAAAACGACTTCATGAAAATTCCATAAGAGGTCTGCACAAATACCTTTGTCGCGTGTTGTTTGAAGCTTCATTAACAAAATATCAAATATAAAACAAAAGGTCACCCCCTCTTGGGCTGGTATCATTATAGTGTTATGATAATGGATTATTAAATGGAATCGAAATGACTACGTTATAAATGATTGTGGTCCAAAATATACAATAATGACTACACATTAGTGAACCCTTCGTTGCCTCACTTATATTTGGTCACGACTTTGACACCCTGGATCAATTTGACCCGGATAGTACTTTATCCACCTGCTATCAACGAGTCTTCGGTTGGTTTTCATTGAAAAAAATCAGGGGTACACTTTAGCGATTACTTAATATGTCCGCACAATCGAAATTCGGAAAGTATGAAATTAAATTATTGTAAAAAGTTATTGCAAACTTTCGATTTTGGGAAAGTGAGCATTTTATTTCAAATTCGGCCAGGTCGAAATGACCCTGTGTGTCAACGCTTCAAATGATTGCACAAATGACGACAGAACTCTACACTATGTCCTAACCCGCAGTTGGAAGGTTTTCCTTGTCTCATTGTACCGTGTGATATAAACTCTATCCCGTGCCTCCTCTTATGCGGTGGCCCTTTTTGTTCCATCTCGGCCTTTCATGCTTTGCTCGTGGCGATGATTCATCGCGCCCCTGTCTTGCTCAGGCGGTCCAATGATGAACGATGAAAATTGCGACCCTTCGATGCAACTGTGATGTATGTGCACGCTCCCCGATGCTCTCGGTTTTATACTCGACGCGTGCTGATGACCTCACTCTCTTGTCCAAGTTCTTATCATCATTATTATTATTATTATCATTATTAATTCATTGTAATTTCATCCTGAGTCACCACCAATTGCGTCAAAATCAAGGTTTCGTAAACGGACTATTTTTTTCCGCATCCAACTTCATCAGCTTTAAAGAAAAATAACTGTTTGAGAGTTTTGGGGAAGTATTTTTTTTTCGTCGTTGCCGACTTTCGTGATTAGCGTAATAATGTGCTGGCTCGTCGAATTAAAGTCAACACAATGTAGTTTTTTTTTTACCGTGGATGTGAATCCAGAAACTGGTAATTTCTGGATTCAACACA
This sequence comes from Ophion ellenae, assembly GCA_963210295.1. Classification (NCBI taxonomy): domain Eukaryota; kingdom Metazoa; phylum Arthropoda; class Insecta; order Hymenoptera; family Ichneumonidae; genus Ophion; species Ophion ellenae. Next base: position 29,314,268 of record OY723390.1, on the reverse strand, counting down.
TTGGAAAGGCTATACATATAAAAGAACATATCCTGGCATGATTACAAGCAATTTGGACAGTAGGTTGCTTTTGTGACGTAAGCACCCACTAAGACGGGATTTTGTGAAATTCGTACCCTAAAGGGGGAAAATAGGGGATGAAAGTTGGTATGATATTCTGTCATTTTTAAAGTTATGTGCATGAAAATCGGTATTAAGCCTTAAGGTTGAAAACAAAGAAATGCATATTTCCGGGTTTTTCGAAAGTCATCCCTTAAGAGGGGATGAATTTGTACGGGAGTTTCGTTACATTTCATAAGAAGAGAGTTTCGTTACATTTCATAATGAGACATTTTTCAAAATTCATCCCTTAAGAAGGGATGAATTTGTACGTGAGTTTCGTTACATTTCATAAGAAGGGAGTTTCGTTACATTTCACAATGAGATAAGGAATGTGAGTTTGTACGGGATTTTCGTTACATTTTAAGTTAAAACCTTGAAAATTGGTATTTATTCTTTCAGTCAAAAATAAAGAAAGACGTGTTTCAGGATTTTTCGAAATTCATCCCCTAAACGGGTTGAATAAGGGATGAAAGTTTGTGTGGAAATCTATCAGTTTTGAAGATAGAAATATAAAACGTGGTATTAGAAACAAAAATGATTTGCTACACGTTTTTTCCAAATTCATCCCCTAAGGAGGTAAAATAGGGGAAGAAGGTTTTATGGAAGTCTCTTAGTGTTGAAGCTAGAAGTATGAAACTTGGTATTCAGACTTCGGATTAGTAGCTGAAATTCCCTGCTTCAGCGTTCTTTATAATTCATCCTTTAAGGGGGTAAAATGTAGAAAGACAATTTGTATGGAAGACAGCCAGTTTTGAAGTTAGAAGAATGAAACTTGGTACATAATCTTAGGTCAAAATGGTCACCTTACTTATTTCCATTTGCATTTTTAATTCATTTGTATTTATTTTGATAAGCATGCGGACGAAGTCGCGGGCGGAAAGCTAGTGGTCTATATCCGCACCTAGTCTCATCGAGCTCCATGCATTGGTAAAGTCAAGGGATTACGGGCGTCCACTGCCCGCATCACGAACACTTCCGTTCTGCTCCAATTCATTCGCTTTCGCCACGACAGTATCGACGGTGACTTTCGAGATCTCAGGAACAGCATGATTTATACAAGAAGAAAGTTGAACGGACAAAAATATACATACACACGCATAAACGCACGGGCGCACAAACATATATACACTACCGCTCAAAAGTTTCCGGACACTTGAGATAATTGCAAAACTTTCGATCACTTTGGATAATTTCAAATTTATATTAGAATCCTATAATTCACTATAAAGAGCTATACAGGGTGTCCCAGAACTGAATGCGTTTCCTGAAATGGGGGGGTTGGGGGTGAAATTCTGAGTCGATTGATATAAGCATGTGTGGGTCTCAGATCAACCGTTGAATTATTACTCAATTTTAAAGACGAGCCAATCAGGTGAGCTCGCCTTTAAAAATTAATAATAATTCAGGGGTTGATCTGAGACCAATACATGCTCATATCAATCGACTCAGAATTTCATCCCCAACCCCTCATTTCAGGGAACGCATGCAGTTCTGGGACACCCGATATAGCATCTTATTAAAATAACGAATTAAATTAATTATATTATTCTCACGTTATTTGGCAATTATGCATTGATCAAAAGTTTCGCAATTATCTGAAGTGTCCGAAAACTTTTGGCCGGTAGTGTACATGGACATGTATATGCAGTTTATACGTCGAAGATTTACGCAGGTTGACTTTTCATGGACTCAACGTAGGAATTGGAAAGACTTGGTTATCGTATACGACAATAGCACGTACTCATAAAACAATTATCGGTTTTGTATTTCTTTTTTTAATCCTTTAGCTCAACAGGTAGAAATGCTTTGAAATCGAATACTCTATCCTTTGTTCGATTAAAAAATTGAGCTAATGCTTCAGATGACCAAAACTGCGAGTCCGATTCAGAGAGAGTATCTAATATAAATGCAGCGAACTTTGGATTAGGGCGTTACATCCCTGTGGCTCACAAAAAATGGGATTTTTTTGGGAATATTTTTTTAGGATACTGGAAAAGGTATCACAATGAGGCTTGGAGGATTTATTTGACATGTGTTGAGGTGTACAAAAAAAATTTCGTATGAAAAAAAAATACAAAATGGGGGCTCAGTCGCAGCTACACTTTTGGTTAGGCTTGAAGCGTTTTTTTAAGCGCCCTGTGGGAGGACGCAGAACTTTATGGATCAGCATGTAGAAGCAAAAAAAATGTTTCGTCTTTTCTATTAGTTTTCCTAGAGACGTACACACAATTATTAAGAAATATGGCTTTTTTCGCAAAATGGTAGCATCTTGAATCAATTTTTTTTGGCTAAAAAATCGACCTGAATTTATTTATAAAAACGAAAATTGTTGATGAATCGTAAACATCGTGTGTACTTCTTTAAATAATCTATGTAAGAAGCTTTAGTGAAAATTTCAAGTCAATCGGATGAAAACCGCCCGAATTTTGCGTTCTCCCGATTTCAAAAATCTTATTTCGCGAAAAACGCGGATAGGAGCTATCATCCACACGACGGAATTGAAGCTCTCATTTTAATTCTGCGTGTACCCACGGAGGCATTTGATAGTACGTTTTTAGTTGTTGGAACGTTGTATATTTTTGTACGACTGGGCTCAATGACTCCAAATTGCTACTACTACCGTCTAGGCTGTTTCGTGCGTTTCGGAGCGCTTGGAGGCCTTCGAAAAATGAGCTCTAAACATTTTTTAAAAAATTGCACATAATTCCTTCTGTACATCATTCGTCTGATGTTTATACATCATTTAAGGGGGTATCCCTCTCTGGAAACTTCAAAAATCGTTTTTTGCATATTGTTATAGTGTGAACTTTCCAGAATAGTTTGAGACCGACTGGACCCTGAAATTGTAAAAATTTACGAAGTTACGCCTATTTTGGAGGAACAGTATGCGTTTGGTTCACCGCGATCCGTCGAGTTCGAACGCGATTATCGCGATACTACATATCTTGACACGATGGGATTGATATCTTGAGCAACTTTCACACTATTGACTTGAATTTGCAATTATCGTTCAAACAGTAGTCATTTTCGGTTCACGATCGCATTTTTTAATTCGATGAACCATTCGTTAATAACTATGACTTCAGCATGCTGTTTTTCAAGAGAAAAATGAGGTTTTCTTTGGAGAAGTTGTCCCTTTTCGTATTTCTCGAAATTTCGAAAAGTGGATCGTGAACCCATAGCCAGTTGGATATATTTGAAGAAATTTTTGTTTGTTTTCGTTTCAGATTACATTTGAGCCTGGTAGAGATCCCGCCGTTTCGGGCCTCGCCGCTGGAGGACTGGAACGCCAACTGCAGCACCACGGACACTTTGAAAGATTTTCTTCCGAAAAAATGACATTGTAACCACAATCATGTGTACAACATGCTGGAAAAAAATTAATTTATTCCAACCAATGTGTTACTAGAAAACACTTCATCATTTTGACGCTTCAAATTGGGCTTCCAGAGAGGGATACCCCGCGTAGAAATTTCGATGGGGCCCAGATCAGGGCCCGATCAGGTTGCCTGACTGCCCTGGTAGGGCACTAATAAGGCAGCCTGAAAGGGCCCTACTAGGAAATGTAACGTTGTGTCACATATGGGCCTGATCTGGTTTCCTGATCAGGCCCCTATCAGGTTGCCTGATCAGAAAGGAATGCATATAATATTTCAAAAAACCAAAATGGAATGAACCACTTAATTTAGAGTTCCACTACAATGATTTTGTATCATAATTCGTCATTCCCTGGCCTGCTGAAACGTTTTTGTTCAAAGAAAATATTACGCCTATATGGGAATCGAACCTCGTACCTTCCTACCCAAAGCTAGGCACGCTGCCCCTATGCTACCGAGTGCTTGTAACATCTTGGTCCCAGATATGGCATAACAGACCAAATGAATTCCTATAATTATTTGTTGTATCACATCAAGTATATCAATTAGTTAATATCATTGTGACAATTAAAGAGGTTTATCGAATAACATGCTATAGATTTTTGAAACTTAACCTTATATATATATATTTTATATATATAATAAAAATAATTAAAAAAATATATATATATATGGTTCCTCTCTCTCTCTCTTCGCCTTACAAAGCTGCCGAAATCTTCTAACGCGCATCCGAGTTGCATAACGTTTTTTGTCGTGACAGTCTATAGCAGCACCTTTTTTTAAATAGAATTCAGGAATGCATCGAAACTCCGAAGCTACGATGCTGTAAAATCGAAGTTTCCATGTGAAAAATGAGAGGTTATGTGCATCTAGCGACTGCTGAGGCAGGGATAGGGCAAGCCTATTTATGGCCTCATCAGGGAAAGCCATAGTACGGCCTATCAGGGCAAGCCTTGGTAGGGCCCTATCGGGGAAAGCCTTAATAGGGCCACATTAGGGACAGCCTTAGTAAGGCCCTATCATGGAAAGCCTTAGTAGGGCCTATCAGGGCTAGCCTTGGTAGGGCCCTATCGGGGAAAGCCTTAGTAGGATCTTATCAGGGACGGCCTTAGTAGGGCCATTTTAGTATAGCCTGATGTAGGGCCTTAATACTTCCGGCCCGATCGGGGCCGGATCAGGATGTCCGTGATAGGTGTTACCCCTATCACACCCCGATCGGGGCCTGATCCTGGTCAGGCTAACCCTAAGAAATTTCTACTCGGGACCCTGTTAAGCCAATTAAAAAAACCGGTCAAACATTTTTCTACTCTGATGTAGCGCCTTAAAACAGTTCGTACGTCACGAAAAAGAAATTCTGTCTGAATTCAAATGATAACCTTTTCTGCCGAAATGTCAAATGACATTTGACATTTCGGGTACGTTTTTTGACTGGCGACATGACACTATCCGACCGTGTCTAATGAACCCGATATAGATGCGCTAGATTTCGTTATCTCAGGCGTGATAAAGTATGGCCCTATCCAATGTAAAAGAATTCTTTGCGGTCGAGATTCTAGAGCCAATTAAAATATTTTTTTTCACAAATCCTGGGCCTAGCGTGACATACGAAGATTATTCGAGCAACTCGGAGGGATTTAACCCTAGGACCCTACACTATCTGTACGAAACAAATAATCTACACTGGGGTTACGCACACCCCAGCACTTCAAATCAACGCTGCCAACGAACGGTGTGTCGTAGAGATTTTTTTTTTTAATCGAACGCTGGAGAACTGACGAATGGAATAGGCTTTGCGAAAAAAACTCAATATAAATTTATCGCCGTGAAAAATGTGATTGAACAAAGCAAGAAAAATGATGTTAGCATTCCTCACTAATAATGTGGGGTTTGCGGTGCCCATGTGTAGGGTCCTAGGGTTAAGGTAGTTCCTCTGCGAAAATCTCAACCAAAAGTTTACATACCATGTTCATGTTTAAAAGATTGATAATTGGTTTAATTAGTAATGAATAAAATAAAAAACTACGCAATATTGACTCGGTACTAGTAGATAATACGATGGATGTCATTTATTGCCGTAAAATATATCTTGTATTGTGTTTTTGATCGACCATTGCCAGTAAACTCTTTGCCGGGACTGTCCAGGCTTTGCCCCAATTGTTTTTTTTCCATGCTTTGCCAGGCTTTGCGCCAAAATTGTGAAGGGTTCTCATGGTTATATCTTGGAAACTAGATGGTGAATCATTCTCATGTTTTTTCACATTATTCGTGATATCTTACTGTAGCTTATCCTCGTTTTTTATCAATTTCTTAATTTTAGTTTTGACGGTAGAATTAATAATGCTCTGTTTGCCCATCATAACGCATTTGTTACGTGTAAACCAAGCCAACTTCAAGTGTAAATATCTCAGGTTTGGGGTGGTCAAACTTATTCAAATTGCACATATGTTTGGATAATGTGTTAAATAACGTATATGTCAAATTTCAACCATTTCTTAATTCAACTCTTCTGTGGAGGTACTACCTTAAATACACGCATGAATAGTATCTTACGTGTGGTCTTCGACTGTTTGGATTCAGGTGCTGCTCCGAAGTTGACGAGTGAGGAGAGAAAATGAAAGGAGAGGGAGGACACAGTTTAGATCAGTATCTATTCCTGTTAATAATGCACATATTAATTGGAATCGACGTTTAACACATTATTGGATTTCGCGTCGGACAATATTTCGGAAATTTCGAAGTATTTCATTACTTAATTCAACAATCACTTTATCACTATTTCTTTCAATGTTGATAAAGAAGATTGTACTTTCATTTTTCAGATTAGTCTTTGATTGAAAGGCTTCATTAGTTTTTGTATGTGCTTTCACAATGCCCGAGAGAAAGTCATCAATTGGTCGGAATAGTGATGCGTCTAAGAGGATGCGTTTCCCGTGAATAAATAAGGACAGTCTTTAGAGAGTACTTCGCCTCTTGAAATATAAGGAGCTACACGTTTCTCAGCGACGAACAGAAACGAATATTCTGTTTTTGCCAATCAGTGACGACAAAGTTTGCACTTTCGCTCTCATTGTAAGGACCAGTGGATACTTCTTCGATTTTTTTAAGGTTACAAGTAATTAAGCATAGCCCATTTGAACCATTTAACTGAAGAACATGTTCATCTCCGTGATCGAAATTACATTCGACGTATGCGCATTAAGGGCAGCCTATTTTGCAAAAATATTTTTAAGAAACTTAAAATTGTCCTCCCTTTCAAATCCATATAAATTTTTTATAAAAAATAATTTTAATAGCAGTCCAATTATCAGCCAAGTTGTAGTAACCATATTTTTCTTTTTCTGCGACCGATACAAGACGAATTGACTTTTGTTTATGTTTTTGACTTTTATGTTCCTAAAATATGAATTTTTCATTTTCTACGGTCGATGTAAGAACAATCCATTTTTGTTATCACCAATAACCTAAAGATACGCTGCCTTATTTAGTATAAAGTTTTTTTTTCATACCCTTTATATTTGCTCTAGCGGTGTTTCAAAAGTTGTTTTTTTTAAATGTTTCTTCATTTATTATCAATAATGACATCTATAATGGGTACGTGCATAATTTTATCAGCTCATTGCAGAATTCGCAAAGTTGAATGGTCAATGTGAGATTATGTGCGATCTTTTTTGCACTCGGCAAACTTTGGCACAAGCGGTTGTCAGATTTTTTATGTAGAACTTTAACAAAAATAAAATCTTCGCTAATAAAACAGCCGACAATGTAGTAGACATTTTCTACAAAAGTCGATGTAAATGTAAAATTGAAATGAAAATTCCGGCGTCGGCGGAGTGATGCATACGCACTTTATAGTTTCCATCAGCTGGCCAAATATCTACGGGAGATATGTGCAACATTTTTAAAATTGTCTGCGACTTGATTTGATACGATGGCGATATCGCAGCATCGACTGGACGGATTGGGTCGCAAATAGGAGACTTCAAAAGCTTCACATTACATTAAGAAAGTATCATTAAACAATTTATTTTCAAGCATGTTTACTGAATGCAATCAAAAATTCCAATTTCTCACTATATTGAAGTTCGCATCGTTGGAATGCAACGGAAATATATTTTCACATTTTTTTGGCAAATTTTCGGCTTCGAGGATTACGCGAATTTTTTTAGGGTTCCTATTAGCGATGTGCAACGTAAAGTTGCAATAAAATATTTTCGATAACATCGAAAATGAAAAAATCGAAGTGTAAAGAAAAAGATGTTTCGTTGCATTCCAACGATGCACACTCCAATATCTTACTTTCTCGCCTTTCAGCACTTTGCGTCGAGAGGCGAGCAGGCTCTCGATATTTCTTTTAACTTAAGGGGTTACATCTACTTAGAGGCCCAACAGAAATGGCCAAACACCGATTTTTTTTCTGGGAAACGGTGAAAAAGAAACGCATTTTTTAAAAACAAAGGTACATATATTGCGAGGCTTTAAAAAAAATACAGAAAAGCAACATAAACATGGCCGCCGGCAGATGATGACATTTTTTTCGCATCGTTTGGCGGTGGACCCTCTCCAGCTTAAACGGCCCATCCGAAATCTAAACACCAAACCGGTTATTCAAGTTAACAATAAATACGAGTCGTTGACGGTCGTCGATTTTTAAAATCATTTTTTTTAACGCCGCGGCGACCAATTGAAACTCGAGCATACAAAATCTATTAAAAAATGTCGCGATTTTTACTTAACTATTGAGAAATGAAGGTCGATTTTGAAAAAGTGAGATCGTCAACGACCTTTAAATGTTTCTCATTCCATCTCCTGTAAAATTGGAAATAATCCATCAAGTGCTTCTTGACCTATCATGTCCACCGACTTTGAAAACAGTGTTTCGAGAAAAACGCCCTTAAAGTTTGAAGTATATTGCTGCTACTGCTCGCCCAGCTGACTGTTGAAAGCTGTAGCTCATTCAATTTTAGGAATATTTCAATGCAGTTTTACTACCAAATAAAACATTTTTGGGAATTGAATTTTTTTTACCCACCTTGGTAGATGTGCCCCTCTAAACCCAAACCGAAGTACAATTGACCCTCCAATGTTTGATTTTCCCCACATTGGGGCCGGTTTGAAATTCCGAACTTGGAATAATCAGAACGCTCAAAACTCCGAAAGAATTTTACACGAAAGACCAAAACTCCGAAAATTTGAACACCGTCAAAATAATTCTGTTATAGAAGTTTTTAAAGTTGGTAAATGTTCAATAAAGCGACGAATTATCTCAGGATTTTTTTTTCATCAAGAAGTGATTTTACGTCAATTTTGAAATTTGTTTAGACAATGTTATACGTTCTGCATCATTCACAGTCAACTGTGTAGACTCTCGCCGTCATGATCTTGGCGAACCTTGTAATTTTTTAACATTAAAATTAGGAATTTTAAACCGTCGGCGCATACAAAGTTCGAAATTTCAACCCGGCCCCCAACTCAAGATCATGCCAGTGAAAGTCCACATAGTTGACTGTAAATGATGTAGAACGTATCACATTGTCTAGACAAATTTCAAAGTTAACGAAAAATAACTTCTTAAGGGGAGGTACCTGAGTAAACGGCGAGAAAAACAGGTAAACTTCAGGAATTTTTATCTCAAAAACTAATGTTTCGATTGGATCCGGGATTTTTGCAAAATATGTACATTGAGGTATGCTTAGGAATTTTTTAAAATAAATTCGTTGATTGGAAGCGATTCAAACGCGATTATCTCGAAACATAGTTTTCAAAGTCGGTGCCAGATTTATCTCGAAAACGGCTTGTCCGATTTTGTCCAAATTTGGATACAATATTCTTCGATAGTTTTTCTCGTTCGCCACGTAGGATTTTTTTGAAATTTTCATTTTTGACGGAATTGCGACCGTTTTAATTTGACATTCGTTTTTCGTTCGCAAGTTCCGACGATTTTGGATTGCATACACATTGCATAAAAAAGTAATGGTTCAATCGAATGAAAAACCCCTACGTGGCGAACGAGAAAAACTATCGAAGAATATTGTATCCAAATTTGGACAAAATCGGACAAGCCGTTTTCGAGATACATCTGGCACCGACTTTCACAACTATGTTTCGAGATAATCGCGTTTGAATCGCTTCCAGTCAACGAATTTATTTTCAAAAAATTCCTAAACATACCTCAATGTACATATTTTCCAATTTCGAAAAACCCGGATCCAATCGGAACGTTAGTTTTTGAGATGAAAATTCCCGAAGTTTACCTGTTTTTCTCGTCGTTTACTCACGTACCTTCCCTTAATAAAAAAATTCTTGAAATAATTCGTCAATGCATTGAAAATTTCGAAACTTTACATCTTCCATAGCCGAATATTTTGCCGGTGTACAGATTTTCGGAGTTTCGGTCTTTCGGGGTAGTATTCTTTCGGAGTTTTGAGCGTTCTGATCAATCAAAGTTCGGAATTTCAACCCGGCCCCATCTTGAATTTTGGAATATTAAAATTCGAAATTTTAAACTGTCGGAGCATTCAAAGTTCGGAATTTCAACCCAGTCCCCCCAAATTGCTCTCTCGAGGCGCTGAAGCTATTTATTCGACACATATATTAATTCGAGGTAACTTTATTTGATTAACTTTCCACTCGTGCATCGTGCGATAATCGACAGTCGCCTTATTTTTTCCTCCCTGACGTCTATACAAAACACCTTTTTATCGTGAGCAGAGTATAGTGGATTCCCAAGGATCTGGAGCTGAATACACGAGGAACAACATTGTGTTTGGATTTTTTTCTAGTCACTCGGTGTGGCCGCACCATCCACAGAGCACAAAACACACACACACACACACATACGTATATATTCATATGAGCGATATAACCTGGGCATAAGGTGACTCAGAGAGAAAGTAAGCGGCAAGGTATTCGCGGCTGCTGTGCGATGTTTTAGACGAGCCAGTGCACGAATCAGAACTGCACTAGCGAGATTATATGCAATCTACACTGTACAATAATACGCGCGAACAGCAAATGGGTTAGTGTTGTTACGGCGCCGTTCTACCATCTATGCCCCGAGAAGAAAAAAAAACTCACTTGGATCAACGAAATTGTCCATTCACAGGAAATATTAAGATGAATCACTAAAATATTTGATTATTTCGTGTTCGTTGATTCGATGAAACAACAATCCTCAATGAGCTGATACTCCATTTGAATAATTCTCCGATGAATAATTCGTTGGCATCCTCCAACGACGAGTTTAGTCAGCCCAAGTCATTCGATCAAGGCGAGTCAATTTTTCTCACTTATACATCGTTGGCGTTCAACATCGACTGAGCAGTCCCTAATCAAACGGTATTTTGGAAGTCCTCACTTGTCGTAATCACAGCGTCGCTTTCTATTTCTCAATCGGCTCGTCACTGATGGAAGACTAAATGGATTACAGAGCAAAAACATGACAAACAAATTCAACGATCATCACTTTCTCCATAAATCGCGGCGTTTCCATTATTTGATTTCCCATGCTGACGGTATAGGACAAAAGGCCATTGCTGGTACGAATAGCCAAATCCACAAAGGCAGTTGGCATGGCAATACGTGATTTTCATTAAGGTGCTATACCAGTGTGACACTTTTGAAAAAACGATTTTTTTTGCCTTTTTCGACAGTTTATACTTTCAAGAATATCATTATCATTAATATCATTTTATCTTGCAAAAATCGATAGTTGAATCTTTGAACGCGTTTTTCTCGAAATGAGATTTTTCAATATTGCTGACATTGTAACTCAAAGAGCAATTATCCCATTGACTGGAAGTTTGAACTGAGTACTCGTGAATATATTTACTCTACAGTGACCTAGGATTGGATGAAAATTGACGATTTGGCATTGAAAAAAACGACCATTTTATAGGCAAGAAAACAGACTTTTTTTTCATAACTACCCCATTTTGTTAGATTTTGATATTTTTCAAAAATCCTACGTCATTGTACAGGAAATACCTTCCAGTTTAACGACATTTTTTCCTTTTTCGGTTTCAGCTATTCAATCAGCAGTGCAGGAAATTTTTTTTTGGCGCCTCCGAAGGCAGCGCATAAGTCGCTTGGATCTCAATGTTTTTCTATGAAAAAATTATGCAATATAGGTGAAATATAGCCGAATATATTATTAATTTTCCGAAACATTTAATTAAGTACTTTTCTTCCAAAAAATTCCCGAAAACCACCCAAATTTTCAGCGTTCACACTGGTTATAGCCCCTTAATGGAATAAACTGATAAGAAATTTAAGAATGGAATATAGGATTCTATCACTTTGCTCTTTTGTGGATTATCGTGGAAAGTATCCTATACTGAAAAAGAACTTTAGTGTGGGCATGATTGGATATATATATATATATATATATATATATATATATATATATATATATATATATATATATATATATATATATATATGTATGATAGGTGCTAATGCTATACCCATAAATTATAGTTTAGTGTAAGTTACAACACGATAGAGACTGGCTGTACGGCCAGCCACGTTAGAGACCGTTCACCGACACGTCGTCCTTGCGCCTGAGAGTCGGACGACCCCGCCGTCAATGTCTCTCGCAATCGGAGACATATACAAGCCCATGGAACCGAGGCATAAATACCATTACATATACATATTTTCTCGTATTTTTATTTTCACTTTTTTGATACATGTCCGATATTTTCTACGCATTTTGGAGACGCAATATCGAGAGTAGGCGTGATCGTTGAGCGCCAAATAGGAGACTGCAAAAATGAAGGTCTTAAACCCAAATAGGCTTCTTATTGGAAAAGGGACGAAACGTTGGAGAATAATTTTAAATTGGTATTTTATTCGTATAGTTTATGCAATTATTTTGTGAATAAAATATTACTTTTACGATTGAGAGGGCAGTGAGGTTAATTTAGTAATTAACGGTCCAATCAGTACTGTAAATACTGAAATTTTTTATTAAGGGTGTAAGCTACTGTAAAAAAATTTAAAAATCGAGGAATATGTATGATGACAACGATATAACTGTGAGTAAAACTTCAAACGTTTATCTCGAAATTATGTTTTTCAAAACGGTGTACACGATTTATTAACATCTAATGAACAAATTTACTTGAAATTTGGTACACTTGTTCAATGGAATAGTAGTTTGGTCTCGATCGACGTTTTTCTTCTCAATATTAGTTTCATTAGTTATTAGCAATAACGATGTCATATTTCCTCGAAGAATCTTCGAAAAATTCTAAATTCTTTTCGCTAATTGAAATACGATAACAAAAAAAGCTCGGTCAAGTCTCAGCGAATATTATCCATTTAAACCCTTCCTTGACACACTTATATTTGGCCACGAGTCTGACACCCTGGGTCAATTTGACCCGCATAGTCTGTTATCCACCTGCCATCAAAATTCGGGATACACTTTAAACATTCCTTAATATGTCTGCATGATTGAAATTTGGAAAGTATTAAACTGAATTGTTTTGAAAAATGATTCAAAACTTTCAAATTCGCGTAAGTAAGGATTTCAAATTCGTCCGGGTCAAAATGACCCAGTGTGTCAAGGAAGGGTTAAGAAAAAACTCGTTTTTTTTTTGTTTCGGATCAACCACGAGGCCAAAATCAAGTACACCGTTGAGTTCCTCACGTTCAAAAGTCCTTCACAAGATTGTTCATAACTTCTTTAATTAGTAATGACTTTCAACGAAATTTGGTACACAACTTTGTTAATGTACACACAAATAAATGTCCAAACGATGTTTCAATCTGACTCATTCCTTGAAAATTGATTTTTTAATATAACAATGATTTTTGAGTCATAAAAGTAGCCTAACCCCTCGAGGTTCATTTGCGAGCTGTAAAAACGAAAATATTAGCAAATTGTATTTAAATTCGACCGGTTAAATCGTCTGATAAAAAAAATACGGTTTAATTTCGGTTGACAAACAAAATATAGCTTTTATTGAATTCTCACTTGTTGATACATATACAATTGTATTTGTTATACAATATTCAATTATTTTGTAATTTTATATATATATATATATATCATCTACAAGTATGGGTGTATGTCCATAGAGCAATGCTGGATGCATCATCGTTTCATTGACATATGTGTATGATGCTGGGTGCATATGACACAGTCAGGGTATGAAGGAGGGTATTGGTCATCCACGAGGGTTGTAAGTGAAGAAAGGGAGAGAAAAAGAAAGAGAAGGAGCGAGAGAGAGAGAGAGAAAACTATAAAAAGCAGGCCAGATCATTATTCGCATACACGTCATTGTCATTCGAGTTGCCGGAATGAATAAGCCCCCAAGCGAGGGTGAACAGTCGCGCGGACAAAAGTTCGTGGTCGTGCCCTTCTTCATCCCCCCACACCACACACACGCAGCCCTATTAATTTTTTTACGGTTTCCTACGCATCAGAAATGTATTTCTTCGTCAAGAAATGCCGGAGCGATCATTCACGTCCTGCAAATCCAGGCAGCCAAGTAAAGCATCGAGAATTTTTATGAGTCAACTCGTAATTCGAAAAACGGCCGATGAAATCATCCATCCCACCGATCATTGTCCCCACTGCCATTTCCCCTAGCTCGGAAAACGCATTTTGCCGCACTGATTTTTCAATCTTATTGCAACATGGGTATCAAGATGCATTTTCATATATGGATATTCTATTTCGTTACCGAGTACTCTCAATTTCGTTGGACAAACACTTGCACCCAGGACAAATTGATATTCACATGAGTTTCGCAACTACGGCAAATACGGGGATTATCGCGAAACGATGATTCACAATTGCGACACTTTTTAATTCGTATATACGAATAATCCGGTCGCTGGTGCATAGGGATTGGAGGAGGGGCTGAAAAGTGTTAGGGGAACGAGGAGACCCGAATGAGAAAGGGAGAACACATATACCGTGCACGTACCAACATAATTCCATATGTGCGTGTGCGTGCGCGTGTATTGTAGGCTACCAGTGGTACTTGACAAGTAAGGGAGGTTTGTTAGTCATTGATACACATCAAACAGTACATGTACAGGGTGTCCCAGTACTGGATGCGTTCCCTGAAATGAGGGGTTGGGGGTGAAATTCTGAGTCGATTGATATAAGCATGTGTGGGTCTCAGATCAACCGTTGAATTATTATTAATTTTTAAAGGCGGGCCAATCAGGTGCGCCCGATACGCCGGCGTACGTCGGTGAGCGATACGCCGGCTTATCGGGCACATCTGATTGGCCCGCCTTTAAGAATTAATAATAATTCAACGGTTGATCTGAGACCCACACATGCTTATATCAATCGACTTGGAATTTCACCCCCCAACCCCCCATTTCAGGGAACGCATTCAGAACGGCACCTGATTGGTCCGCCTTTAAAAATTAATAATAATTCAACGGTTGATCTGAGACCCACACGTGCTTATATCAATCCATTCAGAATTTCACCCTCAACCCCCTATTTTACGAAACGCATTGAGTTCTGGGACACCCGGTATACATACGATTTGAAGTGTATGTATATGTATACAAGTGCATAAGTATATGTATGTATATATACAGGGTGTCCTGTTATAAATGGATAATCATGCGACTGCCGATAGGTCTGATCAGGTCCTACTATATACTGGAATTTCAGTTAAGTGAAAGTCCCACGGTTTTCGAGATTTTGGGCTTTATGTTATTTTTATTATTTATGTACTACGCATATCATATGGGCGATATGCGTAGTACATTTTTTTACACCGCAGGCTATCAAAGTCGGACGCTCGAATTGGTTCGTACGGAAGTTCTGCATAAGATCTTTTTTCATAAAGTTTCCTCAACATTTAAGGTTAAAAAGAAGACTTATCTAGATAAAACAAATAACCAAGAGTGTTTATAAAAAAGCGGGAAAAAGTTATTTGTAAAAAAGGCATGCGAAAAACCAATAGCAGATGATTTTTATCTCAAAAACCGTGGGACTTTTACTAAACTGAAATTCCAGCACATAGAAGGACATGGATCTGACCTATCGACAGTTGGAGAATCATCCATTCATAACAGGACACCCTGTATATGTACATAGACACACACATTTTTATGCTAGGGTGGCAAGTAAACGATGACTCACGTAATCATCGAAATCGACAGCTGATCCTAATGCTTAAGGTGCACTCTGTGCGTTCTGTGGGCTCTGCGTATCAGATATTTGTCTATGTGTGTGTTCATGAACATACGACGTATATATTTTCGATACGACGCAACACGTATTGCGTGTTGCACGTTTGCCATTTTTATCAAGGGACGCGGTAGTATCTTGGCGCCTAGAGCTTCAAATGCGAAAGGCTACCAAGCATGCTGAGGCGAGAATGTCAGAGGTTACATTTTTGGATGCCAGTATCTGAGTAACGTAGAAATTGATCAATTTTTTTACGAGACTTCAACAGAGCTTTCTGATATAATCTTTGCAACGAGTTTACTTGCAATTCAGTCGGTTTCGATCGATTTTGAGGCATTGCAATTTCCGGGTAATAATGTTGCGAAATTATTATAAGTTACGTGGTCTGCAGACAGACCTCCGACCAACTGTACGTGAAAACCTCGCTTTCTTTTGGTACGTTCACGCGGAAGACTTATTTGAATATAGTTTGGAGTATCGCATTTTGCAACTATCATTTTTCGTTAATATTTGACTAAAATGTATTTCGTGTGCGCTTTTCACGTTTTTAAGTACTTCGAGTTTAACGAATCATCACAGGGTAAAATTTTCAAAAAATCGATTTTTCGCATTATCCGATAGTATACACGGTTATAAACGTTCTGTCCAATTTTTAGATCGAAATTCGAATTATTTCGATCGCTACAGCCCTTGTTAGAAAAAGTTTTAAGCCTTTCTTAGAACTTTAAACGCATTTTTCTTTGAATGGTGTTTTTCAAAACGGCGGCCACTCGCGAAGGAATAGTTTTCGAGCTATCCGTTCGAAATTTGAACAGAACATTCTTCACGTCGTTCCTTATGTTGCTATGGAAGGTTTTTTTTAAATCTTCCTATTTTTACGAAAAACGAAAAAACTGTCGAAAAAAAGGCTAAATTTGATACTACTTGTTCAAACCGCCAGCATTTTTTCAAATTCCACTAAAAACAACCTCCATAGGAACAAAGCGGCTTTCCTACAGATTAATAATCATTTTGAAATTTTTGTATCAGATAAAATTTGCGGCCGCAATCCTGGCCACCATGGGATACCATTTTTTTTCCAAGAAATTTTCCGCTAATAAAAACAATTTTAAACAATAAATAAAGAAGTTAAAAAAAATCATTTTGTATTCGCTATCGGTGCTTCAATTTGTAAAAAAAAATTAGACCGATTAGCTTATCCTATCCTCCTAAAAAAACGCGAAAATCAGCTATTTTTCGGACGGTCACATTGTGATGATTCCTTAATAATTGAACGATTGGCTAGGATCAAAGTTCCGTGAGTGCGGGAAAATATTTATGTAAACTTACGTTCCATTTGGTAATTTCTACAGTGAGTAAAGAAAATCTGTTTTCACATATTCTTTGTTTCTTTATCGACAAAGTCAGAAGTCAAGAAGCCATAGTTCAAGAAGCCATAGATAGAGGTTTTTTTAGATCGATAAAAAAAAGTAAAAAAAAAAACACGTTTCGATATTATGTCTTAAAAACGTGATTTAAAAAATCTAACATCGGTCTTTATATACATATATATTGAAATTAACGCAGCCAGGCAAATCTCAAATGGTACTTTTGAAATATTATACTTTGACACACCCAATATGTTGACAAGCAATCAATCACGGGATTCCAGAAAGAAGTGTGATGGCGGAAAAAGAGATTTTTAAAAAAGTGAAAAAAAAACCTACGCCAAGTACTTAAAAATCGGTCCATTTTCATTTTCGTTAAGATCCTCATTAATACTTGCAAAATAATAATTTAAATAAAAGTGAAATCGCAAGAGCCCTGTTATAATACTTCGAAGTGACATTAGTTCGGCCAGCCACTTTTTTTTCGTGATAGCTTTCGTATATGGTTCATTAAAATTATCGAGGGACGAGTCGAAGAATGCTACAAGACTTTTATTTGCAAGCTACGTAAGCTCTGCCCAACCGACCAGCGAGTTAGAATCATATATATGTAATCGTCATTGCAGTATATAGAGTAATCGAAATAAATAAAAAATAGAAGCTGTATTCGTGGAAAAAATATATTTTGCCTTTTCGAGACTTGTCTGATGCTTTGATTAGCAGGATTCCATGAAAATTTATAAGAAGAATCGATAATAAATTACACGATGAATATTTTAACTTGAATTTTATCTGAATTCTTCTCAAATTCTGGATTTCGACTTGTCAAATTTCGAAATATTTGAATATCGCGCTCACGAGGAATGTTGTAATTTTCAGATTGGAAGATTAGCCGTTCCCCTGAATCCCTGAATTATTTTAATGAAGCATCTGAGACAGCTGTTGCGAAAGGAAACCTGGCGGGCTTAAGTGTCGTCACGTCGAAGTACAACTTCATTCTTGCTATTTCACTTTGATAATATGTTAATTATTTTTTTTGGACATCATTATTGTCAAACGGACTTGGATTTCTCAAAAAGAAACTGTGCCTTTTTCACCGGGCAGATTTTAGCACATTTCGATACGAATTAACTGACTACAATATGTTGGTGCTCTTAAACCATTCAATACCACTTATCAGCGTTGGAACGCTTCCTACTTTAAATATTGAGAAAATACTTTTCGTCTTTATTCTACCGGATGAGGTAGAATCTCTGTATTATTCAGCCCTTGATTTTATAGTACAACGGAGCCTAATGCTACGAAGGTTGTTAAGAGGTTATGTCTAGTTGTAAAAGTCGAAAAATCACTTTTTTCTAAACCTATATATTTTCACAGTTTATCATCTTATAAATATTCCCGAAAAATTTCAAGGCGACCGAATCAAAATTGACAGATTTGTAAGCTTTCAAAGTCGGTGAGCTGAAAATAAAAAATTACTGTTTCTATCTTTCCAAAATGTTTAGGGCTTTTTCTAGGTGTAAAAATATAGTATTTGATCAATGGTTTTTTTTCCGATATATATTTTCGATTTGATGAACGAAAAATGGAAATTTTTATCACCAAAATCAAGACTCTCACTCCCACACGCGCCATTTTATTAAATTCGATATTTTGGAAATTCCTTCGATCAATCATTAGATAAATTACTATACTAACGAAATCTCTCTAATTTTTTTATATTAGATAACCTGGTTTAGAAGGGCATTGCGCAAGGCAAAAAACGTTTTTCAAAAGTGCTTTCCGGACATCGGTTGTAAATCAATTATAATTAAATGTTATTACACAAAAATTATACCGTGTTCTTCAGATGATACTTTTTTAAATACATAATTTTTGTAGAGATTAATCATCACAATTTTCTTTTGAAAACCCCAATATTGACCTACTTTCGACTGTTACTGTAGAGCGTCAATTATCCGAATCAATTCGGACCAAGCGCCTTGCGGATGATCAAAAATTCGGATAACCGAACGGCAATATTCCGTGGACGATAAAAACGTTGATTTTTTCAATATGATAAAATATATATATTTGAAAATGTAATAACCATTAAAATGTTAATAATACAAGTAAGTTTTTGGTGGATTGCAAATAATCATTGTATCATTTAATGATATAGAACGAAGTTAATTATGTATTTTTAAATAATCAAAATTCGTACTTTTTGAGTTCTTATTTATTAATTTTTCTAAAAGTAGAGGATTTTTTTCCGCTTCACAACGGAAGCTCGTTTCTTTGCTGCCAAATCTCGACTGCTAGCGGAAAGCTAAGTGTGCGCGAGCGCAGACCGAGAAAGTGGAGGGGACGTACAACAAATTATTGTTTAGATAATTGATATTTGGATAACCCAAATCGCCATTCGGATAATTGACGTTTCGGATAAACCAAATCGCCATTCGGATAATTGACGTTTTGGATAACTGACGTTCGGATAATCGACGCTCCACTGTATGTATATATGAATCCTGTTAATGAATCCCTCGGTTCTATATGGATAAAATATTCCATGCTAATCCAGTAAAAAAGACGAAAACCCAGCACTTTTTAGTGTAGAATATGAATTATTGACCGAAGGTGGATTGTTACATACTGAAAGTAACCCCAATAAAATGTTGCCCCTTAACTCGCCCCAACCCCAAGAAATAGGGGTTGAAAACTTAAAAATCGCCGTATCTCGACAATTAATAGCCTGATACAAAAAGGTTTCAAACAAAAGTTGTTTGGAATAATAAAATTCGTATAAAGTTATCTGACGTCCAACCCCCTATCGCTGCGTCCTTGTCTGGGTCAGTGGTGCTCTCGTCTTTTGTGCCGCTATTTTCACAGATAGGGGATTGGACGTCATATAACTTTATACGTATTTTAGTATTCCAAACAACTTTTGTTCGAAATATTTTTTGATCGGACTATTAATTCTCGAGATACGGCGATTTTCAAGTTTTCAACCCCTATTTCTTAGGGTTGGGGCGAGTTGAGGGGCCACATTGTATTGGGCCTAGTTTCACTATGCAACCATCTACCTTCTTAGCATACGGCCGCTGAAAAACGAGATGGCGAACGTATTCGCCATGCACGGAAACTGTCACAATTAAAAATCCTCGATCGAAACAAATTTTCAATTGGCTTATGGAGAACTCACCTCGACACTAGGAAGTTGACGAAACCTTTCTATTTGGCATGAAAAAAAAAATTATAGGCAGGTAGAGAAATAATACGTGACGAGACAGAAAACATGAAATTCCTAATTGTGAATTATTCGCGAGCTCCCAGGTAGGGAATCAAAAGGCTGACGATGGAAACAAACTTGTGCGAGCCTTGTTTCACCGAGCCTGAGTGAGACAGACCCAGGCCAGGTTTCATTGCATCGTTTGGAGCGGCCTGGAACCAAGACTGGCTGCTTAGCCTAAACTCAGGGTTATTTCAAGCTTTATTCAGCCAGTGACTTCTGAGGCTAAAAAATCAAGGCTGGATGCAGGCTTGTTTCAGGTTGTGATAAAATAAAATAAATTTTCAATAATATTTTTTCTGTACTTTTATGAAAAAAAAATTAGCAATAAATTTGTCGGGTGCGAAGGCACGAGAAACGAAAGCGAAGGAGGCAGCTCAGAACATTTAAACATATTCTCTTATCGATATTTATGAGGTACACAAAAAAGTTTTTTTCTCGTCATATACACATTTCGTATATACTCACTCTCTGGGGTTTGCGTACACTCTGTGTATTACGTGTCCCATAAACAATAAATAAAATAAAGTATTGTGTTTAAAATATTTTATATATATTTTATGACAAATAATATAATGAATAATAAATATATATAATAAATAAAATGAATTCTTTACAAATTTATTAAATTTACCCCAATGTAGAATATAGAAAACTAAAAACAGGCCTCATATAGCCTCGAGAAGAGTTTGGGATACGCCTGGTCATAAATGCTCGTGAAGACTTCATTAAGGCTCGTTTTGAACCTTGTTGTTTTATCGTTTCAGGCTTAGTACAGGCTTTTCTACCAGCCTTTGGTCAAGCCTGTGTGCAAGAGCCTGAAACCGCGTTATCATTCAGAGGTTCAGCGAGGCCTGAAATCAGGCTGGTGCTCAGCCTGAATTAAAAAATGTGAGCCTTGTTTCAGGGCTTGGCGAGCCCTTTTTTCATCGTCAATTCCTACCTGGGCTTCGACCTTCTTTCACGCATCTTGAACAAAAAGGATTTGTCACCAGAAATTATCGATTAGTTTTCAAAGTGGATTGGGGAAGTAGGAAAAAAAAATTGCCGTTTTAAAATCGCAGATGACGACACTATTGACAATATATATATATATATATATTTTCATTGCTTTGAATGGATGTGAAAATAGATTCGCGTCCATGCAATTGTAACGAGGACAACCAGAGAATTGTGTGAATGACAAAGAGGAAACGAGAGAGATAATTTTTTTTGCATTGCCTCTCGTGTGTACAAGCTCGCCCAAGTTTCTCTCATTCAGAGCTGAATGAAAGGTTTCGTTTTACGATGTGATAGTGGTGTGTCCGTTCTCTATCGTACAGTAGCCGCGTCGTTTAGTTCATTGGGCGTAATGCAATTTGCACTAGTAAAATGGTGGCGAGTGGATCTCATATAAATGGGGCTACGTCGGGATATAATTGAACGTGTGGCTATGCGATATGCAATTCGCGTTTACATTTCTCATCCAACTCAGGCTCATGCTCTCGCTTCATTTTCATTGTCCATTTTTTGTTGTTCAAGTACTACGAGTCGGGATTGAAAGGAGAGTATTTCACGCAACATTCCCAAATTGGAATTCCATGCACATTTCCTACTGAATAGGCTTATCTTTGAAGTAACCGATCGTAGTCGCCATCAATTTTTATAATAACTGCTTATCATTAATTGTAAATTTGCAATCAAAACAACACGTTGAAGGATGTGTTCTACGATTATAAAATTTGGCGATAATTTTGTGCTGTGAGCAACAGATGACGAACAAAAACAATGTTGTTTGCAACTTTTTGATAGAGACAAAAGTATCGCAGAATAAACTGTAACACAAAAGTATAACATTCTTATAACAATTTACAGCATTTCCATAGCAAACATTTATATAACAATTGATAACGAAGAAATGTCTGATACAAATAAAAGTGTGCCTATCAGAAAATTGCAAACAACATCGTTTTTGTTCGTCATCTATTTTTCCCAGAATGAAAATTATCACAAAATGTTATAGTAGTAGAGGAAACAACCAGACATTGTAGTTATATTTGTGCCCATATTTCGAAAACCGTAAACTTTTTACTGCGGTCAAATTTTGATGTTCTGACATGTCATCATCTGGTATATTACCAGGTTAATAATTATCCATGTTTTACTGGCCACTCCCTACGTCCATATAGGATATCATATTTGAATTTTGTTCGATCTGTTTTTTTTTCTTAATTTTTTTATCACATTGTGTTCTGAAAATTATTTAATTCAAGAAATGTACGCAACCAGAAGATTTCCAGACGAGGGAGTATGATCTTGAAGTCTGCATCATTGGAACGCAATGCAAATGAATTATTTTTAATCGATAAAATGTCTTTTTGGCCGATTAAGGGTATGAAAATCATCAGATCGTTTTTACGTCTTTTTATTGCAGATTTACGACCTTAAGTTGCAAAAACAATGTTTCCATTTTACAAATTTTGTTTCAGATCATATTTACGGCCACAATCGTGTAAACCGTGAGGACTCTTTTTTTCGAAGACATTTACAACCGTTAAAAAAATGTAAAATAAATAAAAATAAACGTTTAAAAATTGATTTTCCATTCTTCATGAGTGATTTGATTTGACATAAAAAAATCAGACGGATTAACGTATTTTAACCATCGAAAAAAAAGGCGCGAAAATCAGCTATCTTTCGACCCGTTATACTGTGATGATCCGTTATCGTTGTTCTCGGCTCGTGTAGCAAACCCTTGGCTTCCTCTCTAAAAGTCTTGATGCCCCAGTTTCTGCTGTTTACGCTCTCGGTGGACAATGGTCATTCATCGGATTTTCTTTAGTTAAACGTAGATGTTAAAACGTCGCCATTACTGCTATTTTGAGGTTTTCGATGGAATTGTTGTTTCTTCTTAATGCCAAATTATAGAGTCCGCTCTCAAATAGTCCCTATTATATTTTAGTACTTGCTTGAAGCTCAGTGTGAAAACAGGTGTTCAAGTTCAAATTTCGTTTCAACGAATCACGTACAAATTCTTTAAATGTTTAAGGGGAGGGTAGGGGTTTCAGAGTGAAAAAAAACACTTTTTTGCAATTTTTTTTCATCTACATGGATAGAGTAAATTTATTGAAACCTTTTGTACATTGTTAAGTGTCATTTCAAGAACATTCCGTGAAATTTGTACGCAAAAATATCCACAAACAAGCCGGTGCCGCGTTTTTTCTCGAAACCACTTTTTCAAAGTCCGTGTTCACTGCCATTTGAAAACTACATGACCGATTTATTTCGAACTTGGTACACACTTTCTACATATAAAATACCTCCCCCCGACGGTTAGTTTGAGATTTTTTTTTACATTGAGGGGGTTTTCCACCCCAAAAATGGCGGAATTTTTCGTGAAAAATAGCAGTTTTCACTTTACATGACCACCAAAAATTTAGAAATAAAAAAAAAATTATCAAAGACCGTTGGGGGGAGGATTTGATGATACTTTGACTAAATTTTAATGGTACTTGATTTAAGATAATTTTTAGCTGAGATACAGTGAACACCGCAAATCGTGTTTTTCCAAAGGCGTT
Source organism: Ophion ellenae (assembly GCA_963210295.1). Classification (NCBI taxonomy): domain Eukaryota; kingdom Metazoa; phylum Arthropoda; class Insecta; order Hymenoptera; family Ichneumonidae; genus Ophion; species Ophion ellenae. Next base: position 29,290,428 of record OY723390.1, on the reverse strand, counting down.
CTTGGAAAAGCTTTGTCACCGGCTTGTTTATGGATATTTTCGCGTACAAATTTCACGGGGTGTTCTTGAAATGACACTTAACAATGTACAAAAGGTTTCAATAAATTTACTCTATCCATATAGATGGAAAAAAATCGCAAAAAAGTGTTTTATTTCACGCTGAAACCCCTACCCTTCCCTTAAGTATTAATTTCTGCAATACCATTTTTTGCGATTTGTTCGTACCGCTGCATGGGAAGACCCCTTTAGGAGAAATATTATCTACTTAGCTTGCAAACTATACAAGTGAGGAAGATATAAGAGGCCGTTGGAAAGAAGAACGATGAATGTATCGAGATTCCTCCTGTACCATGGAACCCTCAGAAACACACGTTGCTCGTCTTTGACTTCGGCTAAACTAATTACAGAATTATTTGCAAAACGAACGTAAATTCTTCTCCATTATGCCATTTTCGACAATTTTTTTGGTCCAGTTAAAATGACAGGGTCAAAGTGGGAACACTGGCAACAGTGGGTACACCGCATTTTTTCTGTTTCTCAGAAGTGGACATGTATAGATTTGAACCTGTAATAGATTTGAACCTGTCTGTGAGTCGCTCCCGCGCAATTCGGTTGTGAGAGGTGATTTTGTATTATTTCAGGTGCCAAAAGTTGAAAAACCAGCTGAGTTTGTATGTTTTTTGCTTCTTTACCTATCCCAGTTATGTTCGAAGTCATTGTTTTTCCGCAATATACAGCTATATTTCGGTACTTGAGCATTGTGTTTGTTAACCTAACAAAAATAGAAACTTGTCAGTACCCGCTGTAGAAAAAAGACGAGGGTCGGTACAAAGTGGCTCAATTTTTTTACACACACAGAGGTAAGTCATAATATGAATATATTCGCGTTGTGATTTAGATAATTACTGGTACTACCTCATTAGGTAGGTACTCATTGTTGATTGATATTCAATAAATGATCGTCATTGATCTCATAACATGCTGTTTTTTAAAATTATCTTTTCAATAGTTTACTGTACAATACTCCCCATTGTATAAAGAAAAGCACTCCATTACCTACAAGTGTACAGTGGATCAGGGTAATTTTCTTCAAATTCTGCTTGATTTGGAAATTTTGTTTGCCTGTGAAATTCGGCATGTTTCGCTGTGTACACCCCCAAGTACACAATGGATCAAATCCCATTTTTCTAAAATGTTTATTATCTCAATATTTATTTGGTTAGGCCGTTCAGTGGCTTTTAACAAAACGAAGTCATTGAACACAGCTCACGTTTAGTCAAGGTTTCATTGAGATTACGTGAACGGTTAGGCAGTTATAGTCTTCTGAAAAAAACGAGCCACTGATCCCACTCTGACCCTAGTCGAAAGGGAGTGATTGAATTGTCATTCCTTTCTATTTTCTGATTTTGTCCATTTGCGACAGTGGTGCCTGAATGCGATGTGAATAAATAGGTGAACAATCTCTTTGCGCTTCGCCTGTCTGATTAGGACAAAGTCTAGCTTTTTGTGTGTCACGTTGGTATACCAAGAGCGGTGACACTGATAGTGACAGAAAGAAGCCACTGTGGTAGGCTGGTAGCCACAATAACTTGTGTCTACCGTACCGGAAGTGCGCTGATAAGACACCCCAGATTGTGTATATAGCTGCAACGACGGTGACCAAAAAGTGGAGTAACGAAGACGTGTTCGACTTTTCCTGGGGGTGTCGTCCATCGTACGAGATTGGCCTCGTAGACATTCCTGAAGATAAATTGGTCCTGCAGCATCAACCGTAATCCAACGGTGCGTTCATGCGCAAATCATATATACATATATAGATATACAGGGTGTTCTGTTACGAATGGATAATCCCGCAAGTGTCGATAGGTCAGCTCATGTCCTACTATACAGAATGGACCATTTAACGTGACCACCCCAAGTATCTCCGTTGCCTTTAGAGTGACGAAAAAAATGTTAGGAGGTAATTTGATTGATTTCGAAGGACTGATACAGTGGTGAGCACTTCATTTTTGTGAAGGTCATAGTTTTTACGTTCTCAAGGTCATCAATAGTTTTTCAATGGGAACTTTCAATGGGACTGCTAGTGTATACGTGTGATCTATTTTCCAATTTATACTTCATTGGACCTAATATATAAACTGCTTAGAAACAATTAATATGCAATTGCTTTGGTGAAACGAAATGAAATTTCAGATTCATATTTGTTTATGGGCTATGCGTCACGTGAAAGAATACATGATATCGAGTGTACATTTTATCTATATGGGATATTTGATTCGTTCTTAGAAAAAAAGGCAATGATTACCAATATTTAGAGCGAGGAGGATATGGAAAAATATCGTGACTTGCTCTCAGTCAGAACCGATCGAGACCGAGTGAATATTTCGTCCGTATGTGATATTTCCATGTTTATCAGGGAGCAATGAATGCCTCAATTGGACGAGAAAATGTTTGACCAAACGAAGTCGATGGATCCGAGAACCGGCTGGCTACATGAATGGAAACTTTTAGAAGCACGATCCGTGAATCACCGACAGTGGGTGAAAAAAAGTATTTGTACATCTTACATGAGACTGTCGTTAATTCGGCTTAATTTTTTTGTTCGTGTTTTCCGAAGATTTTTGTAATCAGACACCATGTATATTTAGTAAAAGCTATGGAACGCAGAAACTTCATAAAGCATTTTGCTTTTTTCGAAGGATAATTTGAAAAAGACGACGTGTACAAATACTTCGTTTACACACTGTATTGTTTCATGGTACTTACTGGAGTTTGCATCGTTGGACTGCGACGAAAATATATTTTCTTCGCATTGCCGATTTACTTTTGGCCCATTCAGAGTACAAAAATTACTGAAACATTTTCGAGGACCCTTATAAAAAATCTAGAACCAAAACCTGCAAAAAATATTTTAGATAATAGTCAAAATCGAGAAATGAATAAAATCAAGAATTTTCGTTGCACTGCAACGTTCAAAACTTCAGCAGCCTATTTTTTTCGCCATTGCATTGTACTGTTTTTATCGAAGACTTATGTTCAACTGTTTTTTAAGGGGTCTTCTCGGTTCACACGCTGAAAAAGGCTATTTCCATGAATTCTTTGATAGGTTTATATTATAGATTTTGATAAAAAAAAAGTCGTTACACTTAATAAATACACTTTAGAAGTACATTTAAAAAAATGTCATTTATTTAATTCACTATTTACAGACGAAAATGGTAGTTAAAAAAATGTCCCAAAAAAATTGTAGGTCTGCGCTGTTGATGAAATCTCGGAGATGGATCATCCGAAACAAAAAAATCACACGGTTTTATATTCTGTATGTTAATGGCTATACCGCATATCATACGAATTTTCATATATGCAAAAATAACAAAATGGCGGACATTTTTCGAAAAAAAAAACGTTTTCTTTTCACCGTTTTCGGCAAAAAAAAGTAAATATCATAATTTAACAAAATCCTCGATATGCGCTATAGCTATAGTTGTAAAGAATATGTGGTCAACATTTCATAAGGATCGGTTCAGTAGTTTCGAAGATTTTACCAACAAGCCGTCGAAAAACGTTGTTTCGAGAAAAACGTGTTTAAAGTTTGTTTGAGTTACATAAATGCATACTTTAAAAAAAATGTATTTAGAAAGTGTATTTATTAAGTGTAACAACTTTTATATCAATATCTATAATATAAACCTACCAAAAAAGTTTATGAAAATAGCTTTTTTAGCGGCTAAAGTGGGAAGACCCTTCTACTAAAATCGATAGCCGCGACAAACGAATCAAGCGATGATAAAGAAAACATAGTTTATAGAAGGAAAAAACATACCGAAGAATACCTTGGAGACGTAGGACCCGCACGTATACAAAATCGCAACGATTTGGTTTTTCAAAATAATTCTTTGACTATGACCGAGCAAAAGTCCATCGTAGGTAACGAAAAAAGTGTTCTTTTTTGCACGCTCAAGAAGAATTAACAATAACCGTAGGAAAATGGTTTGCCTGTGTGGGTGAATGCACAACTATTTTTCCGTGCAATTGATCGTTCGTGCGAGTTTTGTTATTCACCAATTTTTCGTGTTTGCGCTCAGAGTACAGAGAGCACGAGCTCGTTGGTGCTCGAATTGCGGATATTATGGAAGCACACGTATACTTTTGCACGGACTATGAGTCAGCGCTACTCTGTCCTGCAGTCGCACTTTGCAGCACGAAACTCCACTACGCACATGCACGAGCGCTTCCAGGCAAAGTCAGTGAATTCGTGGTGATATTCCTCGTTACTCCTTCCGATTATTTTTTTTCGTCTTTAGCACTAAAATCAACGGAATGCATTTTAATATTTTGGAGCGATTGTAGTGTAAGACGAACTGACAAATATTTACACCGAATTTATTAACCTTTCTTATTCTTGTTGATGGCTTTGTAGTTTGCATCGTTAGAATGCATCGAAAGTCCCTTTTTTCTTCATTTTGAATGTAATCTGTAATTTTTCCATATAATTCAAGTAATGGGTCCTTAAGGGGAGGGTAGGGGTTGCAGCGTGAAAAAAAAAACACTTTTTTGCAAATTTTTTTCATTTATATGGATAGAGTAAATTTATTGAAACCTTTTGTACATTGTTAAGTGGCATTTCAAGAACATTCCGTGAAATTTGTACGCGAAAATATCCACAAATAAGCCGGTGCCGCGTTTTTCTCGAAACCACTTTTTCAAAGTCCGTGTTCACTGCCATTTGAAAACTACATGACCGATTTATTTCAAACTTGGTACACACTTTCTACATATAAAATACCTCCCCCCAACGGTTAGTTTGACATTTTTTTTACATTGAGAGGGTTTTCCACCCCCAAAATGGCGGAATTTTTCGTGAAAATAGCACGTTTCACTTTACACGACCACCAAAAATTTAGAAATGAAAAAAAAAATTATCATAGACCGTTGGGGGGAGGATTTGATGATATTTTGACTAAATTTTAATGGTACTTGATTTAAGATGATTTCTAGCTGAGATACAGTGAACACCGCAAATCATGTTTCTCCAAAGGCGTTCTTGAAAAAGCTTTGTCACCGGCTTGTTTGTGGATATTTTCGCGGACAAATTTCACGGAATGTTCTTGAAATGACACTTAACAATGTAAAAAAGGTTTCAATAAATTTACTCTATCTATATAGATTTAAAAAATTCGCAAAAACGTGTTTTTTTTCACGCTGAAACCCCTACCCTCCCCTTAATGAGGATAAAAAAAAAACGCGTCAGTGGTTTTCGTATCCTCAATCTGCGATGAAAAATGTGAGCAATAGAAGACAAATTTTGATTCGTTCCAACGATGCAACCCGTGGAGAAATTTGTTGGGGCGTCACCAGATTCTACGAAATTCCTATAGGGATTTAGCAGGGACGCTGTACGCAGGGAGTCCGCATTGGAATCCAAGTGGATTCAACGCTATTTCCCGATTCACGACGTTTGTAATTTGTTTAATTTGAAACTCTCAACCGCAATTAGTTGGATCTGGAAAAAAATATATTCGTGATCCCGTGCACAAATTAGTTAGGGAGTCCCAAGATGCACCCACACCTCTACAGGAGATTGTTAGGGACACCGCAAATAGTGAGTCCCTATTGGGATCCAATTGGATTCTGCACTGTTCCCCGATGAACGCCGTTTGAGAATTCTCACCACGTTCGAATCGAAAATATGTGAAAAGTTACGAGAAAAAACTCGGCGTATTGAAACACAACCTGCACACTTCGTGAGCGTGTACGTGTGTGGTGATATGTCAAAGTGCAGTAAAATAAATTAAGGGGAGGTACCTGAGTAAACGCCGAGAAAAACAGGTAAACTTCAGGAATTTTTATCTCAAAAACTAATGTTTCGATTGGATCCGGGATTTTTCATTGGAAAATATGTACATTGAGGTATGCTTAGGAATTTTTAAAAATAAATTCGTTGACTGGAAGCGATTCAAACGCGATTATCTCGAAACATAGTTTTCAAAATCGGTGCCAGATGTATCTCGAAAACGGCTTGTCCGATTTTGTCCAAATTTGGATACAATATTCTTTGATAGTTTTTCTCGTTCGACACGTAGGATTTTTTTGAAATTTTCATTTTTGACGGAATTGCGACCGGTTTAATTTAACATTCGTTTTTCGTTCGCAATTTCCCACGATTTTGGATTGCATACACATTGCATAAAAAGGCAATGGTTCAATCAAATGAAAAACCCCTACGTGGCGAACGAAAAAAACTATCGAAGAATATTGTATCCGAATTTGGACAAAATCGGACAAGCCGTTTTCGAGATACATCTGGTACCGACTTTGAAAACTATGTTTCGAGATAATCGCGTTTGAATCGCTTCCAGTCAACGAATTTATTTAAAAAAATTCCTTAACATACCTCAATGTACATATTTACCAATAAAAAAAAACCTGGATCCAATCGAAACATTAGTTTTTGAGATAAAAATTCCCGAAGTTTACCTGTTTTTCTCGCCGTTTACTGAGGTACTCCCCCTTAAAAAACGATAATTACAGTCGATTTTCAGTTACGTGATTCAAATCGATTTTAACATATGCTTTTTTAAGCGGTTTACACTGTTTGAAGATAAGATTTATATGTTTTTAAGGTCAACGCGTTTTGTATATATATATATATATATATATATATATATATTTTTCTTTCGAAAATTCAACGTACAGACTGCGATGGGATCCATCAACAATCGTAGCGGATTCTCTTCGATGAAGTGGGAATTCTTCAGAGTTCAAATTAAATTCGTTCATTGGATGCCAATGGCGAATCCCGATTAGAATCTAATAGAGGAGCGTGACGTTTTGTTACAGGGATCCAATGCGATGACCCATTGGATAAGTTAAGTAGGTAAGGTAAGGTAGGTAGGTAGTAAGATAGTAGGGACAAGTATGGGAATCCAATTGGATACCTGCGACAATCTCTACGCGAGAAGCTTCAACATCATTGTTTTTACAAGAATTCTTTAAGGGGTTATATACAGTTGAAGTTTCGAAAAATCGATTAAAATTTTTTTTGTCCGTAATGTACATATATTTAAGTACACACACAGAAAATTCTTGTCAATCCGGCGAATATTCTCGAAGTTACACGCACATTTGTAATAACGTGTCAGAGCGTTCGAAAGTGCTTTTGAATCTTTAAACGCATTTTTCTCAAAACTGTGTTTTTCAAGTTGGTGAGCAAGATTTCTCGAAAACGGCTGAACCGATCAGTCTCAGATTATAACACTATCTTTTCGAGTATATTTTTTAGTAATTAATCGAAGGCTTTTTCTCGCCGATAAATATTTTCCATTTTATAAACAATTTAAGGCCTACATTTTTGTCAAACATCGATTTTATTTTGAGAAGCCGCCATTTTGTCGAAAATTATTATTTTGCTTATTCCTTCGATCAATGGCAAGAGAATCCATTATATTAACGAAATATTTTTGGATTTTTCATTTTAGATTGATCCAGTCCAGAGATATCGTGCTCACCGCAAGATGCCTTTTTTTAGAGGTGCTCCCGGAGATCAGCTACAGCAGCTTTCAAAATAATTATTTTTACAAATAAAAAATGTTAAAATACAGTTAAAAGTTACCATAATATGTGTACAAATTTTTACGTTAAGGGAGACTTTGTCCTTGAAAGAGCAACGGGAGATGTTAGCGGCTCAACATTGCCGATTAGCGGTAATTATAAACACATTTGTGTAAACACATTACAAAACTTTAAACGCGTTTTTCTCGAAAACACGTTTTTAAAAATGGCTGACATTCTCCTGACCACGGTAATTAACATATCGACCTGAAATTTGGAGAGCATACTCAGAAAACATGTCTTTACGGAATGCCGGATCGTTTTTTCGATAGATACATTTTTGCATTTATTATTTATCTTTTTATGCGAAAAAAACGCGAAAATTCGATTTTTTTTTTAAATTTCCGCCATTTTCCGAAATTTGTACTAAACGAAAAACCCATCCGTCATTCCATGACCAAAGGGTCACAGATTGATAATATGCTTTGAATTTGTGTTTCAGATCAACAAAGAGGGGGCGCGGTGATGTCAGCCGTTTACCTCCCGCGATTTGAGGACCTGTTTTCGCGGAGCTGCAAAGGCCGCCATTTTGGTTTTTTGTTCAAAAAAAATTTTTTTTAACGTTCTGTATTTCACGAATAAAAGCAAGAAAAAAACCGCACTCAAAAAGCTTTACTCGTTTCCTTTTAAAAAAATAACATGTAAACACCTGAAATATGGCACTCCAAGGACAAAGTCTCCGTTAATAGATTCAAAGGTCTTCTCAAGAAAGATTCTTGAAAAATCGATCTTTTTGGGCCTCCTGACTGAATATAACCGCTTAATGTATTTCCGCTATATTCTGACGTTTTGAATAGCGTGCTTCGAGTACACATAGAGCATGAAAAATAAATTAATAATGAAAAGTGAGAGTGTGAAAAAAATATTTCGATGTCGGTGATAATAATTTCTTATTTCGCAGTTTGACTTTGGTCTCACGGAACAGCTCATATAACTATGTGTGTGTGTGTATGCGCGCACACACACACACACACACGCACACACGCACACTTGTATACGTACGTGACTGTAGAATCCGATTTTATCTTTTTAACTATCACATCCAAAGATCTCAAGTCGAAACAAGGAAAATCCAGAGATCAACAATCCAAGTTAGCCACCTTAAAAGGAAGTAACAGAAAAACAACTTCTCTCACTCCAAAATCAATGGGAAGATCAAGAACCAATCGACGGCGCAAATTTCACTCACCCCCCCCCCCCCTCACCCCGCCAATCATAGTGCGTAAACTCAAATCAATTTACGAGTGTATCCACGTTCCAACGTGTATTTATGGTGACCACATACACACGTATACGGCGTACGTAAAAATAATGAAATTGCATAATGCATTAATGACGACATCCTCAGCTCGGGCCCAAGACGAAGACCAGGGCAAACTTAGCATTACACAGGAGGAGGAAGTCGAAATATATCATATATGTATATGCAAAGGAAGAAGAGAGGAAGAGAGGGAGAGATCTTACGAGACGAGACTTTCAAGAATTGCATCTGCTTTTCCTCGCGCATGCTTGTATAGAACCAGACTTGCATCTATATACGTGCGGTCCATACTGAGCTCCTAGCTTTGGTTGAATATTTAGACATATGAGTCAGTGCCTCGGGGTGGCCAGTCTTGGCTGTCCCTTGCACCTCGCTGGCGTTGCCATACCTCGACAGCCAAAGCATCAACCTGCTTTTTTAATCTCTCGCATATATATATATATATATATATACACACATACATACGCGCATATATATATATGCATTGAGAAAAAAATGGTTGAATGTGCAAAATGCATTTTGTTGCTCGAAATTTTGTTGTTTGAACAGTTGCTCAGACATGCTAAATAAGCTACACTTCACACCACTAAAACTATCAGTTAGATTAACAAAACGTTTGTTATGCCAATCAAAAATCAAGTTGAACGGATTTAAAGATACATTTTGTTAAACTAACTGAATTTTAGTTGGATGAACGAATTTTTTTTTTCAGTGTTTATATATATATATATATATATATATATAACTCACTGATGGACGTGTCTAATAGCACAAAGTTTCGATTCGGTTAGGTGAGGTTGATCCGTCTTAAGGAGGGGGATACCTCCAGGCGAGGAAAACATTTGCTGATTTTCATGATTTTAGTTTTTTGAATTTTTTTTCACCATTTTCAAGACTTCGGGTATGTTTTATTACTACTTATGGCTGTTACATGGTATTTTTATTATTAGTCATTTTTAAAAATGGCGGATGTATGGCACGGTCCTCTAAATTTCATTTTTAAAACTGGCTTGACGCACAGCTGAAAAACTAATCGACCGATTCTGATAAAACCTAGTATAAACCTTTCTAACCTTATTGTCTAAAATATAACCCTAAATGTTTTTGAAAATTGCAGAAAAAGGTATGTTTTTTTTTAACACGAAGCCATTTTTTTCGGAAAATTCAATCTTTTTGTTTGAAAGCGTACCTTTTCATTGATTTTCAACATTTCTCACTTTTTTTTTAGTTCGTATTCTGCGTATGAGTGTTAATGGAAGAAGAATCATCGTTGATTCTTTTCCAAATTAATCTCGCTAACGCTACGTGGCACGCCGTCTGACAACATTCGCCCCAACCCGTTTAGGGACTTTATAAACTTAAAAAATCGATCTTTTACCATGGATCTCGAAAATAGACCACTTCAAACACATTGTGTAGAAACTTCGTAAAGATCGGAGCGCTTTAAGTACTATCTTTCGAGTTTATTTGAGCGCGCTCTCCGGCGTGCTCTCACTCGAGCGCGAACTTTAAACGCGTTTTTCTCAAGCCACCTATTTTCTTGCCTCGTTGATTTTTTCTCCGGAACTCCTGAACCGATCGTTACGAAATGTTAACCACATATTTGTCACATGTATGGCTACTGCTGGAACTAGAATCATTTGAAAATTTTGATTCTAAGTACTTTTTTTTTAACCGAAATATCACTCGAAAAAGTCTGATATTTGGAGACTATGATATTTTGACATTAAAATTAATCATTCTAGTTCGGACAGTAGTCACAACCATGCTGAACTTGAATCTTTTTGGTTCTGATGTTTCAAATAAATCTACTCGGGGATAGATAAATTATGTAAAACGAATAGAAAAATTGCTGTCATATATTTCAAGAGTTATTTTATCAAACCCAAAAAGGTGTACATCAATATCGTTTATAAGAACCATACAGAAAATTTCCAAAAATATCGAATTTCTCAGCGGTCTAAAGTGGGATGATCCCTAAGAAAATCGTGCCGCACCTCCGCCATTTTTAAAGATCAATAAAAAATAGCAAGTAACAGCCAAACGCAAATAAATATATAAAACATATCATAACTCTAAAAAATGGCGAAGAAACAGTTCCTGCAAAAAAAAATCACGAAAATCTGTAATGTTTTCCTCGCCTGAAGGTATCTCGCCCCTTAAGAGCAAATATTCTTGTTTGATGTATAATCTAACGATGTATAGACGTATAAACTAAGTTAGAAGAGGTTGTAGAGAGAGGATATATGTTTGCTTTTTACCTTTCTCTCTCTCTCTCTCTCTCTCTCTCTCTCTCTCTCCCTTTCTCTCTCTCTTTCTCTCGTTCTATACCCCTCGGCACCAACACGTACCCATACGCGCAGAAACGCATAATTTCATCCGTGTGTGTATGCATTCATATTAAAAATAGGCCTCCATTAAGTAGCAGTGAGAGCTGCAATGTCCAATCCAAAGAGCCTCGGGAATAAAATAAGTATGACCGAACAGCTTGCGAGATCCATTAATCATTTCAGGCCCGCGGTGTAAGTCGAATTGGTTGATTCAATTTTCGAATTACGCGTCTGATCTCGATGCCATTTCGGTCATTTTTCTACTCGAAATTGTACACGATTTAAATATCTACACACTCATACGAACACTTACGTACGTGTGTGCGTGGGGTTTCGCGTAAACGCGATTAATTGTCAAATTAGGATTTTTCATATACCGAGTGCTGGGATCGCGGTTAGCAAGCGAAATTTTTACCAATTTTTTTTTAGACTCCGATAAAAAGTACTCTGCCAGAGGTAGTTCGATATGGGAGGCCGTCATATATGTGCACCATGTGTAGATGTATAAATATGTGATGTTCGATTCGTATCGCGCTTCGCGTTTAGTTATCTCCGACACGATATCGTCCTCGTTCGCTCGACTTAATCTCTGCTGACATTACATATATATAGACATGAACAGCGAGTGGCGCTTAGTTCATCGGTGAATTTAGCATCCGTCCCGATCACTCCATCTCTCGACGCACTCTCATAATTTTAATCCATCTCGGGGTTCACAACGCGCCTGACTCCAAATAAAAACAAACTGGTGCACATGCCTGTGAATTGAACACTTGGAAATCGCTATCGTGAAAATCCAATGGCTCGGTATGACGTCAGTTCGTAAAAATATTCTCTCTCTCTCTCTCTCTCTTGCACTTTTTATTCCTTTTTTTTACACTTTTTATTCCTGCGTCTGTCTACCCGTGGTCTCTCGTTCTGCCTTTTTCGATCACGAAAATCAAGTACATTACGCTGAAATGGGGTTTCAGTGATATGCAGTCTGCATACAAAGCAACGCGATCTCCGTCGGAATGCGATAAATCACATTTGCGATGTTTTCTTCTCGCAGATTTGTTGTAATAGAAGTTTAAATTGTTAAACATTGAGAATTTAGGGTATTTAAGGGGTCTTCTCACTTTAGACGCTAACAAAGGCTATTTTTATGATTATTTTTGATCGCTTTATATTATAAATATTGAAATAAAAGTTGTTACATTTAATAAATACACTTTCGAAAAACATTTTAAAAAAATTGTATGTATTTATGTAACCCAAACTATCTTTAAACCCGTTTTTCGCGAAACAACATTTTTCGACGGCTTGTTGATAAAAATCTTCGAAACTACTGAACCGATTCTTATGACATTTTAACCACATATTCTTTACAACTATAGCTATAGCGCATATCAAGGATTCTTTTAAATTTTGATATTTACTATTTTTTTTGTCAAAAACGGTGAAAAAAAAAAACGTTTTTTTGTTTTTTTCGAAAAATGGCCGCCATTTTTTTGCATATATAAAAATCGTATGATATGCGCTATTGCCATTAACATACTGAATCTAAAACCGTTAAATTTTTTTGTTTCGGATGATCCATTTCCGAGATTTCATCAACAGCGCAGACCTACAATTTTTTTAGGACATTTTTTTAACTATCATTTTCGTCTATAAATAGTGATTTGAATAAATTTGAAAAAAAATTAATGTATTTCGAAAGTGTATTTATTAACGGTAACAACTTTTATTTCAATATCTATTATATAAACCTATCAAAAAAATTCATGAAAATAGCCTTTTTTAGCGTCTAAAGTGACAAGTCCCCTTAACAGAATTCTATCAAGGGATCTGTGCATAAGATCAACATTTTGAAAGATGCATAGTTATGCATCTTTCATAGATTGAAATATTGCATAGTTTTATAGTCTAGGGTCTTAATTTGAATTTGCAACAGAGATTTTGTAAAAATTTCAAATATTGACCGAGTTATGACGATTTTTGTGGAGGGTCAGGTCGCCCACTGCCCTACGGTGAATCGCCTCGCTGTCCTTATTACCCCCATTTATTTAGCGCTTTACACGAAACTATGTTTCATGAAACGGTTCAAGTCGTATCATAAAATCGAATCGTCCCATTCAGCGCAAATTCGCACAGAGCATGGCCTATAATTTTTGCTATTGTATGACAGCATTATTCTTTGATATGATTGTCCATTTGTTCAAAACAAAGATTAAAGTAGAATTTTTTCCCCGAAAATCAAACTTCTTTTCCACAGTTTGCCATTTATCTAATTTTCAAAATTTCAAACAGGTATCCAGTCATACGAAAGTTATATTATAATACCCAAAGTATTTTTTTTGTTTCAGATCACCCAACCTGTCACAACCACGTACAAAAATTGGCCATGCAGGCGGCACTTTGTTTAAATAATAAGATCATTGTTTATCAATATTTATCAATTAAAAAAAAACACGAACTTGGCAAGACTATGTATTAATTGTGTGTAAATTCCCGACCTAGTCATCCCAATATTCTGCCAGAAAGAAAATATCTAAAAGTGAGCTGTTTTTGGGGCCTCAAAGCTTATGCAGACCCGCTGAAGATTTAAGCTACAAATCGACGAATATTTCTGTCCAGGGAATTAAAATAACGATGTCAGGGAGCAGTGATTCGTTTTTATTAAATATAAAAATGGCGCACTCATATTTTTAATACAGAAGAATAGAACGCGCGGACAAGTGGCAAAATTGTGAGGATTTGAAGACGAATTTTTATGATTTATTAAACATACAATTAGTTTATACACAGTGTGAGTGTAACTTGTACGTAGAACTAGAGGGCCTCGGCGAATGAACTTGTCAAAGTTGCCCCGTACGTATGAAGTCTAGATGGGCACCATAGATCGTCAGCTGAGTGTCTAAGCAAACCCATAATAGGAGAAGCGTTAAAACCAAAATGGGGAAAACGTTCAACTGAGCACGACTCATCGTATCTATACCACAAGTTCTCTTTGAGTTCCGATGTCTCACCGTCCTTTCTGCCTGTCTCGATCTTGGCTGACTGGCGAATATGAAAAAAATTACGACGTTTTACGAGCAGGTGCCTGGGTGAGATGTCCGGTGCGAACGACGAGTCTCATCAACCCTAAAGTTGGAATTTATTGGAAAGCTCAGCGTGATGGAGAACACCTCACGGGGAGGCCGAAAAGAGGGCCGTGTGCCTTGCCAACGAGAATAATATCTACGGAGGCAGCAAGAGTTGGCAAAAATTCAAAATTTCACTTCGGGAGTATCAGCACTCTTGTAACCACGGATGACTAGAACAGATAATGGGTCCAGATGAATCAAAAAGTCCTCCACCTACTTTCTAAACAAGTATTCGGAAGTACAGAATTTGTTCATATTACGCGTTTATTCAAGGAACTTCATATCATACGTTCATTCCATTTTTACCATTGATTAGCCTAACCGTAATAACTTTCAATAAATTATTCATTAAATTGAATTCAAAGTTATTATTAATTGAATTGAATTGATTTATTGAACTAATTGAATTGAATTGATTAATTGAATTAATTTAATTGAAAGTTTTTATTAATAACTATCGATAAATTATTTTCTGATTATTCGAAAAAGCTATACGAAGAAAAACTGACCACGAACTTCAACAAGACTGGAACAAAATTGAGAATTCGACATTTTGTAGGGAGTAGAAAAATCGAAGCCAACGTATAGAAATGGAAGAGTATAAAAATATAGGAAAAGGAGGTGAAAAGGAATACGCAAAATTGGGTTGAACTTTACATCGTTTGAATGCAACGAAAATTCTTTCCATTTTCTCATTTTCATTATTATCCAAAATTACGATTGGCAAATTTGTTGTAGATCGCTATTTAGGAATGCTAAAAAATGTTTGCCTGATTTTCACAGCTCAAAGTCAGCCAAAGGAAATTTGAAAAATAAAAAAAAAATCATTTCCGTTGTATTCCAACGATGCAAACTTCAACCTCATTCCACAGATATCCCATTCCGGTGGTGTAGTAAGGAAGAAGAAATTTTGCAACACATACTTGATTGCGGAAAATAACAGAAAAAATGAATAAGGAAGTCGTAGAAGTTTTGGAAAAGTGGCAAAGAGGCTACAACGGGGAGGCGCGAAAGAGAAAATTTAATAAAAAAATCAAAGGGAAACCGATAAAAGAATTGTGCGGGTATGTGAGAGCCTTCGAATGTATGATAAGAAAGAAAGCATAAAGGAGAAAAAGGACGAAAGATTTAACAAAAAAAGTTAAGTCGTTAAGGTAATTCAGTCTCGAAGTTAATTAAGGATTTAAGTCGATTAAGCATTCAAGTTAATTGCAGATGTAAGTTAATTAAGTCTTTAAGTTAATTAAGTATTTACATTAATCACGCCTTTACGTTCATTAAATAAAATTAATTTAAAAAGTTAAAGGGAAACCGATAAAAGAATTGTGCGGGTATGTGAGCGCCTTCGAATGCATAATAAGAAAGAAACCATAAGGGAGAAAAAGGACGTAAGACTTAACTAAAAAGTTACGTCTTTGAGTTAATTCAGTTTTTAAGTTAATTAAGCCTTCAAGTTAATTAAGTCTTTAAGTTAATTAAGTATTTAAGTTAATCAAGTCTTTACGTTAATTGAGTCTTTAAGTGAATTAAGAGTTAAGAAAGAATGAAGGAAACGTGTAAAAAGGTATCAATGTACAGAGGGGGGAACCGCGTAAATACCCACAAGGGTAAACTCGGAAATAAACATCTACCCTATACTTCACTATTTTCGGATTATTCTCAAAGGAAAAAATAGATCGCCCTTCAGCTATTTATGATATTTTACCCATTTCCTTAAATATCGACAAAAGGCTTTCGAATTGTTCCTGTTCCACAAAAATAGATTTTCAAGTGACAATGGAAAATGAGATTGACCGAAAAACCATTGCGAATCGGTAAATTTGCCAGCCATTCTGTATTTTATGTAAGGTCGTTGGCCGCGGAGGTATTACCTCAGGGTCAGCTGTAAAACAAAATAACCGAGAGTACGTGTGCATGCGCACATGTGTGCATACGTGAACTCTTGCACAATGTACTGACGTACAAGACCAATTGTACATACATACGCACGCACACGTACGTCGGTCCTGATGTTCATGCACTTGTGAAAAATCGAGACTCTCGCTCCTACATCCATATAACTCAGGCTCATCCACGTACGAGGAATTTAACACAAAATTGTTGGAAACCGTTCGCAAAAGGAAAAACTTTTTTTTAAATACGCTAATCGGAAACAACGTGACGGAATGGCTTGAGTTTAATTCAACAAACATTTCACATTCGGCAAAATTATGTTTAAAACTATTTTTTTTTAAGATTCCAAAACTCTTGAAACGTAGAAACGTCAAATTAGTTTGCTAAATAAAGTGGGACCTCGTTTTTGTATTCGCCGTGTCGAATAATGATTAATTAATTGAGTATTTTATAGTACAGGATGATAATGGAGAAATTATTTATCGAGGCATAAAAGTTGGGTGCTGGCGAGGGAAATTGTGGGCACTGAAAAAGCGGTTAAGAGTAACCAGGGTTGCAAATGATGCATTACTTTTAGCATTAGCGTTTTCATTACTCATTACTTTACATTTTGTAATGAAAACCATTTTTATTACTCATTACATTAGAATTTGTAATGTAAAGAATTTCCATTCCTCATTACATTACAGTTTGTAATGTGAAATTTGTTACATTACGAAGTGTAATGTAATGAGTAATGGATTTTCTTCACATTACAAAATGTAATGTAATGAGCAATGGCATTTTTTTACATTACAAAATATAAGGTAATGAGTAATGGCATTTTCACATTACTAATGCAATGCAATGCAAAAAATCTCCATTACTCATTACAATGTAATGAGGATTATTATTCGTTTCCCATTAGGGGCAGCGGTTTTTGCACTGGGTCGATCTGACCCGATGGAAAACGAATAATAATCCATATTATGTTGTAATGAGTAATGGAGATTTTTTGCATTACATTAGCAGTTTAAACAAATTCCATTGCTCACTACCTTATATTTTGTAATGTAAACAAGTCCATTACCCATTCCATTAATTTTTGTAATGTAAAAAATTTCCATTACATATTACGTTACACTTTGTAACGTAAAAAAATTCCATTACCCATTACATTGGACTTTGTAATATAAAAAATGAAATTTTTTTGTCATTGCACATTACATTGCATTTTGTAATGAAAATATTTCACATTACAAAATGTAATGCAATGAGCAATACAATTTTTTACATTACACATTTCAATGTAATGGGTAATGGGATTTTTTTACAATACAAAATATACTGTAATGAGTAATGGAGATTCTTTACATTACAAAATATAATGTAATGAGTAATGGAATTTTTTTACATTTGTGAATGTAATGTAATGGGTAATGAAATATTTTTCCTCATATTTTTTCCCATTAAAAAAGTAATGAATAATGCATTACTTTTTCATTACAAATTTCGCAACCCTGAGAGTAACACATTGCTCGCACGCGTTAAATTTATTACACGAATTACACGTCAATTTTGAGTCCCGAGCGAGTTTTAGGTTATTAACCTTCCGACGCTCATTTGGCATCGCCAATGGTTCTTTTTAAAATTGAGATACTTTTTGAACCGTCCAACGAAACATGAGTGTTTTTAACCCCCGGTCGTCACACCTATTTTTGGTACCCTAGGTCGCCACACATGGTCGGTCGGACAGACGATTTTGTTACGATTATAACTTTTAAACAACTACGTTTCATTGGCTCCAATTGTAGGCAAATCGAAATGCCAGCTTGATAAGAATAAGAAAAGTACAGCGTATTAATTTTTTTTCGAAAATTATAACATTTATTACAAAAGGCACAGACATTTCGCAAAATGTTGCATAAAGGACACAGTTTTACGAAAAAAAAATCCATGTTAGGCATTAGTTGAGCGATTTTGCAATGACCATATCCAGACGTTCTTAGGCATCGAATTGATATTGTGTCTATTTCAAATGAGGATGCATCATTGGAATGCAATTTTTTTACGGTTGTAACTCATAAACAACTACGTATTATTCGCTCCAATTGTAGTTAAATAGAAATGCCAGCTGGATAAGAATAAGGGTAATTCTTTAAATAAGTGACTTTTCCGAAAAGTGAGCCTAAATTCCTTTTTTTTTTGCTATTTTCTGATTTATTGGGTTATAAATGATAATATTCAGTCGATAGAAGCTGAAATTCACCTTCTCATGAAAAGTTACGGGGTTTTGAAGTTCGCGGAAACACGTGATAAAATAGTGCATTTTTGAACATTTTGACGCCTATATCAGTTTTTTTGGGTTTGTGAAAAATTCGAGATTGTTTTTAACGATTTTTTGCTCGTAAAAAATTTGTTAATGCAAAATTTCAGTTTCCCCCCGACTGAATGTCACTATTTATAACCCGATAAATGAGAAAGTAGCTAAACATTTTTTTTCAGGAAAGTCACTTATCTAAAAAATTTCCAGAATAAGAAAAGTACAGCGTAATTAGTTTTTTGAAAATTATACCATTTATAACAAAAAGCACAAATATTTCGCAAAATTTTGCATAAAGGCCACAGGTTTACGAAAAAAAGCTACGTTTCTTAAAAACAAATATTGTGCATTTCTTGGAGGGGACACATTAGGCATCAGTTGAGCATTTTTGCAACGACCATATCAAGAGGTACTTCGGCATAATGCATCATTGGAATGCAATGATTTTTTCTTGAGACGGGACACCACTGTGACGGGTGAAAAAGATCGATTTTTTTGCATTTTTTCAAAGTATACATGTTCAAGAATATGGGAAAAAAGTTTCACGTTAAAATGTTGAAGATTGACCAAGTTACAGACGATTTAGTAAGAGCGGGTAGTGCAACGATTCACATACACTAAATTGTCAATCGCGTTTTTCTCGAAACGACTCTTCTCGGCCTGGCCGGTAATCATAACTCTAACGATAATTGTCCGATCTTCGATTAAAAAAAAAAAAAATTCCGTAATTGTTTTAGCTATTAGCTACGTACGTAATTGTACGTAGCCATTTTTTTATTTGAAATTTCGTATATTTTAAGCTCCCGAATATAAGTAAAAATTTCGCCAAAATTACACTTTTTTTGAACACCTGCGTTTTTGTAGATTTTTTTTCTTTCGCAAAACGGCTACTTACAACGAGAACTACATTCATATAAATTATAAAACATTTTTTTTTTTTCAGAGAAACTGTTGTCAAGTTATCGATTGGGTCATTGGACCACATTTTTTATACAGAGCTTCTATTATACCTCAATAGTGTTGTTAATAATTCATTGGTCTGAATAAAAATTTACGCGTAATAAGTTCAATGTATGCTTAAAAACATACCTTTTTTCCAAATCCCAAATAAATAAACTAGTATGCAAAGAAATTCAGAAAAAAAACATTTTTTCGGCCTGTCACAGTAGTGTCCTCCCTTCATGGCTCAATTTTCTTTTTGTAAATTATAATAATGCAAATCCCTGAATTCGTTAAAAAAATCTTATTCGTAGACCTACAGTGAAAAAGGGCAAAAAAATACTAGTATACTAATAAAAATAAGTATAAATAGTATACTAAAAAAATAAGAAAAAATACAAAAAAATATAATAATAAATAGTATACTAATAAAAATAAGAAAATATAAGTTAAAAAAAAAAAGAATTTTCGTTGCATTCCAACGATGCAAATTTCAATACCATTTTTCCATTGCGTACATCAACTTTTAATTGCGACTCTCATTTCCCGTTATTTTTCCGCAGTCCTAAAATTGAGGCCCTACAGTCGACCCATTCTTCTTTCCTGTCTTCCACGTGGAAAGGCCTCATTGATGGAATTAAGGCGGTTCACATCAATTCGCAAGGCATATTAAAGGGTGAAAAAGTTTTAGGTGCTGCGAGTTCCGCTGGTACACACTATATTCATTTTCTCGCCTTTCGTCTTGTACTACATCTGCAGAGGAAAAAACCTCTAGGAACAGACATAAGCCTGGGACTCGCGCGCATAGCCATGCTGCGGAGAGCAACGCGTTGTGCGCAAATTCAGGCGGGCTATTCGCGTCGTCATCTCATCGTGAGTCATTTCTATGAATAGATTTTCCCTCTTCTACCTTCATGTTCGCGTCACGAGTGCTCGGGAATCGTTGTGCTTTTGCCCCACTCGTTGCCATTCGTCTTCGTCCTCTTCCACCTTTTTCTCTCTTCGACTTTTCCTCCTACTTCGTCATGAACAATTAATTGAAGAATTTCGGCTACGCTCGTTTCCTGATTCGCGATTTCACACCTTTTTCTCCATTTTTCACACCTGTGAAATCTTTGAATTTATTTCTATTAAGGGGTTAGGCCACAGCAACAGGTATAAAATCATGTGCGAATTTAACATTTTTTTTCGTATGAAAAAGTGTTTCACTCATACAATTAATTACACATCTATGAATGTCAAGCTGTTAGAAAAAATGTATATTTTTTTGCGATGTACAAAATGGCGGACTACTCGAAACTTCTCGAAACAGCTTTTTTCCAATTGGCGTGACAAATAACTTCAACAATTTTCACTCGATTTGCTTCAAATTTAAAAGTTATATTTCTAATTGCATTTCGCAGAGAAGTACGTACGGAATTTCTGATTAATCGAAAACTTTTCATTTTATGAGCAGTTTGTGAGCAGTTATAACGAATTTTTTCACTGAAAATTCATTTCTTAAGTTCAAATACCCATAACTTTTGAATAAAACAATAATTTTTAAATTCCGTACGTACTTCTCTACGTATTCTAATGTAGATTGACGAGAATTTTTGTTTTTTGTTCTTGGTAAAAAATTGTGGATGCTAAATGTCACGCCGCGAAGCGCCTAAAAAAACATAACAAAAAAAAATATTAGTGGTCGGCCATTTGGTAAACAGAAAAAAAATCCTAACAGCTTGATATTCATACTAGATAGATGTGTAATTAATTTTATGAGTGAATCACTTTTTCATACGAAAAAAATTGCTAAATTCGCACATGATTTTATACCCGTTACTGTGTTACCCGTTACCGTACCCGTTACCGTAACCGTTACCAACCCCTTAAATAAGCGCTTCGAGAGTATAGCATTGGATTATTCGATTATCTTTGTCTGAAGAACAATGTCGTTCCGAGATACCGCCAAAAACGAACGAAACGAGTGGGAAGTCTCAATGAAAAAATTCCACGCGCCATTGAACGCGTCTAGAATACGTGAATCATCTATCACAATTCAAACGAGACTTCCTTTTTTTGTTTTTGATACTTTCAGCTGTAAATAATGCGTTACAAGGTGCTCCGAGCCAAATATAGTACGAAAGAAAAATGTCGCCCTGGCAGAATTTCGTAAGCAAAATTCGCTCTTCCTCATTGCTGCTTTCACCTGTCCTCCGTCACTGTCAACGACTTCATGCCAATTCTTTAGTTCGACAATAATTTGAGTCACGCTAGATAGCGTTTTACCCTTCCCGTATGAATTTTCTTGCCTCCTGTGCCAAAAGTCGATAATTTCGCTGTAACTTCTAACATGAATGTCCAAATTGGGGGGGTCAGGCTGCTGTGAAAATGACGAACGCTCGATTGTCGCTTGGGACAATTGAATATAGGTACGAAGGCCTAACATGTGGTGCTGGAATCGCAGATTGAAAGTAAACTTATGATTACAACGATAGAACTGCTACTAAACACTTTAAGGGGTTTTCTTTGGACGCTGAAAAAGGCTATTTTCACGATTTTTTTTATAGGTTTATATTATAGATATTGATATAAAAGTTGTTACACTTAATAAATACCCTTTCGAAATACATTAAAAAAATTTTGTTATGTATTTATGTAACCC
The DNA here is from genome assembly GCA_963210295.1 of Ophion ellenae. Lineage (NCBI taxonomy): Eukaryota > Metazoa > Arthropoda > Insecta > Hymenoptera > Ichneumonidae > Ophion > Ophion ellenae. The sequence continues at coordinate 29,268,323 of OY723390.1, read as the reverse complement.
AAACAAACTTTAAACGCGTTTTTATCGCAACAACGTTTTTCGACGGCTTGTTGATAAAATCTCCGAAACTACTGAACCGATCCTTATGAAATTTTACCCACATATTCTTTACAACTATAGCTATAGCGCATATCTAGGTTTTTTTTTAAATTTTGATATTTACTATTTTTTGTTTGCCAAAAACGGTGAAAAACAACACGCTCTTTTTGTTTTTTCGAAAAATGTCCGCCGTTTTATTTTTGCATATATCAAAAATCGTATGACATGCGCTATAGCCATTAACATACTGAATCTAAAACCGTTTAATTTTTTGTTTCGGATGATCCTTCTCCGAGATTTCATCAACAAGCGCAGCCTTATAAGTTTTTTTAGGGCATTTTTTTAAGTAGCATTTTCATCTATGAATAGTTACTTAAATAAATGAATAAAAGTGTATTGTGTATATCGAAAGTGTATTTATTAAGTGTAACAACTTTTATATCAATGTCTATAATATAAACGTACCAAAAAATTCATGAAAATATCCTTTTTTAGCGTCTAAAGTGAGAAGACCCCTTGAAAACGTTTTTCTCAAAACTACGTTTTTCAAAACGGTGTACACGATTGCTCGACATCTAATGCACGGATTGACTTAAAATTTGGTACGATTATTCAGTGCAATAGTAGTTTAATCTTGACCGACGTTTTTCTTTTTACAATTTTTTTCATCAGTTAATGTCATGTGTCCACGAAAAATCGAAAAAATTATTTAAAAAAAAATTCGGTGAATGACACACGATAGCAGTAAAAGCTCCGCCAAGTCTTAAAAGATTGAAGAAAAAAACCGGTTTTTTGTTTCAAATTACCCGGGTTGCCAAAATCAACACCGTTGAGCTCCTCACGCTCAAAGGTCCTTCACGAGATTGTTTATAACTTCTTTGATTATAAATATTTTCAAATGAAATTCGGTGCACAACTTTGTTAATGTTCATAAAAATAAATGTCCGACCGATTTTTCAATCGTCTTATTTATTCGTTTAAAAATATTTTTTTTAATAACCCTGATTTTCGGGTCGTCGCTGCCTAACCCCTTAATTCATTTTTCTTATTGAACAAGAAAAGATGCCTAGAATTTCATTTCCAGTTTTCGCAATTTTCATAATCGTACAATAATAAAAAAAAGTATTATTGTATATTGTGATATTATTGCATTATTTAATTCGTCAGTAATTTTTATACACCTTTAATCAACGTCGATTCAATCGGCTTTGATATATGTTGTAAGGCCGACAGGTCTAAAGATTACTTGTTTTTTAGGCACTGCCGGATATTCAGAACGTAAGCTCGATTTCCGAAGTTGGGGGTGATAAAAAGTCGATCTGTCAGAACATCGTTCGGTATAAAACTAATTGCAAAATGTTATCCACGTTGCATAATATAATTTACATTCCCGGTGGCCTACTTCCCCTATTTTAAAATACGCGGACTGAGGAAGCAACGGCTGTCCGTGTTCATCAACTCGCCTACATAATGAGGAGATTGATCTTCATTTTAAAAAGCGGAATTTCGGAGGAGTAGAATATCTCGCAGTCATAAGTTTAGGCAAGGAAAAGATTTGCTAATTTTCATGATTTTTTTTTTAAAGGATGCATGTCACCATTTTTGAGACTTTAATTATGTTTCATTACAACTTTTGGTATTTTTCAAATCAATCTTTAAAAAGAGCGGCATAATGGCACCGTCTTCTAACCTGCATTTCCAAAACGGCGTGACATATAGCTAATAAAATTAATCGACCGATTCTGATAAAATTTGGTATACATCTTTCTAACCTTATTGTCTAAACATGATCCTAAATGTTTTTGGAAATTAAAAAAAAGTCTTTTTCTTTTACTTTAAAGACATACTATAAGTCTAAAAAATGGTAAAGAAATCGTACCTTTAAAAAAAATTATGAAAATCGCTTATCAACTTTTATATTCTTCAATCCGATCGTCAATTTTCAGCTTATTTCGTTATCTCGATTTTGACAGCTATGTATTCGATATCGAATGATCTTGGTGTCCAATCTCATTTTCTTTATTCATTGCAAATGTCACGTTTTATATTCGCTTTTAATCAAACAATCGATTTTGGGGATATTCAATTATCGCAGTTTTGACTGCCAATTTAAATTTGAACATATTCAGCTTTCGAACTTGCGGTCGCTTGCAATCTATTTTCAGTTATTGCGATTGACGGTCTCGATTGAGGCGAAGTAGAATATGTACCACGTGAGATATGAGTGCGAGAGAGATAGCTGAAACTTTTGAAACGAGATTTCTCAAAGATAAAGAATATTTAGGGCACAATAAAGTCATCAAGCCTCGCATCAGTGAATTCTAAATAGCCTGATGGTTTTGTTTCCATAAGAAACTTAACCATTTATAAGAAAACTGGGTTCGGAAATTTGTGAGTTTAGATTGATCTTGTACATGCCCTTAAGGTCGGTGAACTGAAATTCATTCACATTTTTTACTTATGTATTTTTTTTTCTTGTACATTATATATCATGACTTGATCATTTGATTATTATAGCAATGTTAACCAAAGGGACTGTGGAAAATATATAGAGCGATATTTGCTGCTTTTTCACAAATACAAATATTTCCAAAAATTGATTGCGATTATTCCAATATTTACAGACGCAGCACGCCTTATAATTAATATTTTTTTTGTTCGTTTGAAATTTGTTTGTTGAAAGTAATTATCTGGAATTTTTTCCTTCAAAATTTGGAAATCACACTATTCCGCATTAATCCCAAATAGTTTTTATACGTTTGGTTATTTAATTATTTTATTTTTTACCTGTTTATTTCATTATTTATGTATTTAATTATTTACTCGTTTACTTAATTATGTAATTATTTAATTATTGATTTGTTTCCTCGTTCGAAGATATTTACGCCCATTTGTTGTATCCGGTTGTTTGTTAAATTTGAACATTTTGTTGATTTATTTGCTTGCTCGTTTATTGTGATTGTAATTAACTTTACTGTATAATTCTCAAAATCCTAAACTATTTCTCATACACCAGTAACCTTCTGCAAAAAATGCATTTAAATTGATTCAGTAGTTCTCGAGTCATAAATTGACAAATTAAGACACACATTTTTTTTCAAGACACGATTTTTCCAATTGGCTTCGTCGATATAAACGACCGGTAAAAAAAAAGTTGTAAACATTAGAAAACTACCGACAAAGCACCCCGAGCAGTTTTATCATACGGAGAGATGATTCTGCGCATTGCCCACAATTAATTGCATTCATAAGCTCGCTATTCAACGAGCATTCACGTGGCTCGGGCATGTATGCGTCTACGTAGTATTATTTCACCCACGCGTTTCCAGGATTTCTCATTCATTTTACACATTCCGGAGTCGCGATACGTTCACATGCATTTGTGGTGCGTAAACACACGTGTAAAAAGTGAATCGACGTCGAAAATTAGGGAAATTCTTGCGAAAAGCGAGAAAAAAAAACGAAAAATAATTCTCGAAGACTTAAGGTAGTAGTCTCGCCATAGTGACGATGAAAAGTTTATTCTCCGCTCAATCGATGAAAGTTTCGAAATATTGCGAAATATCTTTATAATGTAGGTTGTACATTAGAGTGGCCCAAATTTGAGCTCTATTTTTTTCCTTTTTCTCACCATCCAATTATCTTCTTTAAAGAGGAAAAAGAATTGTCACGAAATCTGCGAACGGTCAAAAAATGTTTAGAGGTCGCTCAAGCCTCCCAAAAATTCAAATTTTCATTAAAAATCGATTCTTTTTCGTTTACGACTCGCCCATGAACTTCACGCTTTATAATTTTTAAATTAACCTCGCGAAAGCTCCAGACGGTCAATGAATATTTAGTCGTCGCTCAAGAGCTTCGAAACTTCCAATTCTCGCCAATTTTTTAAAATTCATCTCACTCATAAATATATCGTTTTGTAAAATTTTCAAAACAATTAATCGTTTCTTTTAGAAACAGATTTCTCAAAGTTACCTCACACTGATAACCCAAGAATTATAATCTTTGTTCTCATAAAATAATTATTTGAACGTTTTGTCCGTAAACAAAATTATAGGTTCCCCGTTTTATCGGGTTAGAAGTGTGAGGTAAATTGAAAAAATCCGTTTCTAAAGAAAAAAAGGATTAATTGTTTTGAAAATTTTACAAAGTGTTAAATTTATGAGTGAGAAGAGAAAAAAATCGCGTCAATTGGAAATTTCAAAGCTCTTGAGCGACCACTAAATATTCATTGGTCAGCTAGAGCTTTCGCGAGCTTAATTTAAAAATTATAAAGCGTAAAATTCATAGGTGAGAAGTGGACGGAAAAAAATCGTTTTTTTTTAAATGAAAATTTCAAAATCATCATTTTTTCAAGGCTTGAGCGACCTCTAAATATTTTTTCACCGCTCGCAGATTTCGCGACAATTCTTTTTCTTCTTTACAGAAGATAATTGGATGGTAAGAAAAAGGAAAAAAAAATAGAGCTTAAATTTGGGCCACCCTATTTGTACATCTTATCAGGATGTAAACACTTATAAAGCAATGAAGAAAATACCTAATATAATGTTTAGAGTTCCAAAAATAACAACGTTCCCTCCATCACCTAACCCTCACTTTTTGTATCAACTATCCATTCCGGCTACTAATACGTAGACACTCTGCGTACATGGATATGCACACACTGCTGCAATCCAGCGAACGCGGAGATCGTGGCAACGTCGCAAGCCCAGCGAATTTTTGTCGTGATATTTAGTACAAACGGAAATGCAAAATTTGAGCTGTGGCCGGAATAATGGAACAAGTGCGACATAAAGGCAAATTTGCCGCACGAAAAAGGATCGCCAAAAATAAAAAAGCGGTCGAAATTATGACCCGTGCAAAAAGAGAAAACGAAAAGAAGAACCGTGTAGAGGTTTTGAACAACGAAAATGTGGGACATCGTATCGTGAATGGTTGAATTAATGAATTTCACTGCGATGAATTGATGATAAAAGTTTTTCATTGTTTCAGCGAATTTTTTATTTTATTCGTTTACTAATTTTGCCCTAGCAACATATATATATATATATATATATATATATATAAAGTAAATATAAAAAATCTGCCGCGTCTCTACATACATTTTCTACCTATGAACGCACCGAACGCTTGCAGCGCTGCCAGATCTCCGGCTCTAGTCTGCTCCAGTCGCTTCGTGGCGCTAGCGTCGCTAGACTTTGCTTAATTTTAATCGCTATATCCCTGAAACTAGACGGTCAAAATTCATGATTTTTTTACCCGCTTCGTCATATGCTCCTCTGTAAAAAACATTTTTTAAAGAAAAAATTGTAGAAAAGTTTCGACGTTATTACATGAAATGTGAAATTTTCCACCGTTCCCCATAAGAACACGTGCAAAAGACCGTGCAATCTTTTATTGCCAATATATCGAATACAGAATGGTGAATCCTTTTGAAAGTTTGCAGGTAATCACTTAATAGTGACTTGAATGTGTCCTTAAAATAAAAATAAAATCTATAGAAAAACCCCTTGGCGAGTGGAGTGAAGGTCCATTTAGAGCATGGATGCCGGTTTTCGATAACACCGAAAAACCAGAATATCGGACCAAAAATCTGATATCGAAAAATCGATATTGGACTCGAATATTACCGATATTTCGATATCAGAGTTGAAAAATTAAAATAAAAAAATAAAAATATCTCTGAAAGACGAAACATCAGACGCCCTCTGTTTTTTACGGTCATTGTTTCAACAATCTCGATTTAATTACAGTGACCTAATGCCTGTGACGTAATGCCACAAAACGTGCCATTTGTTTGCATTCTGGTAGCTACTGCTACGCTGACTTGCATAAAACTCCCTAATTTTTAACTTTGCTTATCTCCTACTTTTTAATTTGCTTAAAAGTTCCTATTTTTTTTATTTTTGTTTGTTTATTTAGTTTATGTTGGATTGGATATATATAAGAGCATTGTAGAATATGTTTAGAAGAGTATAATAAATGAAGATCCAATAAAAGAAGGTCATTTTTAATACATACTCGCTATACACTATTATTTCTACCACTTCTATCTACACTTTCAAGCTTCCAACGTTTTTAATCAAGGTTTCCCATGCATATCGGAAAATATCGAAATACCGGTATTCCGATATACAACTTTTTAATATCGAAACGAAACCGGTAATAAAAAAGCTCGGACATCGTCTGTCCAAGCTCTAGGTCCATTTGTATTATGAAAAATGTATCGATGCCGAAGCCGAAGGGATTTTCCATGCTCGGTGCATCCGAAAACTTGAGCTTTTTAAATTTTTATTTGATCTTTTGCGATCTATAGCGACGACCGGAAGCAATAACTGTCTGGATAATATTAAACCAGGAAATGAGGAGCGCAAAAAAAGAGGGTTGCTTTCTAAAATTATTGCTGGAATTATTATTTCGAAAAGACAGTTTTAAAAAGACATTTGCCTAACCGCGACGATATCTAAAGCATTATTGATCATGCAAAAAAATTATTCTTCCCCATCTGTGATATATATTTCCGTATGGAATATATCGTTTTTGGAAAACCTGAAGTTGATCTCTGAATTGATGAAACAACCTTGTGGATATAGTTACACATTGTGTGAACTTTTTTTCAGTTGGTAGTGGAAATAGCTGGTGCCTTGTCTTCATAGACCACAAGCGACAAAAATTCGTTCGCGTACGCAACGTCATGGTCATCACGAGATTGGCACGTACCCACACATAGTTTTTCGAAGGTCAATACACATTCAAGAATCTCTTCTATCGTCATCTTTGGTTGGTTGTCAGTCTATTAGTTTCCTATTTTATTTCCTCCTTTATTTCCACCACTCGATTGATGAATTTTGAAAAAATCATCATCAAGTGGCTTATATATGCGGTTGGTGGTAGCTATTTTAAATATGTCAGGACATTGCAGCGTGATGTAAAATTAGTGATGTTGTCAACAAGCAGGTAGTGTTGTCCTATTTGTAAATCGTCTAAACGATGCGTAATCACTATATCTTTTGTGCCGGTTGAATTTCTAGAGTACTTCCCTCGAGACTTGTACACTTCGTCATAGGTGATAACAACGAGGAAAGAGGACGAGGCGATACGGTTATAAAGCTCTACAATTTACAGAGCAGATTTCGGTCGCGTCGAGTTTGCATCGTTAAAAGCGACAAAACTTAATTCTTGTCGATTGACCTAATTTTTTTTTGCCGATTTAGGCTGCGAAAATCATTAAGATAGTACGAGCGCGCAATCTTGATTTCTATGGATTTTGTTCAAATTTCAACCAGACATTGTTCATATCATTATGCATGTTTGAGTGAAATTTCAGAACGGTCGACTATTTTGATTGGGAGATAATGGGTTTTAAAATTGCAACTTTTAACACTGCAGGATCTGCATTGAAATTTAGACAGAATAATTTTCCATAGCAAATATTTGTCCCCTATAATAAGAAGATATATGGCAACACTGCATCGTTCCACGTATCCAATGACGTGAGTTTGCGCGGCATATTTAAAATAAATAATTTATCTGGAAGTAATTTTTAATCGAACAAAGTTTTTAATCAGTTATGAATGAACCAACACTTTTATTTGTTAATGAAGATAACATAAACAATATAAAATATTAATATTTATAATGCAAGTATTTTTTTACGACAACATTTTTAACTTTAGGAACACGATCATTATTTTTTCCTCGAAATATTGAACAATACTGTTATGCGATGTTGCCATTTGTCTTCTTATTACAGGGGACAAATATTTTTTACGAATAATTATTCTGTCTTTACCGAACGTTTTTAGCAAAACTGAATAGTAAAGGCAATCCAAACTTTTTTCACTCTTTCCCTAACTGGTTTGCTATCTAAACATAATTTTTATTCAAAATTTATAAACACAATAGAATGAAACGACGAATTATGCGACCTCACTTTCGGTCAATGCTGTGTTAAATGTTGCCATTTTAAAACCCGTTATTTCCCAATCTAAATACAGTAGAACCTCGATTATCCGAACCAATTGGGACCGAGATTAGTTCGGATAATCAAAAGTTCGGATAATCGAAACGTGGGTTTTTTGGGACGAGATCATAAACAACACCTTTTTATATAAAAACAGTACATACATATATCAGGTGTTCAATATATATATATATATATATATATATATATATATATATATATATATATATATATATATATATATATATATATATATATATATATATATACACACATATATTAAAGACTGAAAAAAGTCGAATGACTTTTAAAATATTTTTTTTATAAAATCGTCCATTTTCAATTGACGAACGGTCGTAACGCGTTTTTGAGCGGCTAAGTCTTGCAGCCGTTTGAGAAGAAGAAGTTGCGCTGGGTTGCTGATTGTTGTTCACGACAGTGGCAGCGAGCAACAATGTATCTTTCGCGCCAACGTTCGCATAATTGAGCGTTCGGATGAACTAAGCCATCGTTCGGATAATTGAGGGTTCGGATGATCGAGGTTCGGATAATCGAGGTTCTACTGTAGTCGACTGTTCTGAAATTTCACTCAAACATGCATAATGATACGAACAATATCTGGTTAAAATTTGAACAGAATCTATAGAAATCAAGATTGCGCGCTCGTTCTATTTTAAAACGTTTTCACACAGTCTCATTAGAGATTTACAACCTCAAACTGCAAAAAGAAGACTTTCCATATTGACAAAAATAAAGCAAAGGAGAATTGAAAAGGAAATCGTTGCATTCCAACGATTCAAACTTCAACGTCATAGGTTTTGAGATCATTTATGCCGTTGGAGTAATTTAGGCCTAACGTATTTTTTGTAATTATAGTTTGATGATTAACCTAAGGATATTATATCACGGAATTCACTTGAAAAATCTCAGCTTTCTACATCGGTTCTCAGACCTTTGATTTATCTTTCTACTCTTAATAGATTTTGGATTTTTCGTATTCCCTTGACATTGAAACATTATCTTCCGCTTCAAATGAGCAAAAAAAAACTCACTAAATCTCAGTGTCCGTTTTTGGATACTTTCATTTGTCTGTAACTTCCGCATTCACGTGTATCATGATCTTGCATCTTTATAAGTGTTTCCCGAATTCACAAGTAATGAATGGGGCTTCAAGTGAATGGAGCTTTAAGGAGTTTCGGGACAATTGACGAAATGTGACCTGTCGATTCAAATTTATACAGTAAATTCTTTGTCATATACTGAATGCACCCTCAACATTTTAAATCGGTCGTCTATACCGTTTCTATAAAAATGGACAATTTAAAAAACATTTCTTAAGGGCTTACGTGTGTTTGAAAAATTTCGAAAAATCCTTTTTTTTAAATTTCATTATCTAAGAGTACAATATATCTAAAATATTATCCAAAAATTGTAATTCAATCGGAGTAAAAGTCTAGGAGAGAGAGAGCGTTTGGGAATTCCCCCCGTTAAGAAAGACCGACCGGGAGCGACGCGGGTATATGGCATTTTCCTCAAAACACTATTTTTTATGTCGGTGGACACGATTTTACAAAAACTAATGCACCGATCTTATTGAAATTTTGCACACTTCTTCAAAATAGCATTGACGCGTGATTGAACGAAGGCTTTTTTTCGATTAGAACTAATTCCACAATCCTATACGTAGTGTAAATTGTACCAAAAATTGACAAATTGGCATACAACTCTGTCAAAAATTCAAATTTCAGTTTTTTTAAAATCCTTCGTTCAATCACGAGCTATGCTTATCCACTAACAGAAAAAAATTGGTTTTTTAATTTCAGATAAAGCTATCGTGAGTTATTCTGACCACCACGAGGACACTTTTTCAGGGGTCTCCGGAAACCAAGTCCCATCGGCTGAATTTCCCAAATTTTTGGATGAATTTTCTTTTTAAATATTGTTCAATGTGTACATTTTGTATAAAACAATTTATATATTATGTTTTTTTTGAATAGTGAAAATATCCTTTTTTTGCTTTGAAATCCACTCCTTAACACAGGGAGATGCCTACGACGAGATAACGTACGGAGTACATTATGCCACTGATGACAAAATTGCCATAATGTACTGAGTGATTTGACAATTTTTTATAACATCTTAAGGCCTTAGGCCACTCTAGAGGCCGGAAAATAGGCTTTTTGGGGGTTTTCTTTTCAGAAAAACTACAAAATAAAGCGAGACCACAAAAAAGGGTATTTATCATCCATATCAGTGACTGTATACAATAATTTTTTTGAAGCGATTAATTTCAAAATGACGTCTGTGCAGCGTTTGTCTCAGAACTGCATTTTTTAAGTTGGCCGGAAACTTAACTCACACAATTTTCAACCGATTCACTTGACATGTTGAATATATCTTGAAAAATACATTGTCTATGGAAGTACGTAGGATTTTTTTCTATATTGCACAGTTTATTTGTTATTAACAATTATCTGACGATTTTTTCGGCAAATTTTTCACTTTCCCCTTTAGAAGTGCGCCATTTGGCCAAAAATCAATATATCAAAAAAATCCTACGTACTTCTATAGCATTCATTATATAAAATCGAAAAAAATGCATTGGCTCATTATAATTAAAAAATTACAGCAGCTGTTTGTCCGGCCGTGAACCCTCGAAAAACGGAGACGTCATCGCAAAAACGCTGCACCGCCGCCATTCCGAAATTAATCGCTTCAAAAAAATTATTGTATACAGTCACTAATATGTATGATAAACACCCTTTTTTGTAATCTCGATTCATTTTATAGTTTTTCTGAAAAAAAATCCCCTAAAAGCCCATTTTTTCGGCCTCTGGACTGCCTCTCAAACATTTTTCGGACGAAAAAGTGTTTTTTTTTTTCAATTGTAAATTGTATAAAACCGGTGTAGACGATCGCTTTAAATTTGGAGGGTGCATTCAGTACGCGACAAATAATTTACCCTACAAATTCGAATCAAATGGTAATTTCGTCAATTGTCTCGAGAATAAATCAATGTTTCTACTGTTTACAGAATAAACTCCGCCATTCTCCGTTCTTTCTTCCGCAAAACATCGCGAAATACAAGTTCCCCCTTCATTCAAAATCCTTCATTACAAAAGGCTGTAAACGGTGCAATAAAAGCGCGCGAAAGCGGATAGCATTGAAGGACTCACCGATTAGAATGGCAGGTTCCCGATTATCCTCGACAAGGGCGGTGAGAACGAGAAAGATGGGATGTTGAACCGGCAGATGTTCAAGATCGGCGGTGCAGTCGTCGTAAAGTACGACCTCGCTGTAATTTCCGCGTTTAAGAATATCCTTGCCCTCCCGGGCGGTGACTAGATCAGCGAGGCAGGCTTTCCCAAGTTGCAGGCGTCTTCGATTAAAGCGATCGGAACAATTAACGTTTATGGCACCGCGCACGTGATTAACGTTGTAAACGATGAAGGGACGACAATCGAGTATAACGAGGCCGGGTTTATCGTCCAAGCGATGTGCAAGCTCGTCGGCCTTGATGGTGCGCGAGCGTTTAAGTATCAATTGTCTTTGGAGGGTCGGATTGCTCTCGGAGCATGGGCTTGTTGGTAGGCTTACGGTCTCCAGTTTGCAGCGTTTCGTTGGAGCAGTTGACGACGGAGTTTGAAAGAGCACTGCAGCGGCAGCTGCTTGACGATTGTTGACTTGTTGATTCTGATAGTGATGATGATGATGATGATGATAATAGTGATGATGCAGATTATTGTGATACGGATGATAATTGTCCTGTGGATGGTCGAATCGTTGGTTGAGATTGTTCGTGTAATTGAGTCGAGCTAGGTCGTCGATGATTGGAGCGTTGCGGCTGTTGGCCTCCTCGTTGTTGTTGATGTTTCCGTTTCGTCCGCAAATGTCGTCGCAGTAGACGTCCGAGTGGCAATTCACGTAGCAATTGGTATTAGCATCGACCGTGTCGATGCTGTTCGTACTTCCGCTCGATGTACTTGGTTCGCCGATGCTGCCGCAATAATCGAGGCTACCGCGTCTGGTGGTGTTGCCGGCGCTGCTCGTGCTGATGCCACTGACACTGCTCGTCGTGGATATAGTCGAGAGAGTCGGTGATGTCGGTGTCGTTGGTGTTCCACAACAAACGCCACTTTTCGTCACCGTTACGACCGCTGCAGCGGCGGCTGCCGCGAGAAAACGATGATGACGATCGGAACAAGGCGGACCTGGCTCGCTCAGGCTACGATTAAGCGCTAGTTTGAGATTGTCACGGGGACGCACGCCAGTTACGGCCGAAGCCTCGCAACAAATCAGGGTCGACATCTTTGTACCAGCTGTTGGCGCGTCGGTACTGATTTCACTGTTCGCGCTTCCCCACTTAGACCTGCTACTCGTGGCGATGATGCTGCACGTTTCACTACTGACGTCAGGAACGTCTATATCGAGACGAGACGAAGCCGCTGCCAGTGATGATCGCAGACGCGGGGAAACTGCGGAGAAACGGAAAACATGCTGAAAAGTCGATTCTTCGCTTGCTTGCGTCACGCTTTTTCACATTTCGCTCTTCGGTTTTTCGATTTTTCAATCAAAAACGGGTCAGGGCTGATTGAATCATTGTTTCTAGCCTCTTAAGAATACTTTTGACAAAAGCTTGAAAAAGCTTTTCATTTTTGACGGATCAAATTTTGATTTTTTTTTTATTGATGACGGGTAATCGAACAAATCCGGGAGATATTAGCTCGGTCGTTGACAGATGAAGGTATTTGAATATTCATTGTGCAAATACATTTTTTAATATATATATATATATATATATATATATATATATATATATATATATATATATATATACTACCGGTCAACAGTTTTCGGACACTTTAGATAATTGCAAAACTTCCGATCACTGGATAATTACCGAATAATGTTAGAATGACATAATTCATTTTATTTATCGTATTACGAAGATACTATATAGCTCTATACAATGAATAATATTATTCTATATAATTTTGCAATTATCCAAAGTGTGCGAAAACTCTTGGCTGGTAGTGTATACACACCCACACACACACACGCGCGCATGTATATTAGGGTGGCCCAAATTTGAGCTCTATTTTTTTTCCTTTTTCTCACCATCCAATTATTTTCTTTAAAGAAAAAAAAAATCTCGCGAAATCTGCACGCGGTCAAAAAAATTCAGAGGTCGCTCAAGCCTCCCAAAAATGCAAGTTTTCTTTAAAAAAAAAAACGATTTTTCTTTTCGTTCCCTCTCACCTATGAATTTCACGCTCTATAATTCTTAAATTATGCTCGCAAAAGCTCTAGCCGACAAATGAATATTTAGTGGGCGTTCAAGAGCTTCGAAATTCCCAATTGTCGCGGGTTTTTTCTCTTCTCACTCATAAATTTAACACTTAGTAAAATTTTCAAAACAATTTATCCTTTTTTTTCTTAAGAACCGTTTTTTTTAAAATAACCTCACACTTCTAACTCGATAAAACGGGCGATAATTTTGTTTACGGACAAGAGCTTTAAAGAATTATTTTATGAGAACAAAGATTATAATTCTTGGGTCAGTAGTGTGAGGTAACTTTGAAAAATCTGTCTCTAAAGAAAAACGATTAATTGTTTTGATCATTTTACAATGCGTCGAATTTATGAGTGAGATGAATAAAAAATTGGCGAGAATTGGAAATTTCGAAGCTTTTGAGCGACCACTAAATATTCATTGACCGGCTGGAGCTTTCGTGAGGTTAATTTAAAAATTATAAAGCGTGAAATTCATGGGTGAGAAGTAAACGAAAAAAAAAATCGAATTTTTAATGAAATGTCGAATTTTTGGAGGCTTGAGGGACCTCTAAATATTTTTTGTCCGCTCGCAGATTTTGTGAAATTTTTTTTTCTTTTCAAAGAAGATAATTGGTTGGTGAGGAAAAGGAAAAATAAATAAATCTCAAATTTGAGCCACTCCACTATAAATAAGTAATTATATTTTGTATAATAATGCCATTGACATGAAATATATATGTATATATTTACAGGGTGTTAGGAAGGTCGATGCAAAGCCTTAAGGGAGTGATAGGCCACTTCGTCAGGAACATATCTAACCTAGGTTACCTTAGTCCAAAGTCTAAGGATTTCGAGTTATCATGGTAAGTATGATTAGTAGAAAATTTCCCAAAATGAAGTACTAACTCGTTTACCTCTTATATTAATGCTATTTTTTTTTAAATAATAGCATTAACATGAGAGGTATTTTTATTTTTTGACAAGTTTTAAAAATTCAACACGTCCCATTTAGTTAGTTGTGTGGATACAGATGATTGTATTGGTGTTTATCTATTGAATACACACTAATCTAAGACCCAAATAAGTTTTTAGTTGCCAATTATTGTTTGAACATTATAAACGAGTTAGTACCCAATTCTGGGAAATTTTCCAAAAATCAGACTTACCATGATAACTCGAAATCCCTAGACTTTGGACTAAGGTAACCTAGGTTAGATATGTTCCTAACGAGGTGACCTATCACCCCCTTAAAGCTTTCCATCGACCTTCCTAATATCCCGTATATATTTCACGTAAATGACATATTATTATTATACAAAATATGATTACTACATTTATGACATGCCTCATCAGTAAAATTGTAATCCGATTGCGTCTGTTCGAAAAAAATTCTATTTGACGAGTAAATGTTCATCCATCATTAATGAAAAGTTTCTTATTTCGATTGCAATTATAGACGCGATCCGAAAGCTTTCAAGATTTTTTTCCGCAAGCTTATAGATTGAAACGTGACGAATGTTTGATTTCATTTGCGATGATACCAAAACGAGATTAGTTGGGGAGAAAAAATCAACAGATATATATTTTCGAAAAAATGGGCTCATAATGTCTCGTTGGTTCGTCGACAAACTCTGCTCGAACGTAGTATATATATATCTACATACACACAAACACACACCTCCACATTTTTAAGGGGTTACCCCCACTTGTGATTTTGAAAAAATCGATTTTTTTTATTGCATTTTTTTGAAGTATAAGTATCTGAGAATATGTCCTGAAAATTTCAAGTCGATCCGAACAAAATTGACTGAGCTATGAGCGTTGAAAGTGAAGAATCCGCGTTGAAAGAGCGTTGAAAGAGAAACTTTAAACGCGTTTTTCTCAAAATGGCATTTCTGAAGTCGGTGACCAAGATTACTCGAACACTAATGAACCGATCTTCTTGAAATTTTGCAGGCTTATTTAATACATAAAAATGTAGTCTTTAATCGTTCGATTTTTTTTCGAAAAAAAATGGCCGCTTTATAGCCAAAAAACGGCCGTTTTTTTCGTTAAAATCGAACCATTAACTTTGACTGTCCGCCATTTTGTGAAAAAAGAATATTTTTTAAAATCCTTCGATTAAAGACTAGTTTATACTTATATTTGACTAAATCCATCCGCATTTTTTTTTCAGATGATCCACTTCGCCGCAATGTTGGTCACCGCAAACCGTGTATATAAAAACATTATTTCATTGACGGCCATTTGCCACTAAACAATGTAATATTTTTCAATAAAAAAATTACTGAAAGTTCTTCAAGATGTGTTCTTTAAGATGGTATATTGATCGATTAAAAAAGTTTTGTAGTTTTCTTTAAAAAAAATCATGAAAAAGGCCTTTTTGCGCTACAAGTGGGGGTAACGCCTTAAGCAATTAGTACATCTATATGTTGCATGTTTATCTGAGAATTTTTTATCGCTATTGAGCCTCATTGAAAAGATAAGAACCGCACATAGCTTGCGTGTAATCAGACAAGAAGTCCTCTTGTTTTCCGTAAGAAACGTTTCTACAAGTCACTAATCGCAATAACGAAATCAAAATCGAGAATTATTTCAAAATGAACGAGCATGTTTTCTGAAATCAAGACTTCTTAATATCGGACATGAAAATAAATTGCGGGAATAAGTGAATCGTTTTTGAGAACTATGGTAATTTAAATAATACGTGTTTGAGGTATATTCATCGCGCGATCAATTCTTTACGACTATCGCGTGTGGTGTTTTCGAAAAAATGTAAACCCTTTTTTCAAGAGAAACCTTTATATAGAAAAAAAAAACGTACGGTATAGTAGGTATATCTAGAAATTCGACCGAGGACCATTTCTTTTCGATATCCCCCACCCCTTAATCTCGCGGCGAAGGAATCTGAACTAGCGGGACCCACGGCGGCTTGACCTCCACGACGAGAGCGATCCTACCTACTTTCCTGTCAAGCAATGTCCTGAAGTCGAGGAACGAACGAAATCCTCGCTTCCTTGCATTTTTTTTCAAATACATGAAAAACATGATTTTTCCTATGTGAATCTTCCATCCAAAGAATGGTTCATATTTTTCGTTATTGGCTACAATTGGACTTGATATGTTGACAAAGTCGAAATAGACGAGATCCCTTAGTCCATTCAACAGGATCAACAGCTTTAGATCCTAATTTTTTTATACTCTGAAGCCCCTTGAAATAATATTGAGTAAGTATGAATTTTATGTCAA
The DNA here is from genome assembly GCA_963210295.1 of Ophion ellenae. NCBI lineage: Eukaryota > Metazoa > Arthropoda > Insecta > Hymenoptera > Ichneumonidae > Ophion > Ophion ellenae. The sequence goes on along the minus strand of OY723390.1, from coordinate 29,251,801 downwards.
TTTCATTTTCTTTACAGACGAGTGGCCGCATGGTGTCCATCCATCTATAGAGTATCGATTTTTCTAACAAAATCTCTGACGACGTTACATTATAGGGGAAAAAATATCATGGAAAAACCATTGTTGATACAACATTGTTTTGGGTTGAAATTGAGAAAAGTTTGGGTTTTCATTGAGGGAAAGTTCTGCCTCGGGCCAAAAAATGTTCGATTGTTCACCAATTTTTTATGCGAAAAGTATTAAATATAGAATCTTGATATTTGGTATGGTAACTAAGCGGTCTTTATTGAACATCAAAATATTTTTTAAAGTTTGACAAAACATGGTGGTGGGAGTGGGAGGAGGACATTCTTCGCTTTCGGAAGTCCTAAGTCCCGGACAGGTGATCTGAAGCAAAGAAGTCAAACATATTTTTACTTTTTACAATATTGTGCATAAGTTGACCTAGAATCAAAAAGAAAAATTGAAAAATAAAAAAATAGTGCGCGATCGGAAGGAAATTTGTTTTTTTCCCAAAAATGTTCGCAGTTTTTTGCTCACTATTTTTTTTATTTTTCAATTTTTCTTCTTGATTCTGGGTCAACTTATACACAATATTGTACAAAGTAAAAACATGTTTGATTTTTTTGCTTCAGATCACCTGTCCGGGACTTAGGGCTTCCGCAAGCGAAGAATGTCATCGTCCGCGCACCGACATACGTGGCTCCTCCCACTCCCATCACCATGTTTTGTCAAACTTTAAAAAATATTTTGATGGTCAATGAAGACCCCTTAGTCAACATACTAAATATGAAGATTCTATATTTAATACTTTTCGCATGAAAAATTGGTGAAAAATCGAGCCTTTTTTGGCTCAACAAGGCAGAACCTTCCCTTAAGAAGTTAGGCTTCCGTGAAAATTTCAAAAAATCATTGTCGCTTGAGGCACCTTAATTGGAGAGGAAGGTCCAACATACGGTGCAGGAATCGCAGATTGAAGGTTAACTACTATTACAACGATAGAACTGCTAGTAAAACTTCAAACGCGTCTTGCTCAAAATTATGTTTCTTTGAACGGTGTACACGATTTCTCGACATCTAATGAACGAATTGACTTGGAATTTTGTACACTTATTCAGTCTAATAGTAGTTTAGTTTTGACGGACGTTTTTCTTCTTAACATTTTTTTTCATTAGTTATTAACAATAATGATGTCATATGTCCTCGAAAGATCGAAAAAATAATTCAAAATTTGTTTTTCGATAATCGAAACACGATGACCAAAAAAAGCTCCGTCAAGTCTTAGCCTATATTATGTATTTTAAGAAAGAAATCGTCTATTTTACTTCAAATCAACCGGGTGGCCAAAATCAAGTACACCATTGAGCCCTTCACATTCAAAGGTCCTTCACGAGATAGTTTATAACTTGTTTAATTATAAATATTTGGTAACCAAGTTTGTTAATGTACATACAAATAAATGTCCAATCGATTTTTCAATCATCTTACTTATTCCTACAAAATTAATTCTTCTAAATAAGCCTATTTTTGGGTCGTCACAGTAGCCTAACCCCTTAAAGACGATCTTTCGAAGTCAGTGAAGAGTCTTGAATCGGACGGCATCTTGCAAAAATCCCGAAATACGAGAATTGGAACTTTCGGCGTTGGGATGGAATTTCAGTTTCGGAAAAATAGCGATCTTTTATGTATAGAATCATCCCATTTAGGTATTTGTAATAGTTTTTCTGTAGATCGATTGTTCATTTTCCGTCACAACTCCCGTCGTTTGTACTGAATAATTGCTGAACAATAATTGTCGAATAAACAATCAACATTCCTAAACAATAATTGTCGAATAAACAATTAACATTCCTGAACAATAATTGTCGAATTGAAATCAACATTCCTGAACAATAATTGTCGAATTGAAATCAACATTCCTGAACAATAATTGTCGAATTGAAACCAAAATTCCTGAACAATAATTGTCGAATAAACAATTAACATTCCTGAACAATAATTGTCGAATAAACAACCAACATTCCTGAACAATAATTGTCGATTTTAAATCAACTCAGTGGTGCCCATATTCGCGAGCTGAAGCAGCGAACGGCACTCGGCCACTGTACCGGCGCCACACTGACCAATCACACCACGAATAAAGTGACAACAATATCACCGCGAGATTTCCAAAATTCCATCATTCTATTTTTACGCGTTTGTACGTACAGATAATTCAATAGTGTAGACTTTCACGCCTTTCTGTTTTAATGTTTTTCCGATCATTTGCACAGACACGTTGTACAAAAAGCGATTCGTTTTTCAGAACACTTCGGGGATAAATCGGATTTTAAAATAAACAAACAAACGAAAACTTTAATCGATGATGTTGACAACAAAAATATCAAAAAATGATTTTCTTGGTACAAAATGGCACCCGTTTGTTTTCCGACGAACCGTTTCAATAAATTTTCCATTCAAGCTAAAATTTCGGTTGCTTTATAAGCAACGAATCTTCCCCCCTTGATTTTTACAATGACGAGTACATATTTACGAATAATGACATGAAGATTGGAAATTGACTGCCAAAAAAATGATCACCTTTGGCAATGGCCAAAAATTAATGGAATTGAAGTTTGCATCGTTGGAATGCAATGAAATTTTTTTTTCCTTCTGAAATTTCTTTCCGCAGATTCTAGCTATCACACTCCCTCAACGATTTTTTAAGATGCCTACTGGGAGATCTGCAATTGCAATTTGCAAAAAAAAAATGGGTTTCATAATAAATAACAAGGAAATCAAAATGTGAGTATGAATTTTCGTTGTGCTCTAACGATGCAAACTTCAATATAAATTAAAGGTCTGATCGGAATCGCACAAAGTTGCTACGGTTTGAACGGCCAGAACCTCTGCCTCTCGCATTTAGCCTTATACGTTCGCCTCATAGTTTGTTCCATTCTCTGGCCGATTTTCGCACGCCGGGCGAGGCTGCTCGACATGCACGACTCTTCGAGGCAGGAGGGGGAGTCAGCATGGAGAAAGTTATGTTATGAGAAAATATAATCTATGCGGAAATATAATCTATACGGAAATCTGCTATCGAAATAACCGTAATAGCAGTCGATAATTTGACTCTTGCACATCGAGTCGTGAGTCCTTGCCTCGCAGTAATGCAGAACTTCGACGGCCCCAAATTTTAGCATCATACAACGAGCTTCGGTCCCTAACATTTTTTAAAAATAACTTTTTGACTTTTTTGTACGTATTAACCCTACGTTGACAAACTGGTTCATTCTGACCCAGACGAGTTTGTAATAAAATGATCAATTTTCTAGAATTGAAAGTTTTCAATAATTTTTCACAAGAATAGAATTTTTTACTTTCCGAATTTTAATTATGCACACATGTTGAATAATGTTTAAAGTGTATCCCGGATCTTTTTCAATAAAAACCAATCGAAGGGTTGTTAATGGCAGGTGGATGAAGTACTATCTGGGTCAAATTGACCCAGTGTGTCAAAATCGTGGCCAAATATAAGTGTGTCAAGGAAGGGTTAAAAGAAACTTTTTTTGCATTTTTTCGACTTTCCATCGTCATCTGTTTTTCAAATATGAATTCTTGACGTTGTCAAAGTTTTCGATTTCTTCGCTTTTTGCGCCTACAAAGACGAAAGAAAAATGATATCCAAATAAATCAGAGCATCATTTTGTTCGTGTTGACGAAATTTCTGGAAAAATTGTTTCTAAAAAAATAATGTGAAACATTCTTAAATATTGTTTCGATAGTTTTTCGTTTAATCAAAACGAAAGAAAAGTCAGATTGGACAGCGTTAATCTTTTTTTAACCGCTGTATAAAATTTGGGCTAGAGTTTCGAAATTTTAGAGCTATAGTTTTTAAGTATTTTTTCGATATATTTTAAGATTTGACAGCAAAATGAAATTGGAAGTTAAAAGCGGTATATTTTTTTTTGTGTCGAAAATCGGAGGCAATGTTTGAAAACTTCAGAGCCATGATCGATCATGAGTAACCTATATTTTTACTTTTTTTTCTAGTTAGTAAGACTCAATTTTGTACAGAATTTTTTATTCGTGTTTAGGCCCATCGATTTCATTTCAAATGTGAACAATTTTGCTCCGAATTCGGACAATGCTAAACCTTGATCAATCATGTGTATCAAATTTTGGCTATTTTTTAACTTTATTAGAATTCCGTTTCAACTGAAAAATCCAAGTTGAATTTATTTATAAATGGCGCCGTCGTCTCCATGCTCGAAGGGCTTTGTGATGTCATTGGCGATAATGTGCAGTAAGTAGCGACTCGAGTTAGGCTAAAAGTCCCTCTAGGAGAGCTCACGGACCACACGGACCCTACGAGTGGTATTCTCGTTCAAATCATTTGCATAAAATAAAAATGATATTTTTGTCTAAAAAAAAAGTACGATTTGATAATGACGCAATTACAAAGTTTTAGCTTTGTAAATGCCACACCCATCTCGGGAACTCAAACTTCAAGTGTGCCATACTACAAATGAGCGGTATCATAATTGTAAAAAGATTCTTTCAATCGGATAATCTTGAATGTCACCAATCTTAAAGAAATACGAAAATGATAAAAAGAAATAAAATAATACGTAAAGAAATAAAAGAAAACGTAAAAGCCCGGCAAAATGTAATCTCTTATTTTATCCTCACTTAACCAATTTCCGTATAACGAAAAATTTGAAAAACTAAAAACACGTCAAAAACAGACAAAAAATGGGCTCACGATCGGTTATAACTCACGAATTATAAAATTTTGTCAAAAATTTCACAGAGTAAAAAATAAATTATGTCTAACGAACAAAAGCAAT
>OY723390.1:29239465-29246772 GCA_963210295.1 Ophion ellenae | reverse complement strand
TTCCGGCCAGGCGCGTTCAGCACTGCGAACAGGTGTAGCGCCAGCACCTGCTGTAGCCATGAACGCAACGGTGTACAAATACTGATAACCTGCGAGACGACTCGTAAATAGCGCTACGAAAAACCGCACAATAATTCTCTTATCCAATTACTCCCTTAGTCAGGTGTGTACATTGAAAAAACATTTTTCTCGCCCGATTCTGAAGGTTTTCTCACACCAGGAGTGCGAAAGCACGTAGAGAAAATTTTATAGGTACTTCCCGTTGGGTATTAGATCATCGAAATCGATTAGAACGCCGAGAAGTCGTCGCTTAGGTGATAGGGAATATGTTTATTTTTCGCGATATTATAAATGTTATGGTAATTTATGGAAACGCTTATCCAATAAGTTGACATTGATGAAATTTACCGGTGGCGAATAGCACAATTGCCTTGTTAAAATTGAAATACTCTGCAGGAATTATTTAACAATTGAAATTGCAATTGAAAAAATGCTATACCTCTGTAGATATTTCAATTTTGAAATTGAAATTGAAAAATTATTTCGAAATTGAAAAATTGAAATACCTCTGCAGGAATTATTTCCGCATGCACCGATCTTCATCCGGATTGAGCATTTTTGGATACTCGATTGACAATATGGGCTGAGTTTTCAACAACGAAGAGTTCTGACAATGCATCTGAAACGATTGATGGGAAATCTCGTTCACTCAATCAATAATCAGAAACATTTTTGTCATATTAACGCGCACATCTTAGTTATCGGGATTTCTTTCTATGTACACAACGTTCCCTATCATCTTAACAATATGGAATATTATTTTTTCCGTTACATCGTTTGAACAGTTTCGCTGATAACGTGGCGTTCTTCTGCTTGCACAGTTGCGCGTTCAACGAACTAGAATTGTGACGAGCAAAGGACGTCTCGGGATGATATCTATCATTCGGAACGAATGTGAATTATTGCGTTGACGGCTTGAAATAAAACTGTGAAAAATAATCCCCCAGAGCTTCCTGAGAGAATCGGTGCGATACAGATCCTAAGAATAATCTTCTGTTGACACGTCTGATCATCAATTTTGCTCATCCTAATCGATTATTTTTTATTACATTGATTTTCAAGCCCCTTATTGAATTCGTAGTCTCGTTCAATGCACACAGAACACCAAAATAGCCTCCGATCTGTTTGCCTCGCCACGCGCAACTTGAGCCAATGAAAAATAGAGCTGACTAGTCTTTTTCCAGCACGAATCGGAATGGAAAGTTAGAAAAAGAGGCATCCGAAAACTACGATAAAACGTACCTTATGCCCGCGATATAAAGTTGAACGAGACGAACCGGTTCGTGTACCAGACTCGATAGAGAGAGAAAGAGAGAGATGAAGCGACAGAGATAAGAACGCGAGCCACTGTCGATGACGATGACGCCGTCCCGCGTCTTCCGCGGATCGTCTTATCTCCGTTCGCGTAATATAGTCGTCGCGAAAACTCTCCGACCGTGCGAAAATTTCCGCGCGTCCAATCCTCGTCGCTTTTCCCGCGTAAATTTCGACCGAATGCACCAAAAAAAAAAATCCTCCAACAAGCGGAAGTCTTCAACGACCTACTTGGCGTAGGTAGGCTGCTCAAAGATCTATGCGCTCGTGAGGACCTTCTGCTGGATCCCTTTGGCAGGTCTTCGCTTCACCCATACCCAACTCATTTCGCCAACAGCAGTGTAAAAACCAAACTCGCGAGATCACCACACACTCGGGAGGAACGTCGTCGAAGTGTCTCGAGAAAGGAAAATAACGAATTTACGACACATGTGTCGTGAAGTTTTCCGCGAGAGATAACAAGGCGATAAGCGAGTGGCGAGGAATGATGACTAAGACGCGCGGAATAATCGATCGTGCATGATTCGCCCCCGGCCCCGAGTGTGTTGCAAAAACGTATGTCCGGCCAGAAGTTCAGAGCAGTGTTCAGGTCAAAGTGGACCTTTCGACAGGCCTGGACGAACGAAGCCTGTCGTTCTGCTGCTCGATCATCATCGGTTTATGTCGCCCACGCGATCTTCCAAACCGCGCCGCACGAATTTTAGTCGCGTAATATGTACCGGCGAACCTGCTATCGGCACTGAACGAAAAGCTAACGGGCCCGTACTAGCCAATGAAACTCAACTGCACGCGAAACACTGACGTATCCACTCAAGTGCCAGAGCATGCCTTGACTACCGTAGAGCCCAAAACTTTCACCCAATTCTCAAGTGGAGTAAGTTCTCGCGCGTGGAATCCGGCCGGAAGTGCCGGAAATGTGCGCACTCGCGAGTCACAACGACACCGGCAACTGGCGATAACGGCTGGCGGTAGGCCCTGGTGGGAGTGCGTGATACGCGTGAAAATATTTGAGGTGGGAGTGATCGCCGGGAATTGCTTGTGAGACGTTTTTTGAGGCACAGTGACCGGCAACCGGCCGCGTCGGCTGGTGATCAGTGACTGCAGACTCACGTTTGTACTTGTGTTCATCACGGCCTCGAGTGTAGTATACACGTAAGCCCCCCCTAGCCTCCTGCCCCTCCTCTAGGTTCTCTTACCAACATGCGCTGCTACTTATACACCCACAATCTGCGAGCGTGTACGTACACTTTGAGCTCTAATCCATCTCTCGCAGTTTGGCTGTACTCGAGATTAGTATACTTTGTGAGGAATATCGTGGTATTTTTCGCTAGGACTTATACAGTATCAACCTTTTGCTTCAGACTGTGGATAACTGCCTGCCAAAGGCTTGACTCAATGGTAGAGAAAGCACGAAAAGACACTGATAAGACGTTTGCACTCGTTGAACTCTGGAAAAGTAAAACGATTGTTCGCCTCGCAGAGACAACGAATCGGGTGGATCAATGGTTCATTCACAGGTGGCCAATGATATAACGAAGCTCCGGATATCGATTTGCATGCAAATATCTTTGGAAATGGCGCTATCAGGAAATCTATTAGATATTTGGATAAATGAAATTTATCCAAATATCTAATGGAAATTGCTGCGGATATTGATGAAGCACTGAAGTAGTTTGTCGTTACGGGTTAAGTTAATTAGATGGAACAGATAAGTACTGAATGGTCCTTTCAAGATCATTTCATTTTTAGAATGAATCGATCGTTGGAATGCCACGATGATGAATTTTGCAAGCACTAGCCAGTTTTTCTTCAGTTTTCTCCTCATTTTGTAGTATTCGGTACATTGCATAAACTTTTTCAACGTTTGCGAAAAATGGAATAAATTAGTTTGCCGATTTATTTCATTTTTTTGATAAATCATTCGTTGGCATCCTTCAAGCAATGATTTAGTCATCTAGTAATTTTTTTCAGTTTGCTGTTCAATCTGGGGTAATCATTGCATTGCTGAAGAAACTTTCTCAGCGTTTGCAAAAAATGGAATAAATTAATTTGCTAATGTATTTCATTTTTCGATAAATCATTGGTTGGCATCCTTCAATGACGGATTTAGTCGTATCTAGTCACTTTTTTTTCAGTTTGCTGGTCATCCTGGGGTATTCATTCCATTGGTGAAGAAACTTTCTCAGCGTTTGCAAAAAATGGAATAATTTAATTTGCTAATGTATTTAATTTTTTCGATAAATCATTCGTTGTCATCCTCCAATGACGGATTTAGTAAGCCCCAGTAATTACTTATTTCAGTTTGCTTTTCATCCGGGAGAAATTCATTCCATTGCTGAAAAAAACTCTCAACGTTTGGGAAAAACGAGATAATCTGGTTCTCAAACATACTTCATTTTTTCGATAAATGATTTGTTCACATGACGGATTTAGTCAATCCTACTAATTTTTTTAGCGTGCTTCTCATCGTGAAGTATTCATTTCATTGCTAAAGAAACTTTCTTAGCCCTTGCAGAAAAGGAACAATTCCATTTGGTGGCACCCTCCTGTAATGTATTCAGCCTAAGTAAATTTTTTTAGTTAGCTGCTTATCCTGTAATATTCATTTAATTGTTAAAGTAACTTTCTCAGTGGTTGCAAAAAGTGGAATAATTCCATTCTCAAACATCTTTCATTTTCTCGATAATAAATTCTTTGGCATCTCCTAATGACGGCGCTAGTTAGCCCTAGTAGTTTTTTGTTCAGTTTGCTCCTCATCCTGTTGTATTCATTCAATTGCTGTAGAAACTTTCTCAACGTTCGCAAAAAGTGGATTATTCTAATGCTCAAATTATTGCATGTTTTCGCTAAATAATTCGTTGGCATCCTTCAATGACGGAATCAATCAGCCCAAGTAAAAAAATGTTGTCCAGTTTGCTCCTCATCCTATGGTATTCATTCCATTGCTGAAGAAACTTTCTCAACATTTGCAAAAAATTGAATGATTCCATTCTCAAAATTCTGTAATTTTTTTTGTAAATAATTCTTTGGCATCCGCTATTATGCACTAATTATGCATTTAGTCAGCCCTAGCTATTTTTTGCAGTTCGTTTCTCATCCTGTAAGATTCATTCGATTGCTGAAGAAACTTTCCTATCATTTGCTTTTACTTTTCAGAGACCTTCCCGATAATGGAAGAAAAAAATACGACGTCCACGAGATGACAGCGCGCCCATTAAGGCGGGATATACATTTACAACGATAAAAAAATCGATTAATTTTTTTGCTCTTTAAACGATAGATCTATATATGGAGAATATTTTCCCGAAGTTTCGAAGTGAAATTCGAAAAACTTCTAACGTTGCAGCCCGTCAACGCTGTGCCTCACCGTTCGGATTCGGAGCGGGCGTAAACTTCAAACACATTTTTCTCAAAACTCCATTTTCGAAATTGACGTGCTGGATAACTCAAAAACTATTAAGTCGATTGAATTGCAACTTGGTGGAATATTGATAATATTGCTACCTTCCACTCGACGAGAATTGTTTTTGGAAATTTATTGAGATAAAAAAATTTAGAGTAAAAAACTTAGATAAAAATTTAGATTCAAAGCTTACATTAAAATTTTACAGAAATTTTCCGTTAAATGTTGATTTTTTTGTAAATGCGTGTCATTCTCTTAAATTTGAATTTTCTTCATTTTAATTACTGTCAAATAGAAACTATACAATGAGTTAAAAAAAATTGTTTTGTATACTTAAACATACTATTATAGTATACTTACAATTTGATAAATGTAGAATAATAGTTTCTTATTTAGTTAAAAAAATCACTCAAAATTGCTTAATTTTTTCCCGTTTAAATGTATATCCCGCCTTCAAGCGTTGAGCTCTTTTCGCTGAAATTGATCGCGATTCGTGCACAGTGAGCTTCCAGTATTCGATAGGCATTTACGCTTCAGTGGCTGTCCCTGCGAGCTGGCCAATTACCTCGATGACTTATTTCGCAAGGTAGATGGAAAATCATGCACGTAAGAGGGAAGGGGACCAGTATGGAAGAATTCTTCGACTCTCGGGCGACGAGAAGTTCTTCCGCGGCGTGTGTTTAGTAGTACATACATTATGTGACACACGTGTGAAGAAACACGTGACTATGGTAACGGAGAGGGAAACGATGGCAGTGTTGAGTGAAGGCGTACGGCAAACGACACGCAGTACGCGTACGATGCATGCATCAATAATTCTAGCCATTAAGGCGGTATTACCGTCTAGAAATTTAAAAAATTCGATTTTTTTGCATTTTCTTATAGTTCGGGGTTCTGAGAATCTGTCGCGAAAATATTAATTTGAAATTCGTAGAACTCCCATAGTTACAGAAGCTTAAGGCGGGATATACATTTAGACAGGAAAAAAATAATCAATCTTAAGCGATTTTTTAAACTAAGAAATAATTATTCTACAATTATCGAACTTTAGGTATACTTTAATAGTATATTCAAGTATACGAAATAATTTTTTTAAATTAATTCATCATCAAAATGGCGGAGCTGTGGCAGAGTGTTTCAGCAAGGTCGCCGCGGGAGTTGCGAATCGGCGTGCAGTCTAGCTTCCGGAGACTTTGATTTGCAAAAAAGTTCAAACATTTTTTCAGTTCGAACATGTATAGTTTCTATGTGACGGTAATTGAAATGAAGAAAATGCAAATTTGAGACAATGGCACGCATTTACAAAAAAAATCAACATTTCGCGCGACATTTCTGTAAAATGTGGATTAAAAAAGTAGTTTTTTCCAATTTTTCAAAAAAAAATTCTCGTCAAGTAGAAGGTATCAATATTATCAATATTTCTACCAAGTTTCAACTCAATCGGAATTTCACTCTGAAACTTTGGAAAAATATTCTACATATTCTTTTCTATCGTTCTATCGTTTAAAGAGAAAAAAAGAAATCGATTTTTTAATCGTTGTAAATGTACATGGCGCCTAAAGACCTTAGGTCACTCTAGGCCGAAGAAAAAGGCTTTTTGGAGATTTGTTTTCAGAAAAACTACAAAATAAATCGAGATTTAAAAAAAGGGTATTTATCATACATATCAGTGACTGCATACAATAATTTTTTTGAAGCGATTAATTTCAAAATGGCGTCTGTGCTGCGTTTATCTCAAAACTGCATTTTTTAAGTTGGCCGGAATGATAACTCAGACAATTTTCAACCGATTCACTTGAAATGTTGAATATATCTTGAAAAATACATTGTCTATTAAAGTACGTAGGGTTTTTATTTTATATTGCATAGTTCATGTGTTATTAACGATTTTCTAGGCAAATTTTCGGAAAGTGAAAAATTCGTCTAAAAAATCGTCAGATAATTGTTAATAACAAATGAACTATGCAATATAAAAAAAAAAGTCCTACGCACTTCCATAGACAATGTATTTTTCAAGATATATTTAACATTTCAAATGAATCGGTTGAAGATTTTTTGAGTTATGTTTCCGGCCAACTTTAATAATGCAGTTTTGAGATAAACGCTGCACAGCAGCCATTTTGGAATTAATCGCTTCAAAAAAATTATTGTATACAGTCACTGATATGTATGATAAACACCCTTTTTTGTAATCTCGATGTGTTTTGTAGTTTTTCTAAAAAAAATCCCAAAAAGCCTATTTTTTCGGCCTCCAGAGTGGCCTGACCCCTTAAAGGCTGCGGTGCGTTGGAGCGCGGCAAGTAGTCATCCGTTGTGTCCAATGTATACCGGCTTGGGGAATTTCCCAATCCCTTGCCCCCAATGCAGTCCAATACCCAAGGTACCCTTACAAATAGTCACTATACTTTTGAACTCTGCAAAGCTCTGTCAGTACACATTTGCACTGTGGCAAAAACACCATAGATATTGCTAATTATTTAGCTGTCTTCATTTTTAATGAAGGATTCAAGCAAATCCTAAAAATTATGGA